>JASXSY010002181.1:0-72521 GCA_034509805.1 Sipha maydis
AGCAACTTTTATGAAAACAAAGTGAATCTATTTGGTACATTGGGAGGTCAAAAGTAATAAATTTTCAATATTTTTTAAATGCGACTGGAAATACCCTAAAAAATTTTGGGAAAAACGGGAGTTTTTACGCAAAACCAGTTTTCGACATAATCAAATTTTTTATTTTGCTATAACTCAAAAACTGATCGATGTAAATACTTGAAATTTTCACCAAATATTAAGATTAGCGTTCACTATACACCATTACATTTTCAAAGTATTTTGACTTTTATTGAGCTTTTTATAGACAATTGAAATTTTCAATTTTTTTAAGTATTTTTTTTTTTTTAACGATAAAATTTTTTTGGCTGCCCAGAAAATCTTAAAAATTTAATACAAGGTTTCTTATAAGTTGTTCCTTAACTGATAAAAAAAAATCTAAAATCGTAAGTCACAATTTTTTTTTATAAGTGTTCAAAATTCCAATTTATACGAAATATGTAAAAATCACGATAATTTGCAAGTTATTTTGTAGATAAAAATTCATAAAATTTTTTCTGTTCATACTTAAGATTCAAAATTTTAACACTAGGTTATCTATAAGCTACTCTTCAAAAAGCTTTAAAAAAATTTCTACCGGAATTGGAGGAAAAAATTTTATGACTGTTTGAAATTAAAATATTTACGAAATTGCATAAAATAGCGATTTATTCTCAAACGATTTTAAATATTTGTTATAATTCAAAAAGTATAAGTCGCAGATTTCATTATTGTGATTACTAATACGTACCAGCATCATATTATCGATGTTTCAGTTTTTGACAAAAATAATAATAAACTATTTTAAAATAGTTTTGCTCTTTAAAAAAATACACTATTGATTTTATCCATAAACTAGTATTTTTAACTCTAGCGGCTAGAGTCTAGCCCCTAATCTTGTTACCGCCCGCCGACGCATACGCCGACTGACTGTGGTAAACTGGCGACTTAGTGTATAGTGATTACTAATTATTGAGTGTATCAAATCAATTATTTATAAGAGTTATGTCCGTATTTATACTATTTGATGTATCACATCATAAGACAGTTTTAGATAACATGTCTTATGTTGATTATAAAATAAAAGTAATATAAACATCAGCTACTTATTTTATCATACGTAATGTACTCGTGTGGTAGTAAAGACAGAAAATCACCAATTTCCATTCAATTTAAATATCGTCCATTATTAATTTAATGTTTATCTGATTAGGATAGCCGATAGGTAGATACGCGTAGGAGTTAGGGCCCCGTTTAGGTAGGTACGTCGCTAAACGGAGTTTGAAGAGTATAATATTTTATTATAATTGTTTTCCAATTATTAGTACAAAGGTTTCATAATTTGAATATGATGGTTTAACTATGTTTACAATGTTATCCAAATATAACTTTTTGTTATAAGCACTATATTGCAGTTGCAGGTATGTTAGATATTAACAGATTTAAAACGTTGATGATAAGGTTACAAACACCGGACATTAGCAGTATTAGGGATATCACATAAACGCAAATTCAACATGCAATTTGATGTTGCATGTTATATGGAAACATACCTTGTATATTTATAGTATATAATATTGCACAATGGGTGGGTATCCACACAGAAATACAAATGTTTAGGCAGTGCTAAACTGCGATGTTCGATAGGTACCCCCACAGTCCAAAAGAGTAACATATTATTAATGTTAATTTGATAAATGAATTCAATTTAAAGTTACGTATTTTTTTTTATATTGGCTATTAACGATATAGATTAAGTAACTGATTTTAAACGTTACCCGGCCAATATATTCCAACTTAGGTATTACTAAGAAGAACACGAATTCGAATCACTTGACATCGATCGCGCTACCAAAAACGACGTGTTTTCGTTCTGTATTTTCAATAGCTATCGACAAGTTTTCAAATAAGGCGAGATGGGATTAACGACAAGGTAAACGGATCCCCGCATCCAACGATCGACTGAAAACCCGCCTTCGCACGTTAAGTACTTGATATTTCTGTATTTTTCAGTTCCGAACGCCGTAGTGCTGCTGATGTGACCCCGGACACCGGAAAACAACGGCGCGTAATCGCGTTCTGCGTGGCTTGTTGGTGGCCCCGGTTCTGGGTCCAATTGACGAAGGACGAGGGTGAGTACTACATGGTTGAAATCCTATTGTCAGGTTTGGGCGATAGGCCTAGGACAGTCGATCCTCCTCTGGTTAACCTCACGTGACTCGTACATTTCCCGCTTTAGCTCGTCAAGGTTTCGTGCACGAGACATGCGTGGCCAGCTCCGAATTCGTCGGACCGGAACCGGGAGGCAATAGATCGATCAACGAGGACCTCGACGTCGACGGTCAGGACGCTCAAGCGACCACTACCGACCGAGACTCGCAGACACACACCGTGGGGACTCGGGTGGAGAAATACGACTTCGCGTGCGGGGATCGCTGTGTGACGTACGTTGACGCGTACACGCAGACGTACCTCGACACCGTCGAAGTCGTGTCCGACGATCGAACCGTTTGCTCGGGGTTAACCAACGTGGTCGAAGTCTTCGAGGAGACAATTTCTGCTCCCGGGGTGCACGCGAACGACGTGGCCGTTGACGGAGGACCATCGGTCACCGAAACGGTGTGCGCTGCAGACACATGTTCCGTGACGACAAGTGTCAGCGTGGCACCGAGACCGAATGTCGACGAACGGCATGACGGTGATGACTCTGAAGAAGAGATAGTCCCGTACGTATTGCCGGTAATGGAAGAAAACAAAGTAAGTGCAAAATTACATTTTAACATTAATCGTTTACGGTCAAGTGATAACGCAAACGGATGTCCAACCCTCCTCGTCCGGATTCAACCGATTTTTCAGGGATACGATACGACTCGATTCACCATAGTGTCCGATGTAGTCAGGGCCATCCCAGGATTGTTTGGGGTCAGGGGAGAATTAATTTGAGGGCCCGTCGACCATAACGATAAGATATGATAAACGAAATACACGCTATAAATAACGAAATTCTTGAAAACGTATTTTTCTAAACCTTTACTAATCTCACTCATTTAAATATCTGTACTGCATTACATACTTACATGATATAATTGAATACCATTCGTATTATTTATATGAATATTATTGAATAAATATTTTGAATGCGCGGCTGGTCATGCTTTTACGCGTGCATTGTAGGACTGTACAATTATTATATATTGTAATATGTAAAAGACACATGGAAGATAATTTTTGTCTAAATAATGGTGGTCAGTAACACTCGTTATAATTAATTATTATGCATCAAGACTTTATGGAAGCCCTCTAAAAAATATTCCAACATTGAGGCCAAGGGAAAAATGTTCCGTTGTCCCTCCCCCCTCCTCTTCAAGGCCATGGATTTAGTTTTAGGACTACGTTGAAGCTTCACATCTATTTTCCACAAATGCACGTATGTTTATTTAAAAATTTGTAAATACCATACGTTTTCATTTTAATACCTTGTGAATAAGGGTGATAAAATAAATTGTCACTGACCATCTAGAACACTCGTACACGGTAAAAAAATCGAAAATAGTGAAACACGGAATGAACAAATATTTACACATACATAGAACATGATAGAATAAATCAACAGCATATCATTTAAAATATACATAGTTATTTACACGGACTGTTCAATATTTACGTACTTTTTTCAGGAATTGAACCCGACGTTCAAGCTTTGGGAAAATCGGTTCGGCCAGTATAGTAAATTTGATGAAGGCATCATGGCCGACCGAGGTATGTCCGTTATCGTAGTGCAACGATCGTATTCGTTTGTATTTTTATAATTTTATGATGTTCGCAGAGACCCTTTATTCTGGGCCACCAGAAGTATTAGCTAAGCTAATTGCTTCGAGATGCAAGTCGATGGGCACCGTATTAGACCCGTTTTGCGGTTCAGGGGCGATCGCGATTCAATTGGCCAAGTTCTGCCGAAAAGGTATATTGCGGACAACATGAAAATACAATTGTTGTCGTCTTTTTTAACATGTTAATTGTTTATTATAACGTACTGTATACTAACATTGAATCTGTAACGCTTTTCGTTCCGTGTATAGTCATTGTGATCGACAAAGATCAGGACAAAATCGCGTTCGCCCGCAACAACGCACGGGTCTACGGTGTCGAAGATCGAATTTTGTTCCTGGTTGGTGACTTTTTTGATCATGCGCAATCACTGAAAAATGTAGATGGCATCATAACGTCACCACCAGTTAACATCGGCATCGATAATTTAGATAAATTCATCGAAGTTTCACATAAGTTGGCTACTAAAGTTTTAATACACTTACCTAAGAAGAATGAAAAATCCGATGTAGGTCGACAGATATTGCTATGAAAATTAAGAGATCATCAATACCTAAAATATGTTTTGCTTTTACAGCTTTACCGATTAGGAAGTAAATGGTTTAACTACATCAACTTCGAAGATATTAGCATCGATAGAGTGCCCAGGAGTACTCTAATGTTTCTTGGTCCTGCAGTACGTATTTTTCATATAATTAATCGTTCACGATAATAAACCATTACAATAATCATCAGTTCAATGTTCAATTCATGTATGAAAGCTTATTTTTAAGTTGAAAATGTGTTTTAGACAAACAAGATTAATCATCCAAGCCGGTGTAACAGAAAAGTAGTCGGGGAGAATCACAAGGAGGTTTTACTCTTTTCTGATGGTAAGTTGAAATAAATGAATGATACACACAAATTGAAAATATTTTGTTTTTCGGAGGACCTTGATATTAAAGATACCATTTTTCTGAATTTTCATAGGTGTATCTGTCAATCGTCGTGTGCACTGGATTAGAGGGAACAATCTCTTCGCATACGACGATTATCTGAACAGGGTCGATGAATTTTTAAATAAGAAGAAAACGAATGAATAACAATTGAGGTACATCATTGTGACGTCCTTGTCAATTTATATATCAAAGCATGTTTTTGGTATTTTTTTTTTTTTCAATTAATCCTTGAAAATGTTATTGTACAGTTGTACGCTTATATATAATACTTTTATAATTAATAATTTTGAAAATAAATTTTTTTTTTTTTGTTTTCAAAATTTGGTTGTTTTTTATTTTAAGTAATACGATACACGATCTTAATATAAGGATCCAACGTTGTAAGCCCAAATGAATTTATGACATAAAGTTCATGGTTTGCTCTTGTCTGGGTTTTGTCAACCAGTACTTCGGATCATGTCGTTTAAAAGTAAGAGGAATGGTAAAATGAATGAGTACTCTCAGCTATTACCTATAAAATGTTAATGGCAATGGAATGGCACAATGACTGCCATTTTACTTACTTCAGACTGTTGAGTGTCGATTGTCCAGTCAACGATCGTCTGTACACTGTGCATGTATGCTGAGTTAGCATAATTATGTGGCATTTACAGGGGATGGTAAAATCCTCGCCAATTATCGGTCGGGCGCGAAACACTGACACAACTAAAGCTTATATGAAAAATTTTTTAAATTTTTTTTTTTTACTAAATTAAAATTATTCTGTTCTCAACAGAATATTGTTGATGTGATATAAAATAACTAGGTTAAACCTCTGTAGCTTATACATTTTGGTTTTCTTGATCAAAATCGATCGACTATAAATATTAACCCTTTGAACAATTGAGATAAGTTTTGTTAACGATTGAATATTTAAGAACAAATCAGTGATAATATTTGCTTTGGAAAAATACAAAAACAAAAGTAGTTTGGTTTCGAAAGGTTTGAAACCCATCTTTATTTAAAGACAAAAAATAATTTTTACACAAACAATGAAATTAAGAACAAATGTATACATGTTGAATAAAATAAAAGAATAACACAAACAAAATTGGGTAAAAAGGGAAAAAACTCGAGGGCCTGTCAAGTGATGGTGTAAGAACAAGTAAAAATTAATTCAACACCGTGACGGTCGGAGGTCATGCCAGGGAGCCCAGAGTCCAGCGAGTGCGACGGTATATAAAAAGAAAGGAGGGGGCGCGTTACCCATGTAGGTACAACCATAATGTGGTGACGGCATAGATCAGGCGCTTGCGTCACACGTCGATCAGAAGACTAAAGTGATATTAAAAATAATCGCCGATTATCGGTCGGACGACGTCCGCTGTCTCCAATGATCAAACGAATTCGCGTGAGAGACTAAGATTGAGGTGCAATACTTTTGGCTCGTATGTCGCAATACGAGTGCCGTTCGCGGCGCTCAACACTATGTCCGATGTGCGGCGTGGGCAGTTTCCCGGTGGTATAACGGAAATCTCGGCACCGGAGTCGACGAGAAAGCGTCTCTCGGATCGGACATCGCTCGACGAACAGTCTGTAGGCGTGATGAGCGGTGGGAGGTGGACTGGCTTCCGGTCGCTTCCATCAGTTTTCCGACTTGTACGCTCACGGATCTCGGCAATCCCACGCTTCGGCTCCGCAGGCGTTGTGGTAAAAGCACCATGTGTCATTGTGTGTACGGGACTTGGAACGATTGAGGGATTTTGAGCGCGATCTCTTATGGGTGCGAGCAGGTCGACATTGCGCAGTCCGTACCGAAACTAACGCGGCATTCTGTGTTGTGAGTGCCGAAATCTCGTTTTCCATAGCGTGCAGTCGGTCGGGTTCATGCGACACGGCGGCTAAGTTGTGACCAGCCCTTGCGTCTGCGACTCGGTCATCACGTTCAGCCAGTGACTCCAACGAACCATCGAGCAAACGACGATAGCAATCTATTTAAAAACAAAAAAATTTTTACCCGAGAATCAAATTAGTTTTTTTGAGCATTGAAATTCAAATTTGTACGCTATTGGATAATCACTCATATCAGTCACATGATAACTATTGCTTCACGAACTAGTTTTGTTTTTGTTAAAAATGATGAACCGCAAATTCGTTTTAGGTGATGGAGTTTCTAGTGTCACCAAACGGTTTCGTGAATTAATTCCATATGGACCTAATCTCTCTCTCTACGATCAATCCGTAGATTGGTTTGCAGCAATCTTCAGTCTTCCCTCTTATCTTGAGAAGAGGACATGTTGATTGCTGATACTTGGGATATTAATAAGGTGGTTTCTTGTTGCCTTTCGTATCGCAGTGCAGCCACCAGTCGTACAGTTTTCCGTATCTGTTGGTTGCCGTCTGGCTTGTAGATGATGAATCTTCACCCAATATTGTAATAGCTGCTTCCCCTACTACAAGTCCCATTTAGTCACCTTTTGCGACAGGCAGGAACAACCGATGGTCATAATTGGTCTTCTTGCACCTTTGTATTATTGCCCTCAATCGTGAGGGGCAATCAAGGTGGTTGGACGGCTCATTCCTTCCGAAGTTTACACATTTTGGGTACTCGTGTACTGATTTCTGGAGACATTATATGTTTGTCTGTATTACTATTACTCTTTCTAATGTATAGTCTTTGTATAGTTTTTTCCGCTTAAATCTTCTTCTTTAGTCTAACTCAGGTGTCCACCATTGAGGTTTAATTTTTAAATTTCTTTTGGTTATTGATATGGACTAGTCGGCTGATACAATCAAAGATTTAGTTAATTGTATGATCCTGTTGTTTATGTCTCCTGTAATTTCGTTTTTATTGATCTCTTGCTGCAGGGTTTTTGTGAATATGTCCCACTTTGCTTTTATAACATTATATCTTTTTTGTCTTTGGTTTGCATTGACTTCTGCGCAAACGTTTGATTATATTCCCAGTGTGGAACTTATGATGTTGAGGTCACTTGAAGTTTGTTGTTCAATTATTTTCCATTTTTTTATACGGTTTATCAATAAGTTGGTTAGTGTAATGACGATCCAAGTACTACCTCTTGGTCCTAAGTAAGTAGGGTTGTATGGAATTTGGTTTTCTTATTTTAAATTTTTCCTTGTTATAAAGTCTTCGACAAGGACACCTCTATGATCAGTGTTTCTACTTCCCCACGTTGTGGAGAACGCGTTAACATCTGTACATATTACCATTTGTCGAGACCTACTTTCTGTGATATTTGTTGATTCCGTAGTAAATCTAATGATAGGTTCTCTGAACTTGAAGTATGCTGATATAAGTATGACGTTTGATCCGTCTATTCCAGTATTGGCGATCGCAAAATGATTATTCATGTGTTGTTGTAATGCTACTACTTCTAGCTTTGGGTTTAACACCACAATAGCTGTCAAAGTTACGTATTTCTTTTACATTGGCTATTAACGATATTGATTAAGTAACTGATTTTCAACGTTACCTGGCCAATATATTCCAACTTAGGTATTACTAAGAAGAACACGAATTCGAATCACTTGACATCGATCGCGCTACCAAAAACGACGTGTTTTCGTTCTGTTTTTTCAAGAGCTATCGACAAGTTTTCAGATAAGGCGAGATGGGATTGACGACAAGGTAAACGGATCTCTACAATAATATACCCATTGCTCGTAAATAATACGACGCGAACAAAGAGTAACGGTGTAATCCTCTGTCAAGGAGTAACCGCATCCAACGTTCGACTGAAAACCCGCATTCGCACGTAAAATACTTTATATTTCTGTATTTTTCAGTTCCGAACGCCGTAGTGCTGCCGATGTGACCCCGGACACCGGAAAACAACGGCAAGTGATAGCGTTCTGCGTGGCTTGTTGGTGGCCCCGGTTCTGGGTCCAAATGACGAAGGACGAGGGTGAGTACTACACGTTTGAAATCCTATTGTTAGGTTTGGGCGATAGGCCTGAGACAGTCGATCCTCCTCCGGTTAACCTCACGTGTCTCGTACATTTCCCGCTTTAGTTCATCAAGGTTTCGTGCACGAGACTTGCGTGGCCAGCGCCGAATTCGTCGGACCGGAACCGCGAAGCAATCGATCGAACAACGAGGACCTCGACGTCGACGGTCAGGGCGCTCGCACGACCACTACCCACCGATACTCGCAGACCTACCTCGTTGGGACTCGGGTGGTGAAGTGCGACTTCGCGTGCGGGGATCGCTGTGTGACGTACGTTGACGCGTGCACGCAGACATACCTCGAAACCGTAGAAGTCGTGTCCAACGATCGAAATGTTTGCTCGAAGTTAACCAACGTGGTCGAAGTCTTCAAGGAGACGATTTCCGCTCCCGGGGTGCGCACGAACAATGCGGCCGTTGACGGAGGACGATCGGTCGCCGCAACGGTGTGCGCCGCAGACATGTGTTCGGTGACAAGTGTCAGCGTAGCCCCGAGACCGAAAGACAAAGATCAGTGTGACGGCGTTGACTCTGAAGAAGAGATAGTCCCCTACGTTTTGCCGGTAATGGATGAAAACCGCGCAAAAGTAAGTGCAATACTACATTTAAACATTAATCGTTTACGGTCAAGTGTTAACGCAAACGGATGTCCATCTCTCCTCGTCCGGATGAAACCAATATTTGAAGGGTACGAAATAATTTGTATCGCCCCTAGAGTACGATGTAGTCAGAGCAGTCCTAAGACTGTTGGGGGCCAGGGGAGAATTAATTTGAGGGCCCTTCGACCATATCGATTAAATATAATAAAAAAAATATATCCTGAAAATAACGAAATTCTTGCAAACGTATTTTTCTCAACCTATACTAATCGAGCTCATTTAAATTTCTGTACTGCAACATACTTACATAATATAATTGAATACTATTCGTATGATTTATATGAACATTATTGGATAAATATTTTGAATGCGTGACTGATCATGCTTTTACGCACGCATTGTATGACTGTACAAGTATTACATATTATAATATGTGGAAGTCGCTTTAAAGATAATTTTTGTTTGAATAACGGTGGCTAATGACGCTCGTTATTATTAATTATTATACATCAAGACTTTATAGAAGCTCTCTAAAAAATATACCAACAATGAGGCCTAGAGAAAAATGGTCCCGTTGTCCTTCCCCCTCCACTCTGATAGGCCATGGATATAGTTATATATCTACGATGTAACTTAACATCTGTATTCCACCACTACACGTATGTTTATGTGAATGGATTTGAAAAAAAACCAAACGTTTTCATTTCAATACCTTGTAAATAAGGGTAATAAATAAATTGTCACTGACCATCTAGAACACTCATATACGGTAAAGAAATCAAAAATAGTGATACACGGAACGAACAAATGTTTACATATACATAGAACATGATAGATTGAATCGAGAGCATATCATATAAAATATACATAGTTATTTACACGGACTGTTCAATATTTACCTACTTTTTTCAGGAATTGAACCCGACGTTCAAGCTTTGGAAAAATCGGTTCGGCCAGTATAGTAAATTTGATGAAGGCATCATGGCCGACCGAGGTATGTCCGTTATCGTAGTGCAAATATCGTATTTGTTTGTATTTTTATAAATTTATTATGTTTGCAGATTCCCTTTATTCTGGGCCACCAGAAGTATTAGCTAAGCTAATTGCTTCGAGATGCAAGTCGATGGGCACCGTATTAGACCCGTTTTGCGGTTCAGGGGCGATCGCGATTCAATTGGCCAAGGTCTGCCGAAAAGGTATATTGCGGACAACATGAAAATACAATTATTGTCCTTTTATTTAACATGTTAATTGTTTATTATAACGTACTGTATACTAACATTGAATCTGTATCGGTTTTCGTTCCGTGTATAGTCATTGTGATGGACAAAGATCCAGCCAAAATCGCGTTCGCCCGCAACAACGCACGGGTCTACGGTGTCGAAGATCGAATTTTGTTCCTGGTTGGTGACTTTTTTGATCATGCGCAATCGCTAAAAAAAGTAGATGGCATCATAACGTCACCACCAGTTGACATCGGCATCGATAATTTAGAGAAATTCATCGAAGTTGCACATAAGGTGGCTACTAAAGTGTTAATAGAGTTACCTAAAAAGCAAGAAAAATCCGATGTAGGTCAACAGATCTTGCTATGAAAATTAAGAGATCATCAATACCTAAAATATGTTTTGTTTTTACAGCTTTACCGATTAGGAATTAAATGGTTTAACTATATCAACTTCGAAGATATTAGCATTGATAGAGTGCCCAAGAGTTCTCTAATGTTTCTTGGTCCTGCAGTACGTATTTTATATATAATTAATCGTTCAAGATAATAAACTATTACAATAATCATCAGTTCAATGTTCAATTCAAATAAGAACGCTTATTTTTATGTTGAAAATGTGTTTTAGACAAACAAGATTAATCATCCAAGCCGGTGTAACAGAAACGTAGTCGGGAAAAATCACAAGGAGGTTTTACTCTTTTCTGATGGTAAGTTGAAATAAATGAATGATACACACAAATTGAAAATATTTTGTTTTTTGGAGGAACTTGATATTAATGATACCATTTTTCTGAATTTTCATAGGTGTATCTGTCAATCGTCGTGTGCACTGGATTAGAGGGAACAATCTCTTTGCATACGACGATTATCTGAAAAGGGTCGATGAATTTTTAAATATGAAGAATACGAACGAATAAAAATTGAGGAACATCATTGTGACGCCCTCGTCAATTTATATTTCAAAGCATGTTTATGGTCTTTTTTTTTCAATTAATCCTTGAAAATATTATTTTACAGTTGTACGCTTATATTTAATACTTTATAATTAATAATTTTGAAATTAAAATTTTTTTTTTTTGTTTTCAAAATTTTGGTTGTTTTTGATTTTAAGTAAAACGATGCATGTATGTAACGATCGTCTGTACACTGCGCATGTATGCTGAGTTAGCATCATTATGCGGCTTGGCTTGTACAGGGGCGTGTAACACCGACACAACTAAGCTAATATGAAAAATCATTAGAATTATTTTCTTAAACCCAATTTAAATTATTCTTTTCTCAACAAAATATTATTGATGTGGTATAATTTAACTAGATAAAACTTCTGTAGCTTATATATTTTGGTTTTCTTGATCAAAATCGAACGACTATAAATATAAATACTCTGAACAATTGAGATAATTTTATACATAACGTAAAAAAATCGAATACCTCTATGTCGATCCGTTATAAATAGTTCAATATTACAATTTTCTTCTTCAATTAATTTATCGACTAACGATTCGCAAGCTTTCCCTTCCAAATCCCTTGTACAAGTCCATTTACTGAGTATGTGCAATATTTTGAAAAAAGTCTTGACATTATCGATTCTTCAAAAAATGTTCTCAGAACAAATTAATAATACAAGAATGGTAAACTAAAAATAAAAGATAAAAACGGAGCCGGGGAAGCGGAGTGCAGAAAAAAAAATATGTACTTGTTGGACTATGTATTAGTCGGCTGGACGGTGAAATAAAAAACCTCACTACTGTTCTGGAAAATATCATATTTGTGCATTGACTTTCAACCTCAGAATAATATGATATTGACGGTAAAAATGTCCAGGTAATGCAATAATATAATAATATATTAAAAATAATGTAATGAACCATTAATAAATGCTTTTGTCTTGACTAGATGTAGTAACTTGACTAGTCAACGCGGCTACTACAAATTTAGCAGAATTATTTTGTTTACCTTTTTTTTTTTTCATTCATTTCTTCCAATCTGAAGTGTTCTCGCAGTTGCCGAATACGCGAACTCGACAATCGGCGTAGCTCGTACTCGGTTATTGGCAGTGCTCGAAATGGAAAATTTTCTGAACCGGAACGTATTTTTTTTTTAGTACATACCATAGAATTGGGGGCTCTACCCCACCAAAATTATAATTTATTTTTCCTGAAATACTAATCCTTTTTTAATAATATATAAATTTGATCTACTATTTTATGAAACTCACTTTATATTTTCAGCCCTTTTAAAAATTTAAATATATTTTTACCTTCTTTTACTTACTTACGAATATGTATATATTTTATAAAAAAAAAAAATAAAAAAAATAAAATGTTTAAAGAACTACTTACAAACTTATATTTATAACTCAAAAAGTACAGCGTCAATACAATTTTTTTTAAAATAACTTCCACAGTGATTCATAGGTCTTCTCACACTTTTGGTTTCTTTTACGACTGGCGGTATCATCAGCTGAATGTCAACCATTCAATAACCAAGATCGAACGTATTTTTCTGGTTCGAATTTCGTTAGAGGTGGTCCAACAAATTAATAAATAAAAGAGCAGCATCATTTTTTATATTTAATGAAGTTCTTAGTGGTGACATGATTTCGTTCATAGAACTATAATTTCGTTCACATTCGCTAGTCGATACTGGAATCGTTGCAATTGATTTATAAAGGGGTTTCAAATCTTCTGGAATTTCTTTTTTGCCAAAGTCCATTTTATAAATTCTAAAACTTTGAATAGTGCTTTTTTCATCAATTTGAAATTGTTGACATAAATTACGAATATTACAATCACCAAATTGTATATTTTCTATTTGGCCATCATTCGAAAGTGGCCAATTTTTTGGATTCAATTTTTCAATATTATCAAGCAAGTTTTTAAACGTTTTTGCATTGTCTTGGCGATGTTTTTCATCACGACTGACATTTAATGAACTGGAAGTCATTATTCGAGATTTTAAATTATTATCTAGGCTTTTGTAAAATTGTGTAGAATTTATTTTAGGAACATTGCCACTGTGTAATATTACATTTTTGTACGACATTTTGTTCTTTATTTGTTTTAATGCGTCAGTTAATTTTGGACCCGGATCAGTTGCCATAGAATCTAATACACGTATTGTTGTTCTTATAGATTTATCAGCGTCTACTAATGTAATACTACGTTTTTGTAAATATTCTGATAAATCTCCTAATTCGTCTAAAGCATCAGACATGGTATTTAAATTACTAACAAATTCTATACTTGTTATCATTTTAAACAATCCACAGTATTTACTTCTTTCTTTAGAGTCTCTGGTAGAGTCCATTGAAGCCAAGTTGAAATGTTCACACAAAGCAGAAAAATTATTTATGAATGCATTAACTGTCCGTTTGCTTGATGCTACCCATCGAACTGACAAAATTCTACCAATTTTCAAAATGTGTACTTCTAATGAACTAACAGCTTTTTTTAACTCGTTTTGGTTTTTAGGCGACTGATGGAATAAAGTATAAAGTTTATCCATAAATATTTTAATATGGTGTATACCACAAACTTCGCCAACAACATCACCTATTGCCAGTTCCAAACGGTGATTTGAACAATGCCAAATAAATAATTTAGGAAATTGAATTTTAAGTCGCATGGCTAATCCCGAATCTTTTCCGATCATAACGGAAGCTCCGTCACACGCAAGAGCAATAAAACATTCATTTAAAAAAATTTGATCAAATCCGTGTCCACCCAAACAATCAAGTAATGATTTAGTAATAGTTTCAGCAGAGATATTAGGAAGTTCAATTAAGTCAAGATTAAAAGTATAAGGTTCACCGGGAAAATCTTCAATAAATGCACGAATAACAACTACTAATGTTGTTAATTTACTGAGAGTAGTTGATTCGTCGATTAAAATAGATATTATTTTTTTAGTTAAAATTATATTTTGGCAAACAATTTTTTTCATCTCTGATGCAATGTAGAGTGCTATACCCGCACACGTTTTATCGGAATGTAAAATGTTTCCCATATTTATACCATTTAAAACATGTAAATCTATTTCGTTTGGTAAATCAACAAAAGGCTTTTGAGTTTTTACAATTTTATAAACAGTTCTAAAAACTTTTTCAGTAGTAGACAACTTTGATTTCAATGCATTTTCGAAACTTTTTTCTATTTGTTTTTCTTATGAATGTTTATGTAATTCTACGGCTCTAAGATGAGCGTCAGATTTTTTGTGTTCAAATATTAGATTCTGAACGGAGTGATGGAGTCTATTGGTTTTACAATGATGTGTGTTTTTTTTAGATTCTGAACGGAGTGATGGAATCTATTGGTTTAACAATGATGTGTGTTTTTTTTTTTATTTTATTATTTTTGTGTCTGACGACACCTTTTTTGGCAGTAAAAATGCTTCGATTTCCTTATGCAGCAAAATTTCTGAAAGGAAAGTGAATCTATTTGGTACTTTGGGGGGTCAAAAGTAAAAAATTTTCAATATTTTTTAAATGCGACGAGAAAAACCCTAAAAAAATAAGGGAAAACGGGAGTTTTTACGCAAAACCAGTTTTCGACAAAATCAAATTTTTTATTTTCCTATAACTCAAAAACTAATCAATGTAAATACTTGAAAATTTCACTAAATGTTTAGATTAGCGTTATCTATACACCGTTAAATTTTCAAAGTATTTTGACTTTTATTAAGCTATTTATAGACAATTGAAATTTTCAATATTTTTATTTTTTTTTTTTTAAAATAACGATTAAATTTTTTTGGCAGCCCAGAAAATCTTAAAAATTTAATTCAAGGTTTCTTATAAGTTGTTCCTTAACTGATTAAAAAAAATCTAAAATCGTAAGTCACAATTTTTTTTTTAAAAGTGCTCAAAGTTCCAATTTATACGAAATATGTAAAAATTGCGAAAATTTGCAAGTTATATTGTAGATAAAAATTCATAAAATTTTTTCTGTTCATACTTAAGGATCAAAATTTTAACACTAGGTTATCTATAAAATAATCTTCAAAAATCTTTAAAAAAATTTATACCGGACTTAGAGGAAAAAAGTTTATGACTGTTTGAAATTTAAATATTTACGAAATTTCATAAAACAGCGATTTATTCTCAAACGATTTTTAATATTTGTTATAATTCAAAAAGTATAAGTCGCAGATTTTTTAAATTTCTACCAGTTGTTAAGATTGGTATTTCTTTAATGTAATATTTTTTTCAAAATATTATATTGATTTTTAAGCCACTTATAGGCATTTAAAATATTTGAATTTTTTACATTTTATTTTTATAATGGGTGATAAAAAAAATTGGCTCCTACAAAATACTTGAAAATTTAATAGAAGATTCCACAGAAGTAGTTCTTAATTTCATTCAAAAAATATTAAAATTCATAGGCACAATTTTGTTTTATAAGCGTTTGAACAGCGAATATTGACATAAAATTACATGTAAAATATAATATTCTAGACTGACTAACTATGTTGCAGTATGCAACTGCCAACCCATCCTTATTGAAAAATATATTTATCGTTTCAAAATAAAATATATTATTACAATATTTATAAATAACAATGTATTATATCCTAGACAAACATATCATCTCCGTTCAGAATCGTTATTCGTATACAATGATATCTATCATTGAATTCAAATTTAACAAATCCATTATAATGACCTATCCTATGAAGAGTCGCAGTTCACCCCCAAGTGTACAGCAGAGCGAGGCCCATCCGGTTCTTTTTTTTCCTCAAATTAGACATTTGTCTTTCTTTTGACTTTCCATTCGAAATTATAGAACAGTCTTGCCAAGGTTTGGAAAAGCGAAGAGTTTTATCAACAACAGATAATCCTAAATTTGTTATATTTTTACAAACCAAACAACCTAATGCTTTATTTTTAACTACAAGCCACTCATTTGCTGTCTTGAAATTTTCGTACTGACCTTTATTCCAACATTCGGGCAAGTCACTAGTTTCGTGGAGTTCCATATTTTTATTTGATTCTTTATTAGTGGATTTATGTTCACTTTCAACGCACAGTTTTTTATTTGACGAATTATCAAATTCATCATTGAACTTAGAACGTTTATTTACCCAATTAAGCAAAGAACTCATTTTATTCAACACGCTATAAACCAATGTAATTAATGATCGGCAAAATATAATACATGTATTACTGCAGCTTAAACGATACAAAACGCTAATCAAAACATACGAGTATCAATATGATCACATGGTTTTGCTGTCAGTCAGAAAAATCAAAACTTTTACGATTGATAAAGAATTTCCGGCTAACTTGCGGGAACGTATGTACTAAACTGCAGGTACGTGGAGATTTCAAAACGTCTTAAGCACCGTTCCATAGTATTTGTTATCACGCGTTAAAAATACACATAGGTACGTATTGTGTGAATAAGGACAAAGTAGAATATCGGCGGACGACGATTATCTAAAGATAAGAGATAAATTTACTAATTCGTCGCGGTCGTTAGAAGTTTATTAAATGTTTTACAATGCACAATTCTGCAAAATGTTTAAATTTTACAAAAATATGGTAGCTACAGTAAAAATTTGTTTGAACCGGAACGATAACCGTATTTTTTTTACGAACCGGAACGCGAACAATTTTTTTGTCTGCGTTCCGGTGCGTTCCGATCCATTTCGAGCCCTTGTTATTGGTGACGGACGTCCGTTGTGTTTTTGACTCGTAGCAGCCAACTACTAGATTTGCTTTTTATCATCGTAGCACCGCGAACTGTTTTTTTTCGATTGTTGACGTTATGGACACATCCTTTTAGCGACTCCGTTAAGTCGTCAAGATTTTAATTAAACATCATAATTGTTTTTCCATTTAAGCATATCATTTGTTAGAGTAAATAAACCAATCGTTTATTTTCAATCATAACGAAAACGATATTGATATTACATATAGCACTAAAAAGGATAATTTTATCATAAATCAAAGAACTATGTATACTACTCAAATTGTTTTTAAGACATATACCACTGATTTGTTCAACACATTTAGATTAAGATACAACACTCATTGGTAAATAAAAAATAAGTATATATATATTAATATCAAGGTTAAAGAACAACTCAAAAAAATTTAATACTAAGAGTTATAGAAATATTTGCTTCGGAATTTATATTTTTTATGTATGACTTAAGCTATTTGTGTTTAGATTTAAAACTAGAACACCAAAAATATTTTAAAGAACCCGATAGTAAAATAAGATCTACGGTTTCAATAAAATGTATAAATTTCATAATTGGAACATTTTGAGGAACAAAATCACAACTGAAATTAAAAATATATTTACAAATGTTTGCATTTATCTAGCTGTCATTTAATATTATTGTTGAATAAATTAAATATTTTTAACGGAGGTGGTATATGACCAACTTATGATTCTCCACAATTAAAACCCTGTTTATCATCAATTAAAATTTCTAAGCTAAAAAAGCAGGCTTTTATTAAGTTTAATATGACACATATTTAATTCCTACAAAAACATCATGCATTAAATCAACCGAAAAGTCAACTCTATTATTTTTTAAATCAATTAACTTATCGGTTAAGTTGTAAATTATTTTGTAATTTCCAATGGACTTTAAATATTTTGAAATTAAAGAAAGCAGCAATAAAATTGAAATTAGACCTTGTACAAGGACAGCTCGTATTATTAAAACTATCAACGTTGGTAAATGTACGGACATTTGTACATAGGTATTTGATATTCTAACGAAACAAATATCCGAATGGAAATATATTGTTCTATTTTTGTCTAAAAAACGTTATATGAATTGAAATTAATGCGACGATAACTAACCTAAGAAATTTAACTTCCCAGTGTGCATTGGGGGTTTCAATACATCCCAAAAACAAACATTTTACGTAGTACCATCAACGTAACTTTTTCATATGTATACAATGCATCTGTTCTGTTTAAATAAAACACACATTTAACACTCATCCCGGCGATATAACTAGGTATTTTATGATACCTATTATACTAACATATAATACCTAGTTATATCTCCGGGATGAGTGTTAAATGTGTGTTTTATTTAAACAGAACAGATGCATTGTATACATATGAAAAAGTTACGTTGATGGTACTACGTAAAATGTATGTACATACCTACAATGTTATAAATGATATGTCACAGGGTTGTTACATTATGTAACACAATGTAACTTACATTATTGTGATTAGTAATACATACCACCATCATATTATCGATGTTTCAGTTTTTGACAAAAATAATAATACACTATTTTAACATAGTTTTGCTCTCTATAAAAATACACTATTAATTTTATCCATAAACTAGTATTTTTAACTCTAGCGGCTAGAGTCTAGCCCCTAATCTTGTCACCGCCCGCCGGCGCATACGCCGACTGAATGTGGTAAACTGGCCATTTAGTGTGCAAATTGATGTTGAATGTTATATGGAAACATACCTTGTATGTTTATAGTATATAATATTGCACATTGGGTGGGTATCCACACAGAATTACAAATTTTTAGGAAGTGCTAAACTGCGATGTTCGATAGGTACCCCCACAGTTCAAAAGAGTAACATATTATTAATGGTTATTTGATAAATGAATTCAATTTAAAGTTAAGTATTTTTTTTTACATTGGCTATTAACGATATTGATTAAGTAACTGATTTTAAACGTTACCCGGCCAATATATTCCAACTTAGGTATTACTAAGAAGTACACGAATTCGAATCACTTGACATCGATCGCGCTACCAAAAACGACGTGTTTTCGTTGTGTTTTTTCAAGAGCTATCGACAAGTTTTCAAATAAGACGAGATGGGATTAACGACAAGGTAAACGGATCTATACGATAATATCCAATGCCCGTAAATAATAAGCCACGAACGAACAGTAATAGTGTTGATCCTCTGTCGAGGAGTCTCCGCATCCAACGATCGACTGAAAACACGCCTTCGCACGTAAATAAATTGATATTTCTGTATTTTTCAGTTCCGAACGCCGAAGTGCTGCCGATGTGACCCCGGACACCAGAAAACAACGGCGCGTAATCGCGTTCTGCGTGGCTTGTTGGTGGCCCCGGTTCTGGGTCCAAATGACGAAGGACGAGGGTGAGTACTACACGTTTGAAATCCTATTGTTAGGTTTCGGCGATAAACCTCGGACAGTCGATCCTTCTCCGGTTAACCTCACGCGTCTCGTACATTTCCCGCTTTAGCTCGTCAAGGTTTCATGCACGAGACTTGCGTGGCCAGTGCCGAATTCGTCGGACCGGAACCGCGAAGCAATCCATCGATCAACAAGGACATTAACGTCGGCGGTCAGGGCGCTCGCGCGACCACTACCGACCGAGACTCGCAGACCCAACCCGTCGGGACTCGGGTGGTGAAATACGACTTCGCGTGCGGGGATCGCTGTGTGACGTACGTTGACGCGTGCACGCAGACATACCTCGGCACCGTCGAAGTCGTGTCCGACGATCGAACCGTTTGCTCGAGGTTAACCAACGTGGTCGAAGTCTTCGAGGAGACGATTTCCACTCCCTGGGTGCACGCGAACGACGCGGCAGTTGACGGAGGACCATCGGTCGCCGCAACGGTGTGCGCCGCAGACACGTGCACCGTGACAAGTGTCAACGTGGCCCCGAAACCGAACGACGACGATCGGCGTGACTGCGATGACTCTGAAGAAGAGATAGTCCCGTACGTATTGCCAGTAATGGAAGAAAACCGCGCAAAAGTAAGAGCAAAACTACATTTTAACATTAATCGTTTACGGTCAAGTGATAACGCAAACGGATGTCCAACCCTCCTCGTCCGGATTCAATCGATTTTTCAGGGATACGATACGACTCGATTCACCATTATGTCCGATGTAGTCAGGGCCGTCCCAGGATTGTTTGGGGTCAGGGGAGAATTAATTTGAAGGCCCATAGCGATAAGATATGATAAACGAAATACACGATATAAATAACGAAATTCTTGAAAACGTATTTTTCTAAACCTTTACTAATCTCGCTCTTTTGAATATCTGTACTGCATAACATACTTACATGATACAATTGAATACCATTCGTATTATTTATATGAATATAATTGAATAAATATTTTGAATGCAAGGCTAGTCATGCTTTTACGAGTGCATTGTATGACTCTTCAAGTATTATATATTGTAATATGTAAAACACACATAGAAGATAATTTTTGTCTAAATAATGGTGGTCAGTGACACTCGTTTTAATTAATTATCATACATCATGACTTTATGGAAGCCCTCTAAAAAATATTCCAACAATGAGGCCAAGGGAAAAATATTCCGTTGTCCCTCCCCCCTCCCCTCTTCACGGCCATGGAACGAACAAATGTTTACACATACATAGAACATGATAGATTGAATCGAGAGCATATCATATAAAATATACATAGTTATTTACACGGACTGTTCAATATTTACCTACTTTTTTCAGGAATTGAACCCCACGTTCAAGCTTTGGGAAAATCGGTTCGGCCAGTATAGTAAATTTGATGAAGGCATCATGGCCGACCGAGGTATGTCCGTTATCGTAGTGCAACGATCGTATTTGTTTGTATTTTTATAAATTTATGATGTTTTCAGATTCCCTTTATTCTGGGCCACCAGAAGTATTAGCTAAGCTAATTGCTTCGAGATGCAAGTCGATGGGCACCGTATTAGACCCGTTTTGCGGTTCAGGGGCGATCGCGATTCAATTGGCCAAGGTCTGCCGAAAAGGTATATTGCGGACAACATGAAAATACAATTATTGTCATCTAATTTAACATGTTAATTGTTTATTATAACGTACTGTATACTAACATTGAATCTGTAACGGTTTTCGTTCCGTGTATAGTCATTGTGATGGACAAAGATCAGGACAAAATCGCGTTCGCCCGCAACAACGCACGGGTCTACGGTGTCGAAGATCGAATTTTGTTCCTGGTTGGTGACTTTTTTAATCATGCGCAATCACTGAAAAATGTAGATGGCATCATAACGTCACCACCAGTTAACATCGGCATCAATAATCTAGATAAATTCATCGAAGTTTCACATAAATTGGCTACTAAAGTTTTAATACACTTACCTAAGAAGAAAGAAAAGTCCGATGTACGTCAACAGATCTTGCTATGAAAACTAAGAGATCATCAATACCTAAAATATGTTTTGTTTTTACAGCTTTACCGATTAGGAAGTAAATGGTTTAACTACATCAACTTCGAAGATATTAGCATCGATAGAGTGCCCAGGAGTACTCTAATGTTTCTTGGTCCTGCAGTACGTATTTTTCATATAATTAATCGTTCACGATAATAAACCATTACAATAATCATCAGTTTAATGTTCAATTCATATATGAAAGCTTATTTTTATGTTGAAAATATGTTTTAGACAAACAAGATTAATCATCCCAGCCGGTGTAACAGAGACGTAGTCGGGGAAAATCACAAGGAGGTTTTACTCTTTTCTGATGGTAAGTTGAAATAAATGAATGATACACACAAATTGAAAATAATTTGTTTTTCGGAGGACCTTGATATTAAAGATACCATTTTTCTGAATTTTCATAGGTGTATCTGTTAATCGTCGTGTGCACTGGATTAGAGGGAACAATCTCTTTGCATACGACGATTATCTGAACAGAGTCGATGAATTTTTAAATAAGAAGAATACTCGTACGAATGAATAAAAATTGAGGAACATCATTGTGACGTCCTCGTCAATTTATATTTTAAAGCATGTTTATGGTTTTTTTTTTTTTTTTTCAATTAATCCTTGAAAATGTTATTGTACAGTTGTACGTTTATATTTAATACTTTTATAATTAATAATTTTGAAAATAAAATTTTTTTTTTTGTTTTCAAAATTTTGGTTGTTTTTGATTTTAAGTAATACGATGCATGTAAAGATTTAACCATGATGAGGTTTTTTTTATTTGTTTTTTTATTTGTATACACAGTGTCGATTTGACCCACCCGGATACCCGGTGATTGCCAGGACCCTACGATATTTTCTTAATAAAAGGTCCCAACAGTGTAAACCCAAATGAATTCATGTCATAAAGTTCATGGTTAGCTCTTGTCTGGGTTTTGTCAACCAGTACTTCCGGATCATGTCGTTTAAAAGTAAGAGGAATGGTAAAATGAATGAGTACTCTCAACTTTTATCTATAAAATGTTTATCGCAATGGAATGGCACAAATACTGCCACTTTACTTACTTCAGACTGTTGAACTTCGATTGTCCAGTCAACGATCGTCTGTACACTGTGCATGTATGCATAGTTAAGGTCCGCTCAAACCGAAGCGGTAGCGGTGGCGGTAGCGGTAGCGAAATTTAATGTCCATACGTTTTAATACGAGTGCACTCACTAACCCGAAATTAATACCGCGTCGAAAATGTTACCGGAAGGTTGAGCGCGATATTTTTATCTTTTCCTGCAGACACTATATTTTTGGCTTACCGCTGCGATAATCAGTTGTAAATTCCCAACTATGAGTTATCTACATTATTAATATATTTATATCTTTAGAATGCTTATCATTACATTGCATGATATATTTTGACTTTATATTCAAACACATCTATTCATTGTAATCGTACACCTTGCAGTTGAAACTAACATCGTGGTGATTGAATGTATGAACAATTTTCCTATTCATAATATATATCCATGGTATAGTAAAAATGTAAAAAAAAACATAGCAATTTGTTGTTTTGTACTTTAAAATATTTATATTATTAAATAAAAATAGAATTATTAGTAAAATAGGTACATGTACGCGCATGGGTGTCACAATGCCGACCAGTAATTTTAGGAGAAATATTTCACTCCGGTTAGGTTCGATCTGAGTATCTAAAAAGCGATAAATACCGCTTAAGTTACCGCTGCCGCTACCGTCACCGCTACCATTTCGGTTTGAGCGGACCTTTAGCATTATTATGCAGCACGTACAGGGGCGCGTAACACCGACACAACTAAGCTAATATGAAAAATCATAAAAATTATTTTCTTCAACTAAATTAAAATTATTCTTTTCTCAACAAAATATTGTTTCGAAAGGTTTGAAACCAATTTTTATTTGAAGACAAAAAATAATTGTTACACAACCAATGAAATTAAAAACAAAAGTATAAATGTTGAATAAAACAAAGGAATAACACTGAAAAAATGTGGTTAAAAGAGAAGAAATGGCGAGGGCATGTAAAGTGACAGCGTACGAACAAGAACAAATTAATACGCCTCTTGACGGTCGGAGGTTATGCCCATGGAGGCCGATGACGATCGGCGCGTGCGACAGTTACTGAAAGAAAGAAGGGATGTGCGTTACCGCGGTATATACAACCATATTGTGGGCCGCCACAGCAGATTACAATTTTAGTAGAGTTCTTACTTAGTGATGAAAAAAATGCATTTCCTCGGAGCGTCTTTAGTTATTTATTTATATTTTAACTTATAGTAATCAAAATGAAAATCTTTGTTTCATTACACAAACGGAAGGTAAGACCACTTTTAATACTCAATTATGTGCCCTCTGTGGGAGGGGATTCTCCTATTATCCTTTTTGTACAAGAAAATGTCCTTGGTTTGCTAAACACCCAAGTCGAAAGTCATAATTTGGAACAAATCTTGGGCACATGTAAATAATTGACGGAAATTTATTGTCTCTTGTTCTTTGATTTTACTTGGGAGAGCAACAGTCCCGTCTTAGTCACTAGCTTATGATTGTGCGAACTATACAGAGTCCTCTAACAAACCTAATATTTCTGTAATTAATTTGAATGTATCCAATGACAAATATATATTTGGAGATGATATAAATGTTCAACAATCAAGAGAAAATGCCGTTAACAAATATCAAACAAATCTTAGTTTTAATCTACAATCTGAAACTAATTAAATTTTTTAATACTATAATAAACTTAAAAATATTATCTACCTTACAATAAATAGAATAACTAAAAATTATAATTACATTTTACTACTCTTTTAGTATAAACATAAAATATTGAATAATTTATTATTTATGCTCACACTTTTATTATAATTAATTTTTGTTTTTTATTAACTAAAGTAGGGAGTGCAATAATCCTGCCCAAGCCTACTGATTATATAAATGATACAGAGCCCTCTAACACATCCAGTATTTCTGTAAGTGAATTTAAAGAATCTAAAGACTAAAATATATTGAAAAAAGATAAAAGTGGTCAATATTCAAAAGAAAATAGTGCAGATAACAATATTCAACAATTAACTTCTTTAAATTTAAGTAGTTTAGCATTTTTCATTAGACCTCCTTGTAATGAAACAGTAGAAGTCAAATTAGCCTTTTAAAAAATCATCTTATTTATCCTTCTGTATTAATTAATGATAAACTTTCATTTGACCCCAATAAGGTCTATTATGAAAATATTGAAACTATAGATGACCAAAATCAAGAGAAAATTCCTCGTAAATGGTTGTCTTATTATTCTTGCACTATCAAAATTTATTGCAAAACTTGTATGACATTCAGCCCAATACGTAAAAAAATTAGCAATTTAATATATGGTCTAAATGTTACTTATTCTAAAAATGTCTATAATACATTAAAAAAACATGAATCATCACAAACACATCGTGAAGCAGTTTCTGCATTGCTTAGAACAAATTTAAATAAAAGCATTCATTATTGTATTGATTTATATTTGAAAGAAATACATTCTAAAGAAGTAGAACATTCTTGTTTAGTTATTAAAAGGCTAATCGATATAATTTTGTTTATTGGTAGACAAGGAATATCTTTTAGATGTTAAGACGAAGCAGCTTATAGTTTAGAAGATATGTCTGTTAATCATGGTAATTTTTTAGAACTTGTGATGTTACTTAAAGATTATAATGTTGTGTTGAATGATCATGTTAAAAATGTATAGAGTTAAGCAAAAAGCGTAAATAACAAGCAATTAAAGAAATGAATAATAAGTTTTCCCGAATCCATAGTCATGGTAGATTATCCTTGGTCACATTTTTATCAAAAATATTTATAAATAAACTCATATTAGCAATTGATCAAATAATGCAAGAAAGCATAGTCAATGAAATTAAACAAATTTTTATTATCAAGTGAATTTTCTAAACTAAATATTCATATGTCAAAAATTATTGGTTGCTCTTTTGATGGTGCCGCTAACATGATGGTGTCTATAACGGTTCACAGTAACATTGAAAGAGCACTTATCCATTATGTATATTTACACACTGTTATGGACAATTTTTAAATTTGGTTACGGTAGATTCAACTGAGTGTTGTCAAAATGCTGTATGCTTTTTGGCTTAGTTCAACAATCTGCCACATTTTTGTCTGAATCACATAAAAAAACAAAAGTTTGGTCTGATTTAACTAAAAAAACTCACAAATGTCATGATAAGCAAAGAAAATTAAATTTGATTGGAGCCACTAGATGGTGAAGCAAAGATAAAGCTTTAAATTCTATTATACAATTTAATGAGTCTAACATTAAAAATTCAAGGTTTTTACTATTCATACATGTTTTATTCCAAATAATTTTTAAGGACTCAAAATGTGATGCAAAAACTAAATTTACTGCACGCAATCTTTTAAAACTTTGATCGAAATTTGAAGTTATATTTACTGCGGCCATTTTTTATTGATATTTTTAGTCTAAGTTCTCCTGTTTCTACATTTTTGCAGTCTCGTTCAATAAATTACCTAACAGCTTTTAATATGAATAAAACCTAATTATATGAAATTAAAAAAGGAATTCACAAAGTGGAATTCAAGCATTCGAATACAGTATCTAAAGATCTTTCCAGCTTTTTTCCATTAACTATCTACAAAAGAACCGGATGGGCCTCGCTCTGCTGTACACTTGGGGGTGAAGTGCGACTCTTCATAGGATAGGTCATTATAATGGATTTGTTAAATTTGAATTCAATGATAGGTATCATTGTATACGAAAAACGATTCTGAACGGAGATGATATGTTTGTCTAGAATATAATACAATGGTATTTATATATATTGTAATAAGTATATTTTATTTTGAAACGTAAAATTTACAAAAATCGAAAATTTAAATTGTCTATAAATAAGTTAAAATATGTCAAAATACTTTGAAAATTAAACCATTTATAGAAAACGTCAATATAAAGATTTGGTGAAAATCTCAAGTTGTTGCAGTTTTTCGTTTTGGAGTTAGAGCATTTTAAAAAAAACCAATATCAT
Organism: Sipha maydis; assembly: GCA_034509805.1. Lineage (NCBI taxonomy): Eukaryota > Metazoa > Arthropoda > Insecta > Hemiptera > Aphididae > Sipha > Sipha maydis. Next base: position 26,801 of record JASXSY010002181.1, read on the forward strand.
TTGTCAGTCTAGAATATTATACATTATATTATATTTTACATGTAATTTTATGTCAATATTCGATGTTCAAACGCTTATAAAAAAATATTGTGCCTATGAATATTAATTATTTTTTAATGAAAATAAGAACTACTTCTGTGGAATCTTCTATTAAATTTTCAAGTATTTTGTAGGAGCCAATTTTTTTTTATCACCGATTATAAAAATAAAATGTAAAAAATTCAAATATTTTAAATGCCTATAAGTGGCTTAAAAATCAATATAATATTTTGAAAAAAATATGTTATAATGAAATTTCATTCTTAACAGCTGGTAGAAATTTCAAAAATCTGCGACTTATACTTTTTGAATTAAACAAATATTTAAAATCGTTTGAGAATAAATCGCTATTTTATGCAATTTCGAAAATATTTAAATTTCAAACAGTCATAAAATTTTTTCCTCTTAGTCCGGTAGAAATTTTTTTAAAGATTTTTGTAGAGTAGCTTATAGATAACCTAGTGTGAAATTTTGAACCTTATGTATGAACAGAAAAAATTTTATGAATTTTTATCTACAAAATAACTTACAAATTTTCGCGATTTTTACATATTTCGTATAACTTTGAGCACATATAAAAAAAAATTGTGACTTATGATTTTAGATATTTTTTATCAGTTAAGGAACAACTTATGAGAAATCTTGTATTAAATTTTCAAGATTTTCTGGCTGGCCAAAAAAATTTTATCGTTATTTTAAAAAAAAAAAAATAAAAAAATTGAATAAATAATTTTAATTGTCTATAAATAGCTCAATAAAAGTCAAAATACTTTGAAAATTTAACGGTGGTTCAACTAGGTTCACTTTCATTTCAGAAAAGTTGCTACATAAGCAAATCGAAGCATTTTTACTGCCTAAAAAGGTGTCGTCAGGCACAAAAATAAAACCGTTCAGAATCTAAAAATAAAAAAAAACACACATCATTGTAATACCTATAGATTCCATCACTCCGTTCAGAATCTAAAAGAAGATATAATTCTGATCAAAAATTTAATAAACATCATTCTGATGTCCATAATTTTATACAAAAAATGAACAATGCATTGGAATCAAATGGTGATGATTTTATGATAAAAGATGATTTTAGTAAATAGTGTTATTTTCAAAAATATATTTTGTTCTTATCCGTCTATAAAAATAATTAATAACTCGACAATCAATTTAATCGGCAACTCTCGAGAGTCGAGACAAGTTTTTAGGAAAAACATGCTTCTGGGAAATGTCTATCAAAATTTAAAATAATTATAAATTTAACGTTAATTTGGTAATATAATTAAATAAATAAAATATTTTATCGATGAAAAAATATTGGCGAAATGATAAATTATTTAAAATATGCATCTAAAAGTATAAAATGGAAGAAATATGCCTTAAAAACCAAAAAACCGCAAAATATGCAATTATATGCACAATCAAATTTCAAAACTAGCTTTGTGGAAGCATGAAACTTATTTATTTCTTACTCTGCTATTTTTGAGACTGTGCAAAAAAAAATATGCAAATGCTATAAGTCTACTGCCCTACTTATTAATATTGAAAGAGATTTTATAGTTGATAAAGATATGGATATCAATAATGTTGCTAAAAGTTCAACAGAACTACTTCTATATTGTTTTGAAATAAGTATATAATTATAATTATTAATCCAAAATTGTTTGTATTGTATAGTTATTATATTTTGAAATTTTGTTATAACTATACTTATATGATGTAGGTAAAATTTTTATTAAATATACGTATGACAAAATTTGCCTTGTTTTTCTTCAAAATTGTATTAGAAAATAAAATATGTATCAAACTAAAGTCTAAAGGATCTAATATAATAGTATCTTGTTTGTTCTATTGTCAATTTAGGTGATATAGTAACTAGTTATGTATGGTTTAACATAAGTAGTTGGTAAGATTAGTAAGTAGTAAAAAAATAATTTTAACAAAAGCATTTTTTAATAGCTTCAAAATATTAATTTTATTAAAGGTCCCAAATATATGTATGTATGTAATGATGTAATTATATGTATCGGATTAAACTTTTAACCAAAAAAATGGTTTTTGGGGGCCTTTAAAAGATTGCTGATGTGGCCTTTTGGAGTCTTTTGTAAAATATAAATAAACGAAAATATGTAACAACAATGGACGAATTAAATGTTTTCTATATTTAATAGTTTAATATTTATAACAGTATGATGTTGATATCAGGTTGTATAAAAATATTTAAGCTTTTGTAATATGCAAACCGCTTTTTATTTTGAGTATTATAAATTAATATGTAAATATATGAATAAAGACACGTCGAGGAAATCCGTGTATTGAAATAGGCGAGTGGACGACTGATGGAACCTACAACATCACGCGACATTTTAAAACGACGATAACTATTGAATGGTGTGACGGACAATATTTTTAAATGGAACACAATTTTTAATTATACCAAATACTAACGATATAGCTATTGTATATCTTTTCCTTGGATATTCCTTTTATATTTATTTGTTTGATAAATTTGATTTCGAGTTACGTATTTTTATTATATTTTTTTTACATTGGCTTTTAACGATATTGATTATGTAACCGATTTTAAACGTTACCCAGCCAATATATTCCAACTTAGATATTACTAAGAAGAATAAGAATACGAATCACTTGACATCGATCGCGCTACAAAAAACGACGTGTTTTCGTTTTGTTTTTTCAAGAGTTATCGACAAGTTTTCATATAAGACGAGATGGGATTAACGACAAGGTAAACGGATCTATACGATAATATCCACTGTTCGTAAATAATACGCAGCGAACGAACAGTAACGGTGTTGATCCTAATGGTGAAGAATCATCGCACGTAAAGTACTTGATGTTTCTGTATTTTTCAGTTCCGAACGCCGTAGTGCTGCCGATGTGACCCCGGACACCGGAAAACAAAGGCGTGTAATTGCGTTCTGCGTGGCTTGTTGGTGGCCCCGGTTCTGGGTCCTAATGACGAAGGACGAGGGTGAGTACTACAAGCTTGAAATCCTATTGTCAGCTTTGGGCGATAAGCCTAGGACAGTCGATCCTCCTCCAGTTAACTTCACGCTTCTCGTACTTTTCCCGCTTTAGTTCGTCAAGGTTTCGTGCACGATACTTACAAAGCCAGTGCCGAATTCGTTGGACCGGAACTGCAAGGCAATCGATCGATCAACGAGGATCTCGACGTCGGCAGTCAGGACGCTCGCGCGACTACTGCCGACCGAGACTCGCAGACACACCCCGTCGGGACTTCGGTGGTGAAATGTGACTTTGCGTGTGGCGATCACTGTGTAACGTACGTGGACGCGTGCACGCAGACGTTCATTAACACCGTTGAAGTCGTGTCCGATAATCTTATCGGTTATTCGGAGGAAACCAACGTGGTCAACAGCCTAGAGAAGACGCTTTCCGCTCCCGGGGTGCGAGCGAACGACACGGCCGTTAACGGAGGACGATCGGTCTCCGCAACGGTGTGCGTCGCTGACACGTGCTCGGTGACAAGTGTCAGCGTGGCCCCGGGACCGAATGACGACGATCAGCGTGACGGTGATGACTCTGAAGAAGAGATAGTCCCGTACGTTTTGCCGGTTATGGAAGAAAACCGCTTAAGAGTGAGTGCAAAACTACATTTTAACATTCATCGTTTACGGTCAAGTGTTAACACAAACCGATGTCCAACTCGATATAACTAGAATCGTCCGTAGTGTACGATGTAGTCAGAGCCGTCCCAAAGTATTTCGGGGACAGGAGCGAATTAATTTGCGGGCCCTTCGACCATAATAATAAGATGTGATAACAAAATGTATTATTACTATATTATTATTAATATTACGATTATTCAAATTTGTATATAGTATATTGGTTGTCTTAAATTGTATAAATTATTATTATACTTTATAAAGGGTAAATCACACAATAAAAAAATAAAATACTCACAGAGAAACACGAAATACTCGCAAACGTATTTTTCCAAACCTTAACCAAGCCAACTCATTTATATCCACTGTTTTACATTCTGACATATTATAATTGAAGATTTTTCGTAATTTTTATATGAATATAATTCATTAAATTTATTGACTGCGCGGCCGGTCATGCCCTTATGCGCACTTTGCATGACTGTACAAGTCATATATCATAATATGTGGATTTGATGTCGATGGGCACCGTATTAGACCCGTTTTGCGGTTCAGGGGCGATCGCGATTCAATTGGCCAAGTTCTGCCGAAAAGGTATATTGCGGACAACATGAAAATACAATTGTTGTCGTCTTTTTTAACATGTTAATAGTTTATTATAACGTACTGTATACTAACATTGAATCTGTAACGGTTTTCGTTCCGTGTATAGTCATTGTGATGGACAAAGATCAGGACAAAATCGCGTTCGCCCGCAACAACGCACGGGTCTACGGTGTCGAAGATCGAATTTTGTTCCTGGTTGGTGACATTTGTGATCATGCGCAATCGCTTAAAAAAGTAGATGGCATCATTACGTCACCACCAGTTAACATGACCATCGATGACTTAGATAAATTCATCGAAGTTGCACATAAGGTGGCTACTAAAGTGTTAGTAGAGTTACCTAAGAAGAAGGAAAAATCCGATGTAGGTCAACAGATCTTGCTATGAAAGTTAATAGATCATCAATACCTAAAATATGTTTATTTTTTTTTTCAGCTTTACCGATTAGGAATTAAATGGTTTAGCTATATCAAGTTCGAAGATATTAGCATCGATAGAATGCCCAGGAGTACTCTAATGTTTCTTGGTCCTGCAGTACGTATTTTACACATAATTAACCGTTCATGATAATTAGCCATTACAATAATCATCAGTTCAATGTTCAATTCACACAAGAACGCTTATTTTTTATGTTGAAAATTTGTTTTAGACGAACAAGATTAATCATCCCATTCGTTGTAAAAGAAACGTAGTCGAGGGGAATCACAAGGAGGTGTTACTCTTTTCTGATGGTAAGTTGTAATATATTTATGATACAATCAAATTGAAAACTTTATGTTTTTTGGAGGACCTTGATATTAAAAATAGCATTATTCTTCATTTTCATAGGTGTATCTGTTAATCGTCGTGTGCACTGGATTAGAGGGAACAATCTCTTCGCATACGACGATTATCTGAACAGGGTCGAAGAATTTTTAAATAAGAAGAATACGAATGAATAAAAATTGAGTAACATCATTGTGACGTCCACGTCAATTTATGTTTCAAAGCATATTTATGTTTTTTTTTTTTTTTTAAATTAATCCTTGTAAATATTATTGTTTAGTTGTACGCTTATATTTAATACTTTTATAACTAAAAATTTTGAAAATAAATTTTTTTTTTTTTGTTTTCAAAATTTGGTTGTTTTTTATTTCAAGTACAACAAGACATAATAAAAATAATATAATTATAATGTATATACATAAAAAAAACTTTATTGGGGCTAAATCATTCATGTACAACGAGGTGTGTATTGATTTAGCTATGATCTATATTTTATCTATATACATTATTTTGATTTAAAGGATTGCTCCGATTATCACCAAATAAGAAGTAGAATTCACGCGATGTTAAAATAACGTTCGCGAAAGCGATTTCGTGCGTGTAAGATCGATTACAAAAAACCCAAGGCGCGTTTTATAAATTATTATACGCATAGAAAAACAATCGATTTTTAATTAACGTTGTTTTGGGATATCGTATCACACGAACTAAACACGCCTTGATCGTTTGTGTGCACATATTACATTCAACGGTATATTGTAGGTACGTACATAAACTCCGTAGACGTATTATTATACATTTTATATTTATTTATATCTTTATATCTGTGGTACCTTTATTAAATATTTAATTAAAAAAAAAAAAAAACCACAGGTTTTGGCGGTTAATGAAAATCATAATAATAACGATTTAGTTTAATGACCTATCGCATGGCTTGGAACAGCGCGTATATATACTCGTACGAGTTATTGATTGAAAACATTTCGATAATCTTTTTGCTATATTACACTCGTAGAACAACTTCATTATCTTTCGCTGGAAAAGGTCAATAATATTATACGGTACATGTCTATATAATTTCGTATAAACAAATCACATTACGCGGATTAAGATCAATTGCGCGATTCAATAATTATTTTGAAGATTTTTGTTTTGAAACGTTCGAAAATTATACACCGACTGATGCCTTTTGAGATGTTATAAAATCTTTCTGCGGTATAATTTTTTTCATCTTAGCATGCGGATACATTGTTAAACACCAAAAATGTGGTGTTTACATTTCATAGGTAATAACAGTGATGCCCAACTTTTTTCTCTTGGCGGGCCACTTTCGTAAACAACCATCTTCAAGCGGGCCACAAAGTATGAAAGTACAAAAATAATCTTATATATTGGACTTGTTTTCTTATATTTTATTGTCTATTGAAAAGATTATTATGATAGATAATTTAAAAGTTTTATCAAAAAAAATTTTTCATTATTAGTAAAAGAAGTACAAACTCAAATTTCTCATTAAAAATAAAAGTAAAACATTTTTGTATAGTTTTTAGTTTTATTATTATCATTATAATTGTTTTTTTTGGAATAATTATTAAAACGAATTCATAAATTTAAATAAAAATAATATATGAAAAAAAATAATTTAAACATTTTTTCATACATTTTTAAAATTGTATTTATTTTAGAAAATTCGAAACGGGCCACAAAGAATACCTTCGCGGGCCACATGTGGCCCACGGGCCGTGGGTTGGGCACCACTGGGTTATAAGCTTGAACCCAACCCGAGATAATATGTAACATAATAATTATTATAAACTATTTTACAACTATTTTGAAGATTTTCCGAAGGGAGTGAAAAATGTTATTATCATTTTACTCGAAAATTATATGACTATTTTTGCGATTATAATACGATTATTTTAACCATTCGAAAGCCTGAACATCTCTCCCATCACGATCTATCACACGAAGTGAACTTGTTTTTAGATGTGTGCCTGTAGTCTACGAAGAACTTTTGGTAAATATCTCAATATCCATTAATGTTTTCTTAGGAGTTGTAGACATGTTTAAATAAATATGATTAGTCAATTGAGTTTGTAAACTGCCGTGGTTTCAATTGTACACCCAAGTTGTTATAAATGTGGATATTTTGATATTGATGCAAGGTAAAATATTGTTATTGACTCTCGTTTTGTCTCGTAACTGTTCTGATGGCTATGTTAGATCAGTTGTTTCTAAAAATTAATAGTCTTTATAACGGTTCAGCATATAATAAGACGGATTTAATGTATGTATTTTGTAAATCTCTATTTTGGAATTTATCGGGATCCAGTATTTCCAAAAAATGTGCTGGTTTAAACGATATTTATTCTAAAAAATACAATATTTAATAAATATATTAAATATAAGTAATAATACTGCTATAATATAGCCTTAGATCGAGTTATAAGGTTTTGCAAAATTATACTTATCAACACGAGAGAGAGAGAGAGAGAGAGAGAGAGAAAGAGAGAGAGCAGTGATGTGGCGCATATGATACTGCCCCAAATAATGTATTTATTTTTCTCATTTCATAATGCTTTTGTTTTCGTATATAAAAGAACTTTATCAGTTTTTGTTAGAACGATGTGTTGAGTTGTATGCACACCTATAACCCAACCAGAGTTTTATCATATGATTAAAATGTTCGAAATACATTTAGAATACCCCCCTCTCCCAAACAAATATGTACGAAATTCCTGTAAAACGTCTGGAATTCGCTTGTGACTATTCGTCCGAGTCTTCTCTTCATGTCCCGCGTCTCATTCCGGACCGTCATCATGTCGTATAAATATCTTTCGCCGGTACACCAGCACCTAACTTGAGAATTCAAACGACCGTAACTCAACCGCTTACGGATTCTTTATCGAAGTGTTGGTAGTGGACCACTTCGCGTTTAGACCTTGTCTTCGACCACCATAAATCAATCGGTTACAGATCAGACTCGGAATAATGCTAAACAATGCGGCTACTCAAATACGAAACGATAATTAAAACGAACGTACGAAACACACGTGCCTCGATCGAAAACCCGCATTTTGCCCGGTTACCGCGGTGCTCGCGTTCTCCGATATTTCGTTTGCAACGCCTCGGCTTATTTGCATCGTTGGCCTGCACTGCGATTACGATGATACCGTTTTCACGACAATGCTATCGTTGCTATTTGATTCGGTTTCGATCAACGGTCGCTTCGCTCTATTCGCTGCAAAATACGGCACTCGTATCGTATGAGGTCCGTGAGAAAAACGGCGTGCGCGTTGAGCACACGATTTACGGACGTTATATTGTTTGTGCGCATATGTACGGGATAATAATGTAGCGAAACGCGTTACCCGTGTCGGCGGGTGGGTGCAAAATCGCACTGATATATTCGGGATTTACCTGTGTGCGTGAGCGCACAGTGGAATTAACGTCACCGCCGCCGATCTACCATTCAGTCTAACTGTGTACGATTTTTTTACCGTGATACATAATGCGACAATGATTGCTTTTTAAATGGTATTATTTCGCCAACACTCCGACGCCCGACCCCTCCAACACTAACGCCGCTGCTGTAGCCGCCCCCATCGTTGCCCTGGATATTGAATTATCGACACAGCTGCTGCGAGCGGAGGCTTAAACGTAATAATACGATAATATTACATGCGTATTGTACAAATACGTGACACAACGAGCGCGTCGACATCGATTAATTATAATATCAAATCACGGTTTTTTTTTTTTTTTTCTTTAGGGTGGTAGAGGATCGAAAATAAAATCTGTGTTTAACTAAGTATTTTCTTTTTCAAAGAAAATAATATTTTTTTTCGTACATTAGTGATGCATACGATCGGTAGAGACGATCACATCCCGTTGTATTTTCGACATGAAAACTTGTTTATCCATTTCAATATCCACTTTTCTTCTTCATCGGGTGTACGGCCACTAGGAGTATCCCATCAGACACCCATCGCTCCAACTATCAATGTCGGATACTCGAACCTTCCGATCTGATCATCCATCCAGTGTCGTAACTAACTACTCGAGGCCTGTGTGCAAATCAAAATCTTGAGGCCCGTTATCGTTACATGTTTTTGAGCATTTGATTTTTTGAGGCCCCATAATATAGTATGAGACCCCGGGGCCTGTATGCATTGTATACTCTGCACACCCGGTTTTCGCGGCATTACATCCATCTAAAGCAGTCACGTGTCACATCTTACACTATTTCAAATTATACTTTGAAATCGACAACATTTTGTTAACTCAAATGTTGTTTTGTGTTGGCTCAAGGATGACAAATCGTTACGTGATTTATGTGTCATTCGTAACACAGTTACCGAAACGTTTTTTGATGGTTATTAATTAATGCAGCATATTTTGGCGTTTGAATGATGACGTCTTTTTTACCTTTTTACACGAAGAAAAAAAAGAATGCAACACGAATTCGCTCCATAAATTGTAGGTTTTGTCCTTTTAACGATTTTCCAGTACACTATTTAATAAAATTAATACATGACACAATAAACATATTCCATAATATTTTATAATAAATGTATTTTCCCAATAAATTACATACATATAAAACCATTAAAGTATAATATGATTAATTCCGTTTCGTTACTTATTGGAACGCAATCGTGTTGCAACGGTATAGGTTACGGTTTGTGAATACTTTTCTGGATGACAATTAGTGTTGAGATTTAAAGTGCGTACGTAGAAAGGTATAGCCTTATTACAAGTATGATGTTTCTTAAGATATTGAAAACAAAAATAATACAGATAATAGTTTACATCTCATTATACAATTGAATTAATAATTTTAAGGAATATTTCTGTTATTCGTTTAGTAATAGTTATATATTAGAATATTACAATATATGATTTGGTAAATTTAATACCTCAGTATTTTAATTTTAAACTATGAATCATCACATACGATTTACTGCTTGTTTCATTAGAGATTAATGATTAGTCAAACAATATGAAACATGTTTCATTTAATTTATAATTATACTCGTATTGATATCGAATAAATTTAATTGGATTTAATTTTTTTTTTTTTTTTTTTTATAAATAACCGATCATTTTAGTAGATACCAAAAGTATTGTATTTTTTTTATGCATATTTTTATAATTTAATACATATTAATTATGCATTGCGTTTGAACTTAGTACGTACTTTGTAGTGTGTTATATGTGATGTGCACACGTACGTAGCAGATGTTCAGTTGTTACAAATGTTAGTTCCATGTATTATTTTTTTTCTTCGTTTGTATTAAACGTCCTAGAAAATAAATACTATTGGTAAAATTTTCCTTTATTCCGTGTTAACAAGAAATTTCCTCAAAATGACTTTTTTCGTGAACCATTCATTCCGCATACGAATCAATACCGTCCAATCGAAACTCTCTTGAACTGCGCGCCGTGGTGAACAGACGGCTTTTAATTTTATTTTTATCATCACAAATGCAGTTGATGCTCTCGAAGGTGTAAAAATGCAACGTATTAAATGTTAACCTTACAATAATGGTACGTTATACCGCACCGCACTGTGTAAAGTTTTTCGTTGCAAACGATGAATTGGATGTTAACACGATGTACATAATACGGTAGTAGTCACTCGATAATTCGAACTTAGCCAATTCGAAAAACTCCATAAATCGAACTAAACGATTGGTCCATGATTGGGAAAAAATATAGATATGTCTTCTTGATAGTTCGAAACGTCTAGCGGTGCGGGACACCTTACGATTCGAACCCGGGCACCCTGGTTTTACGGGCATTAACCGAATTACACAACTTCGGATACCCGTTATGATTCGTATACTCGTTATTTAATCAGCCACCAAGCTACAGTAATCTGAAAGATTTGTGCACAAGACAATGAACGACTGCCTGATAACAATATATTATCGTCGCACGTGCTATATCCTCAATTGTACGACTGTGATACTTATTTGTACTTATTTGCGTAGCTTTACACGTAAAATGTAACTATCATAGCCGTTATGGCTATGGTTGTAGTATAGGCTTTAAAATAGCTTTCAACATGTTTTTCAACATTAGACTTGAATAAACTAATTATTGAAACTACAACATCACTAACAGCACTCGAACAAAACACTGAAAATTTCGTTTTTACACCATAAACTTGTTACGTTAAAAGAGAGAATACTTCTTATTCGTATAGTTGTACGATTATAACACTATACTAATTACCCTCTAGCAGCTAGGACTTAGCTTGACACATTGACGTGTATCGGATGACCATCGAGTTCTCGGGGCGGTGGGTAACCGGGTGTTACCCACATCGAAACAAGAGCATACGTCGAAATAAATGTACGATGGTCGGTGAACACAAATGCGGGTATGCAACAAAACCGTTCAGCTCCATCCGTTCGTCCGTTTTGTTTCTTCTCCCCGATCGTTCGAACGCTCGGTAAACCTCTGCGACTCGAGTGTTCAGCTCGGTCCCGTGAGTTTCCAACCACCTAGCGTACACCGGCGAGCACCGTGCGCGTGCGGAATCCGCGTGCGGGAACTGTTGTTGTGGATACGTGCGAACGATCGAAAGCCGCGACATCGATCGTACGGACGGACGTTTTCTCGATCGTTCGAATCAAAATAACGTTGCGTCCGCCTCCACGGCGTCGTCGCGTCGTGCGCGCTGCTGTATTCCACGAAAGCAGCGAGTGAGATCGCGCACACACAAGCGCGCGCGCACACCTTCTCTCAACTCGTCCAGCTGTTGCAGCTCGTCTTGCCGTCCTAACCGACGACCACCAGTTCAGATAGAAACGATAACAACAACACCGTCAACCGAAACGTAGGTTTTTTTTTTTCTCTGCACCGTCGTCGCGCGGACTTGATCACACACAGAGAAAGAGAGAGAGTCGGAGAACTGTATGCCACGTCAAAAATGCATGGTTTTCCTGAGCTCGTTATATTCCTGATCGGATTATACGTGTTGCGAAGAAATAATAATGAACCAGAACGGATAGCCGTGTTAAAACGGTAATCAACGCGCGTTGTTTTATGTAAATGGAACGTCGTGTTGCATACGAGATCCGTAAAAAACATTTTTCATGAATTTTATGTATAGTGGCTTCGCGCGTGCTATCACCGCGGTAAAACTCAAGTGTTACGACAACGCGTTTATTTTATGATCGATCGTTTTTAATTAAAAAAAAAAAATAATAATAATAATTTTCGTTGCTCTTCATGTTATATTATCGTTACGAATCCGCGTTGTTATCCGGTTGACTGTACAGTAATATTACAATATTATAATAGGTGACACTTTGAAATTAATAAACACGTGAGATACAGGATCGGATGAATGATATTAGTGCATTGGTATTCTAATTTTGGAATCAATGTACCATCGCTCTTGAAAAAACGATTCTGAGTGAAAGAAATCGAGTGGATTAGCTCATTGATAATTGAAAATCGACATAGCGGTAGAATTATATTTCTTAATAAGGTAGGTTAATCATTTAATCAACAATTTCGAGTTCCTAAAATGAATACAAATTCTATAAAAATATTTCGAACTATGAAATGTTTATAAGATCTTACTATATAATACAGTCTAACGGAAAAATACGTACGTGAAAAATATGAGTCCATGCAGAGTACGAAATTCGATCTCGGATTCAAAGATATTTTATAGAACAATCATTTTTGTCTAATTTGACTAATTTTTTGAATATAAATATATTTTTGTTTTTTTTTTAAAAAAAAAAACCAAACTAAAAATTGAAAATCATTATTGAACATCAAATTTTTCGGGTAAGTGATGTCCTCATCAATAGTTTTCCACTTTTTTTATCTAGTCATTATGTTGACATTTATATAATTTTGATTTACTTTTTATTTGTGAATATTATCTTGTATGTATGTGTGTAGCAATATCTTTCATTAACCATTTATGTTTAAATAATATATTCATTTTAAGCAATGTAAAAATGTGTTACTTAATAGTTAAAAATACCTACTCAAACACGTGTGTTACTCGTTTGATTTTGATTGCAAATTAAAATCGTGTTATATTTTACAAATGGTTAAGTTATCGATTGTTCCGTGCTGGACATTATCGTACGATGCAGATGCTTTATAATGCTTTATGTCTGTATAAAATCAGATAATTTTTATCTGTACGAATTGCAAATTATTGGCAAACTTTGTTAAGCATTCCATCTTTTTCTTTGGTTTTTATTTTATGTTCATGGTGTAACAGACTTATAAATGATCACAACGTTTGTTATTAAAAATAATCTCAATCAAATAATTATTTCGTTTCAAAGATCGCAATCTTATTCATAAAAACCCATTCGCCGAAAAGGCCGGTCACCGATCTCAGTTGAAGTGATTTGTTATTTTCCCAATTATTCAAAACACTTTTGAAAAATTCATAAAAATTACTTCCGCTCAAGTACCAACCGGACATAATTTCTCATCGGAAACCTCCGTCGGTCTGAAATCGTCCGCGCAGACTCGCGAGAAAACTAAATACACAAATCATGGTGAAACCAATACATTCGTTTTCGCAACACATTAAACCAATGGGCCTAACATGAAAACTGTGCACTATTATTGTTGGTTCACAACGATAGAGTTGGAATGCACAGAAACCAAAACTCGTCTTACACCACCGCAATGTCGTGTCCGTCCCACTGTTTTTCGGTAAATTTCTGTGCTCGCACGCGCTCCGCAGTCCTTCTGGCACGTCGGACCGATTATAGAAAGTTAAGTTCACACTGATTTAGAGGAGTAGGGGATGTAGGAGGGGCTGGTATTCGTTGATAAAATTACTGAGCTCTGGCCGTATTGGAATCTAAAGCCTAATGAAATATTACCATGCGATTCGAAATTTCGGCCATAAATCACGTGTGGCGAGATTGAAAGTCGAACGGACGCGATACCGCCATCACGCGTGTGTACAGGTGTAGGTACCGCGATTATGCACAGGTAATTATTAGCGGATGCGCGTGGAATGTTCGCACGAACTTTCGAAAATATGATTGCGGGGCAAACACCCCCTCCGATCCATCGTGGGTAGTACCGAGTTCGAGATTTTTTCTGTACAATATCACGTGCGCGCGCATATCCCCACCCCCCTCTGACCCACAAGTGTTCCTAAAACAATAACACTGGATCTTTAGCAGGTTTTACTACAATATCGTTACACCGAGATTTCACGTGTCAGTTAATACATACCAATATTATCCGCATGTTATCGTCATGCGCTTCGGCCAGATCTGATTTTCATCCTGCGACCCTTCGGTCCAGTTCGATTCGTGTAGAACGTATCCAGAGAGTACGTCGAGAGCAGCAAATATCGTGAACGGACTGCAACAATACTGCACTGTTGTTATTTCAATAGATCATCCACCGTTATTGGCTACTGACATCGCACGAACGTCTCCGGAGAATTGTCGATGGCAGCGAACAACAATCGTGTGAATAATACGAACCGAGGACGTCGATTTGTTGGATTCGGAACTCCACAGTCGTTTTTATATTGGCTTTTTCACCGCGAGTTTTTAGCACCGTATCAATCGCATGGGCGGCAGTGTTAACGATTTGATCGGGTTAGTTTTTCGTCGTCGTGCAAATCGTTTAGGTGTTCGAGGCTATAACCGAAATAAAAATGAAAGTGCCAAGAAAATCAATTTATTTATTACGTCTAGAACCTAAAAAAAAACTTCCAAATCAGTACATTAAAATGTTCGTATTAAATCATATTATTTTAAATTGTTATTATATAGTTTATATTACCTACTGTATAGTTTTAAAAAAATCAAATCTCCATACATCGAAATAATTTTATTATTTTTATACCTGAAATTTTGTACTTCGCGTTAGTGTACGCGAAAGTACATTTTCAATATGTTTTTTTTAAATAAAATCGTTCAGAGTTGTAGTTTTTATTCGTTAAATTGTTAGAAGAATAATATTGTAACTTATGATTTAAATATTGTCTCGTTTAGCAATAAACGACCAAAGTCTGGAATAATCCGAATAGATGTTTCTTTTGTTCACTGATACGTCTTAAAAATGATTATAAAATATTGTGGAACCGTTTTAGATAAAATATAGATATATTTTACTATGGCAAAAGTTTATTGACTATAGATCATAAACATTTAAATATTGTGTAGAACAAGAATTATGTTTTATCATAACAGTTAAAACTTACCGAGAGTCTTAAATTTCTAAAAATGAAAAAAAAAACAAAAAATTACATTGTAATTTAATTTCGAACAATAAAATGTTATATGATTATTAAAAATAACATGTATCCATAAAAATTAGCACAGATTAGAACCGTTAAATGAGTAGTCGAGATTTCGGTGGTTTGCTACTACAACCAAATAACATAATACTAGTATACACTAGTTTGTATCGTGATCGAATATCGTAGGTAATAATCGCCCGTCGATCGAGCGTTTTAATTTGAAATCGTTTGATACATAGTAGGCGGTTTCGGCGGCGACCGACGTGTAATTATGTATCTAATATTGACATATTCAAGTGTAATTTATCATTACAGTTCACCGCCCGGATACTGGTATTATGCATACACACACACACACACACACACACACACACACACACACAATATGCACTATTTCATAACCTCAAAACCCTTAAGCGCTTAAATATTTTGAATATTAGCAAAACATAAATTTTTCTTTTTGATTTTTCTATTAAAATTATTTAAAAATTATTATACTCGTTAAACAAAAGTGAAACGGAAACATGAGGATTTTTCTATTCTAGTCACAAAACTTTTTCTACGATTTTAATTTAAACCATATTAAATTTATGAAAAACATATTTTTTTTTAAATTTGTTTTTTTTCATGTTCTGTGGTTTCATTATTTGGACGACCCAAAATCCTTTATAAATATGCAAAACAGTTGTATATACTTACATACTAAACATTGTAACGCATACTGTACACATTGATGGAGTCGCACATCCAATGGTTCCTAATTGAAATTCTTAAACAAAGCGTAAGGTTTCTATAGACGTAATTATGTCCTCAGGGTTATCTAATAATCGAATGTCTATCGTATTGACATGGTGATCTTAGATACTATGTATCATCCTTATTTCGTGTTTGCGAGCAAACCTCTGTATTTCGCTCGCTACCGTGGATAGTATCATATCACGGTGAATTGCGTCGTTTCTTTCAAACCGACAGGCTACACACTGATGGTCCGGAGGGCGATGTTTTGACATCGTTGTATTATATCAAAGTTAGACTGACTAGCACAACCCCGTAGTTAAAAGCGATAGGTCCAGATTGGTCTTATAATAGTTACGTATAGCAGACGATTATTTTCTATAGTTAACTCTGAGTGGGGTCCGGCTAACCAGTAAAGCTTTCGCATTTTTACTTCAATTTGCAGTTCTCTTTTGCCGCGCATCATGTCTTCTTTTTAACCGAGAGTCAAGATGCATGCCAAGGTATTTTTCTGAATCTTTTTGTGAAATTATTGTTTGATTCAATAATATTCGAATGTTTTCGGTCTTGCGTAACGTATAGTTAACGTGTACTAATTTATCACCATTTATCCTAATTTTTCAACGTCTTGTCCAGGCAAAGACTTTGTCAGTTGACTTTTGTAATCTTTCAGTTGCAGTTAACTGATTCTTACTTGCCGATAAAATTTTCGTATCTAGATCGGTCCTAAAACATTTTTCGTTCGGTTACCGCTTTTTCGTGTATGACTCGGAATTGATGATTGGTCAAGTACGATTCCAGAATTGCACCACGAGTATGTGGCAAATGTTTATGAAGTTTAATAAGTTTGTCAAAAGCTACGTCGAGTAACACTTCGCATCAATTTATTTTTTTCTACGGTTTTGCTTATCACTTGAGTGACGCGGGGTGTAATTGTAGAATGTTTATTACTGAATTCAAATTGATGTTTCGATATAATATTTTTTTCCTCTATAATTAGTCTGTAATATTCCTCTATAATAAGTCGTTTGTGATGAAGTTTCTCTAAAAGTTTAGACAAACTTGAATGGTGTGATATTGGTCGGTATAATATGACATGTCAAATGGTTTTTCTGATTTTTCCATTGTGCTGAAATATATTCCATACGAAAAATAGTATTATATGCGTGCGTTAGATAGATTACGGTGTTATATGAAAGTACTTTTTTTTCTTCTTTTTTGTTGTTGTTGGATTTTCGCTATCGTCTATTTCTTTGGCAACTTCTAACGAAGAGAAATATTTCATTTTTTTATATGTTGCATTGAGCTATCGGCATTGCTCATTATCAAGGTCAGAATGTATGACGTTTGTAAGAAGTACTCCTTCAAGGTATTAAACGTATATATTCTCGGCCTTTTCTTGTTCAATGCTAGCCCAGGTACCATCTTCATTGCCAATGGGTAGTATCTGTATCTGAACACGAGGTCTCTTGATTTTTCTTATGGTTTTTCATAGCGAATCAGTTTTATCTGTTGTAGATAATTGAACATCAAAAAAAAAAAAAACCATAAAATTAATCAAATTTAATACATATAAGCAACAAATAGCACTTAAACTAGAAAAACAGTGCGATATTAAGCTGCAATGCTAAAAGTATACAAAAATATGCGGTATAAAATTTCAAATCTTACTGTTACTGTGCAAAACAAATGCACAATTTACTGTCGCTACTTTTATCAGTATTCTACGGTATTATGAAATAACACTAAAACCGTAGGGACATTTCAGACTACGTAAGCTTTATATCAGGAGCTCCCTAGTACATCATTAACGACTGATGACATTTGCATTCCAACGTTAAATAAACTTCCTACGCCCAACTGCAAAATACTTATACGACTTTCAGTACTCAAAAAATTCCTATTGTCACTCATCTTTCGTACAATCCAATTCCAGGTAACCCATCCAGGCGTCTTATAAGGAACTAGTGTAGGGACCTACTCACTCCTTAAAAACTTTTCACTGATGCAGCCAATGGACGATATCTCTTTCCCGTCATTCAAAAAACATAAAAGGTACTCATTGTTGTACTACACATGTATCGTATTAAATGCTATATTCGAGTGGAATCCGATCGCAGGTTATTATACAGTTATTTTTCTTATTAACATTTCAGCGAAATTTTTCGCCGGATTCGCGATAAAGGTTGTCATCTCAGTGTAGAGCTACAACAATAATCATTGTTGTTTTCTAACAATGTTCACAAAACATCACTTATCGTCGTGATGTGATTATGGTACGTTGCAATGCTCAATGACCGCGGTATACGCAATAACCCGTTCCGGGGTTACGAAAAACGGGTCGCCCCTCGAACGCGCACTATTATAATAATAATAAAAAAAATCTCCCGATGGGTTTTTTAGCCGATTTAAATTTATTACACCCGGTTTCCAACAACTATGTACCACCGGTAGGAGGAGTATGAGCTGGTTGATGACGATGAGGAGGAGGGGGTACACGCGCCGTAATATTTTACGCGGAGCAACTTAATTAGAATCGAAAAATTATAATTTACCGCGTCTTTGAACCGGGCCAATAGTACACGTTATTATAATGGATATTATAACAAAAACAACGACGACGACGATAATAATAATAATAATAATAATAATAATGATAGTGGTTTTAAATCATTACAATATTGTTCTGAACGAACGCGTATAGTGGTATTGGTGATGGGCGGGCTATAAAAGACGAGACGGCTACGTACACAATATTGTACCTAGACCTCTCTTACAGGCGAGAGGAGGGGGAGCGAAATATTTTTTCACACATTCTTAAAAATTTACGTCACAGCTGATCTAACCTAAACTAACAATAACATTATAATGAACTATATTATAAAAACTAGCCTCCTGTTTACAAATATACAAAACCCTTTTTATTTCATTGGGGTAAACCTTACATATGGGTGTACCCCTCCACTCACCAAAAAATCATAATTGAAAAGTAAATATTGTGTACCTGTGAACTACAAGATATTTACCATCCATTAATTATATAATATTATAGAACATTTTATCATACAATAATTACAATGATATATCCAGCACTCATCAAGCCTCCCACACACCAACAACCTAAACATTTCTACTAGAGTATTTACCCCCCTTTCCATGCGAGTTCGATGCCACTGTGTATGTACATCATGTATGTATAATAAATATACAACATCGTTAATGCGTTGCAACGTTGAAATCTGTCCGAACTGCGCATGGCATACGGACGAAAAGTTTACGTTTAACCGTCAGGTCGTTTTGGCACGTCGATTACAGCTCATACAAACATTAGAATAGTATATTCTACAAAATCACCGAAATGAGATCAGAAAAAAAAAAATAATAATCGTATCGCAAGAACGCGTCGAAATAGTTTTTCTTTATTTTGCTTTTATTCCGTGCACCGAATTATATGACGTTTTGTTATCTCCTCGAAGAGTGCCTCGCAATGGTGTTTCAGACGGGTAAACGCAGTAGGCAGACGTTGCGTTCCCTACGTACAGTTCCAAAAAAATACTGAAAAGATTATTTTCTTATATATATATACCTAATGGTTAGGGATGTTTTGACATAATACGGTTAAAGAGATTAGTGATTAAAAACACATAACATATTTTACTACTTCAAAATTATTAACTATGGTACGTACGTTTAAATCAAGTTTATTTTCAGTTCGACTGTTATCTGTTTTCGGCTCGAGTGCTGATCGACCATTGCCTATTTTAATCCATATGCAATGACGTCCTTACACCCATCAATAAGTCGTTTCCATTTATTTGCATTGCGAAATTTCTCGTGTTGAAGCCGTGCCCGGGCGAAAACGATATGCTACAACGTTAGCAATTTAGCTACGCATTAATTTCCGACTCGGAGATTATCATACCTCATAATTTTTATCAATATTATAATTATTAAGACTATTTCTCGTTATTGCTGATTCGTGCGTGAACTTTGAAGGTTCACTCGTGTGAATGACATTTTGATCATGTTCGACATTAATGTAGCACGTTTATGATCGATTACGGTACAAATATAAACAAAAATAGTTTGCGGATAGTTGTTGATGCAAATGTCATGGTCGAACATTCAAATGTTGATTGCATTTGTAAAGTTTTCAAGTGTAGTTACTGCACGAAAGTTTATTGGACTATACATGTATAAGATTCAACATCAGGATGTATACGATCGCAGGATCATTTCAAAATACTCGAATACCAGTACAACGAAAACCGTCGGATGCGGACTATGAATGAGAAGAAAATCAGTCGACTCTTAGCCAACATTTCTTCGCGTGTTTGTATAATGAGAGCTTAGTATTTTTCTAACGTGTCCAGGAAACGTAGGAAATGCGTCTTGGTTGGACAAGAATATGTTTTGCTCGTCATTTCGATTACGTTGACTTATTTTACGGGTGATAATAATAAAAATATTAACATCGAAATCTGCGATTAATAATTCGAGCGTTGTCGCGTATTTAAGTGTAATGAGTTGAAATCTATGACTGTGAATGATAACGATCACCTGATAGTAAATTATACCGATTTAGAGGAGGTAATTGTTTTTTTATTTCATTGCTGTGCCGCCCGGCCAATTATATTCCGCTCTACAGACCGTATAGCTTCTTTCCTTATGGTCTGTACGATCGTTATTATAAACCGATAGCCCGCGAATAAAATTGTTTTGTACCGCCGCCGGAGTCACGTCGTTGATATCGTGCATCCGAGTAAAGTCCACTCGCGTGAGCCGTCTTTGTGGAACCGTGATGTGATCGAAAACAACAATAATCATTATAAACACACATATTTGAAGATGTAAAAAAAAAAAAAAAACGATGGGTCAACGCGGTTAGTTTAAAATTGAAATTAATTAATATTATAATCGTGCAATGTTATTGCTCGTCCGGCTGTGCCTTATAGGTGTTATGATTAAGGTTACTCATTAGTCCAGACCAAAGGTTTTCATGCGTTTAAACACATAATTTAAAATTGTATAATATACTTTATGTAAACACAAAATAACATATTACATCTCGGTATTAATAGAAACTATTCGCTATTTGGTTTGTACTGTCATGAATAGATTTTTTAATATCTTCGTTTACATTTTTTTGTATGCTGAATTCAATTTCAACGAATGCTTTAGACGAATAACTAGTGAATTAAAATTAACTGTTAAAGTTACATACCGTAGACTATGATCTAAAATGGTTTTTTAACTGTACTATAATCATCCATTAGTAATTTTGTCGATTAAAAATAAATTTTATACTACGTGCTTGTACGAAGAATGGAAATAATCTTTCCTTAAAACAATAATATAACGTTTTCTGACGAATAGAAAATACTGTGACTACTGTCTAAGTAAAAACGTCACTATTTTGCCAGTCAACAATAATTTGTTTACCTAAAAAAAAATAAAGCGTACCATAAATAATATTAAAATTAGTTAAATTATATATACAATTTTATAAGGAATATTTATAATTTATGTATTTTATAAATAATATTTATTATATTATCGAATATTGAGATATATATATATTTATTAAAAAAAATGCCATACAAACAAAAGATGAAAAAATGCAAAATGAAAATTAGTTATTCAGCTCCGTTTGTTATTACATTTTAGCTAAAAAATTATTGTATAGGACGATTAAAAAAAAATATATATATATGAACACCAGCAATATGGTGGACCAAGAAATAGTTATATATATTATACAATAACTGAATCATTTGATAATTTATAATATTATTAACTATTTTTATTTGATTTTTATTGTTTAAAAAGTAACAGAATTGAAATGCATTTACAAGTTTAAAATTTAACTACTTACAATGTTTTAATATGAACATGAATTGAATTAGCTAATCTGAGTTAACCAAAAATGATGATTGTGTTGTATTTATTCTACAGTCTTCGGGAATCGATTCCTATCTAATATGCCATACGGAGTATTGATTCTTGATCGAAAAATGATATACAACAATGCAGTGTATCCGACAACGACGACTGCATCGAAAATAACAACATAATCGAATATTTAGGAAATCTATGGGATCTATTTGTTGTATAATTTTTGATGATTTAGCGCAAGGTGTACGCGGATCAATTGTGTCGGGTAAAATTTTTGTAAGTGTTATTTGACTGCTGTGTACCACATTATAATATTATTATAAGTGTTATTTGACTTATAATAGTAATAATATAATAAATATAATATAATAAACTTATAATACTTATAATACTTACTGTTATAAGTATAATACTATTATAAGTGTTATTTGACTTATAATAGTATTATACTTATAACAGTACACAGCAGTGTTGCACTGTTACGATGGGTCAGATATTTACATAGAGTTTTTTCCCCTCTCCCTGCAGCAGATGAATGAGCGCATGCGCATCCGTCGAACCGACCATTAATTATAACACATCACGAGCCTTTCAAAGATAAGGAAAATCATGACGGTAACAATAATACAGTAATTCCCTTCCGAATGGTCTGTTTACGAGAACCCAGATTAGGGACCGAATAAATAAGCCACGGACTGTTGGTTTGGCCACTAGTCATCGATTGGATACGGGACACGTTTTTGGTGAACAGTCGTCGATAGCAAAAGCGTTACGGGATCACGTCGTTTTTTTATTCTATTTTCTTTATTGCACGCGGTCACGTTAGTTCAGTTAGCGAAAATGTCGGAAGACGCATCCATCATATCGCCGACTAAAAAACACACGGGCACCGTGAGTAGAAATAAAAATAAACAAAATTATCAATCCACTCGTTTGCATGTCAAAACACAGCGAAACGTTGCGTTATGACGGGATAATAATCGCGTGTTTTTCCCTGATTTCAGGTCATCTTCTTGCACGGGCTCGGCGAAAATGGGTACGTAAAACGATGCGCGAGAAATGTAAACCAATATTTTTCCCAACTAGCATAATTAATAGGAAAAGGTTTTGAAAAAAAAAAAATGTTTTTACATTTTTATAAACTCGTTAGTTTGGTCATCAGATGATACGTTTTCATCAATATCGTCCAAAGAGGTTATTGCGTGTGTTGCAAACCGATTAATAGAAATGCCTACCGGAATCGATATGAGCGGTGAAATAAACCTCGGTAATTATTGCGATATGAATTATACTATTTTACATGTAGGTGTGTATTATCATACAAGCGAATTGACCTAATCATCTTACGCCTGTATGTGTACACTTTATTCGTATATTTATTTTAATTGGGTCCAAGGGCTTTTCACTGAAAGTTTCTGCACATATTAAATATATTATAAAAATAATTCATTTAATGGTTTACAAATAAATAGATCAAAGTGAAAAAAAAAAATAAATATTTTTATTTAAATTTTAACGAACCCGAGAATTCGAATACACTTATAAAACAAAATAAACAATCTCTTAGCCTGTGTGTTGTATCAATACGTATGACATGTTTTCAATTCAAGCTAATATAGTTCGAGAGTAAATTAATATAATTATTGTGTATAAAACACTGAGAAGGAAAAACATTTGACTATATTTTATTAATTACAAGTATAAACATTAAAATTGTTATACCGGCCAACAGGTATAGCAAACAAAAAAAAAACATTTATATTTTTTTAACATATTAATGATAGGATAAAAAAAATATTCTTGATAGGTATTTAATATTTAATAATAATGTATAAATAATAACATTTATATTTTATGTTCATTGGTTTAACAATGTTGTTTTAGTATTTTGTTGTGTACACTTTTTTTTTTTTTTTTTTAAAAACGTTTTAAATGTAAAAGATTTGGATTATGAACATATTCAATTATTTTCATTTCAGAAAAACCCTTAAATATTTGACCGGAAACATTTTTCGATTTATACGGTTTAATGTTGGTTACGAATCACAAGAAAAACTTTAAAATATACATCTATATAATATTCGGTTTTCACTCACATATATTCAATTTATTCTGAATACACGTTTGACATTAAAGCGTCCCTATATACTCGTAGTTTCATATTTTCATTTTTTCTTATCATAAATTAGGCTATATTTGTTATATGCCAGATTTGTAGCCATTAAAGATAATATATACAACATAAATTAATTTATTTTTATTTTTATACATTATACATCATAAAGTTATAAATTTAATAACACGATAAAATTTATATTTTTTGAAAAAAGTCAGTGAATGATTTTCGCGTTTTTTTTCTTCAAAATACATCGCGTTCTACACACACTTCGGTCGTCAAATCCAAGAGCTCAGTAATAGACCCTGTTAAAAAGAATATCTTTATTTCTCAGTGCTTGCAGATAGCAGTTTTGTTGTATTTGATCAGATATTCAGGTTTTTCTTAATTTTCGTCATTGTCAGCCTCTTCGTTATTTTTACACTGCTTTTCAACCACGAATATAGCCGATTATGTGTTTGCTGCGTCCCAAATTGGTCATCAAAGCGAAGAAATTATTTTGGGTCAACATCAATAGCAACAAAAATACATGAATGACAGTCGGGGCGCGGATATCGGCAGTATGATTGTAAAATTGACGATCATTTTAAGTTTGACTCTTCGTGTTATATTTCTATTTTAGAGGGTGTTTTCATTCAGTTTTAATACGCAAACGTGTCCGTTTCCGGCTTAGTGAGGTTTTTGTCTCGGCGGGATGAATTCATTATGTATTCGAAACGGAACGAAATACATTTTCTGTATTAACAGTGTTTCCTAACCTAACCTACCAAAGTTCCGTTTTTTCGAGATTTCGCTGTATAATGTATTGTGCACGTGTGTATGTATTATTTTAAATTAAACTCCTCTAAATATTGTAAGAAGATTTTAGCTCGTTAAATAATTTTTTTTTTAACGTTCAACTGATTTATTTTAATTTATTATATTGGTAATAACCTATAATGATTTTTTTGAACTCGGGTGTGAAATCAAATGATCTCTAATGAAATTGCTATAAAAATTTCTTAATTAATTTTAGATTCTGAACGGAGTGATGGAATCTATTGGTTTTACAATGATGTGTGTTTTTTTTTTATTTATTTATTTTTTTTTTTGTGTCTGACGACACCTTTTTTGGCAGTAAAAATGTCATGTAGCAATTGCTTATGTAGCAACTTTTCTGAAACGAAAGTGAATGTAGATGGTACTTTGGCTAGTCTAAAATCCGACTTTTCAATAATTTTTAAAAAAATCGAAAAAAACGATAAAAAAAATTACGAAAAAACGAGAAATTTTACTCAAAATCACGTTTTTACAAATTACATTTTTTTAAATGCTCCAACTCAAAAACCAAAAATCGCAACAACTTGAAATTTTCTCCAAATCTTTATATTGACGTTTTCTATACATGGTTAAGTTTTCAAAGTATTTTGACATATTTTGACTTATTTATAGACAATTTAAATTTTCGATTTTTCTGAAATTTTTGTTTTTATACATCTATAAAATTTAATTGGCAAACCGAACCGAAAACTCTTGAAAATTTAATACAAGATTTATAATAAGTTAAACTTATCGTAACTAAAAAATATCGGTGATCGGTTTACTCAAATTTTTTTTATAAGTCCTTAAAGCTCAAATTTGTATAAAATGTGTAAAAATCACGATAATTTGCAAGTTATTTTGTAGATAAAAATTCATAAAATTTTTTCTGTTTATACTTAAGGTTCAAAATTATAACCAGGGGCGGAGTGGCTCAACAATTCTTACCGGGCAAACAGATATTTTCAGGCCACATTAATTTATTTCAAGCCACTTTTTCAAATTTAATTTCTTACCATTTATTATCTCTCACAAGACACTTGAGTAACTGGTAGCGTCAACAAATATTTATAAGCTATAGTTAATAAGCTGTATGCATTAGAAAAATAAGTTGTACTTAACTAGTAATCTGTAATAACAAATGGCACAATTTTTACAAGTAGTGTTGCAAGGTTTTAATTGATTTTCTAAGTCTTCCTCTTCTTGATTTTCATCTCCATCATTCATATCATATGATAAACTATGGACATGATATTCATCTTCTAGAGAATTTTTCAAATACTTCCACGATTTGCTGAAATTCAATAGTTCACCTGAGAGTTCATTTCTTATTTCTTTAAGATTATCTCCATCATCACATTTTAAAAATGGTTTTAATTTCTTAGCCAATGTTAAAAACGCATTTTCGGGTAACATCATCGAGAGGGATATTGTTTGGAAATAAAAATGATAGATCAAAATATAAAGAATTATTATTTACAAATCTAGTAGTCATGCTATTTATTATCGTATCTAATACTACATTATATACTTCAGTTGTACATTTTTTTTCAGGGGTAGCATTGGTAGCAATTAAATACAATTCTATTTTTATGATATTTTATTTGAATGATTATTTCACGATTATTCTAATACCTATTTGTTAATTATGATTATTCATATAAAAAATTACTTGACTAATATGCAAACATAGTTATTTAATTAATTTTTAGTAATTTTATAGTAGTTATATGGTTGATAGTTTGGTAATTAAAATATTTACATATAAACAAACAGTAGTTGACAAGGTATTATATTTTAAGTTCAAGGTTGTATATCTTCTTTTATTTAGAATAAATAGAAAAATACTATGAATGAAACAAATATAGAACTATCTACTCGAAAAGAAGAAACTAGAAAGTGAAGAATTCGAATTAAATCTCATGTGCTTTAATTGATATTTTAATTTTTAAGCTAGTTGCGAGAATTTTAAAGTTTTAATATTTTACATAACAATAACTCACTTAAAAATTAAGATATTAATAAAAGCCTCAGAAATTCCCTAGATAATATTATTACCTTTAAGTTTGATAATAGGTAAATTGACTGTATTATTAAAGTTAACAGCATAAAATTGAATCTGCTAAACGCAAATTTACAATGTCTTACGTTCGTAAGAAAGAGATAACATGTCATGTGGGTATGACGTCCTCTTAAAATTTAGGATTATTATTATTTAGTATTATATTCGAAAATTATTCAAATACATTTTTATTCGAATAATTATAAAAAGTAATCATTCAAATAGTTTGAAAATATTTTTATTCGAATATTTTTTTATTCCAATTTATACTTATTCAAATAATTATCTAGATTATATTATTTTGCCCAACTCTGCATACTACAATACGTCAATACCTACCTTTGAAATATGAATTAATTTTATCACACTTTTGCCCAATCTCAGACAGGAGCTTTTTATTTTTCTCTTGTTCCCTCTCATGTCCTCCTTTTCGTTTGTTCTTGTTTTTGGAATTTTTATCCATATTGAAAATAAAAAACAAATCGAAAATTGCACATTAACTTATTAAAAATTTACGGTTTTGTTTGGATTAATTCTATATTGATCGTATTATCGCAAATTATACAAACTGTAATATAACTATAATATAAACTATAATATATATTTTACAAACATAATCTGTGGTATTTGGTATTATTAAATAAAAATGCAAGCCTGTGGTGATATTTACAACCATGGTCATATACTTTGTTGTTTTGTGTCAATTACAATATAATATACTCCGTTTGAATAACTATTTATAGATTGTGTGTTTACTTGTCTATTATAATAATAAGACGACCGATAATAAGAAAACGAGTTATCGCAACATCGAGTATTTACAAATTAATAATTGGTGGTTCACATATCACATTGTAAATTTGTTTTCGTTGTTTTTGCAGTCATCAAAAATAGCTAAATATTTTAAATATTAATTATTTTCATCACACCAGGACCAGGCCATTTCTTATATAAGCAAGCCAGGCCACCGGGCATTGCCCCGTTTGCCCGGCGGGCCACTCCGCCCCTGATTATAACACTAGGTTATCTATAAGCTACTCTTCAAAAATCATTAAAAAAATTTCTACCGGACATAGAGGAAAACATTTTGACTGTTTGAAATTTAAATATTTACGAAATTGCATAAAATAGCGATTTATTCTCAAACGATTTTAAATATTTGTTATAATTCAAAAAGTATAAGTCGCAGATTTTTGAAATTTCTACCAGCTGTTAAGATTGGCATTTCCTTTATGTCATATTTTTTTCAAAATATTATATTGATTTTTAAGCCACTTATAGGCATTTAAAATATTCGATTTTTTTACATTTTTGTTTTATAATCGGTGATAAAAAAAATTTGGCTCGTACAAAATACTTGAAAATTTAATAAAAGATTTCACAGAAGTATTTCTTATTGTCATTCAAAAATTATTAAAATCCATAGGCACATTTTTTTTTATAAGCGTTTGAACAGCGAATATTGACATAGAATTACATGTAAAATATAATATACTCGTAATGTATAATATTCTAGACTGACAAATGATATCGGTTTTTTTAAAATGCTCTAACTCAAAAACGAAAAACCGCAACAACTTGAAATTTTCACCAAATCTTTTATTGACGTTTTCTATGCATGGTTAAGTTTTCAAAGTATTCAAAGTATATTTTCAATATTTTGACTTATTTATTGACAATTTAAATTTTCGATTTTTCTAAATTTTTCATTTCAAAATAAAATATACTTATCACAATATTTATAAATAACATTGTGTTATATTCTAGACAAACATATCATCTCCGTTCAGAATCGTTTTTCATATACAATGATACCTATCATTGAATTCAAATTTAACAAATCCATTATAATGACCTATCCTATGAAGAGTCGCACTTCACCCCCAAGTGTACAGCAGAGCGAGGCCCATCCGGTTCTTTTTTATACTTAACACTACAGCAGTGGCGCTGATGCGTAGGTTTTTTGGATTTACAATACCTTAGTAAGTTGGGTGGTCCCACGGTGAACAAGAGTACACTGGTACTTGGATGTGCAAGTAATAACAATTTGGATTTTGAATTGGGGACTGTTTTAAAACCGCAGTTATAACTCTATGTACTCAGCATTTATTGCAGTCATAGTAGGGTTTTACTTATATGCAATACCATATGAAACATACACTGGCGCCAATGCACTACGTACAACACTGTTACTGATTTTCACAATTTATTGTATTTGTGGTTTTTAAAACATTAATCTCGAGTCTATTAATAAAATATTTTTGAAATATAAATCACTAGGGAGTTCATACGATACCAAATTAATTGTCTTACTATTTCAATGTTAGTTAATTGATTTAGGAAATTTATCAATTACTGAAATTAAACTTAGATAATTAATTTTATAGTCTGTGTGAGATTTATCCGCACTGAATAAATTACGCAGTGATGTAAACCAGAAAAAAACATAATATGATATGTAATAATACTGTATTGCTTGAAAAAATTAAAATATGATTATTTTCTGCAAGTGGTTTCTCCGTAAGATAGTTCACAGTAATATATATATATAATAGTGGTTATATTATAATATATGCGTATCACATTTATGTCATAAAACTTTTCATCGCTCAAATCGCACCGCGTACATCGCATATAAGATCTAAAACAAATAAAATAACTCGTATTTTATGATATGTGACAAGATGTGTATCGCGTGAAATGTTTATATTTTTATAGTTTACTATGAACAGTAATAATTTGGACAAAAAAAAAAATATCTGTTGCGCTGGTCGGTCGAATCTTAAATAAAGCAACTCGCCAGCAGAGTTCAATAGTTTTCCGGGTACGTGACCGATGACCACGAAGGTTAAGCATGAACAAAATGTGCTGTAACGCTTGTGATTGCGCAAAAAAAAAAAAAATTTAAAAAAATGTGATTCGGTGTAAGAAATCATATCGTATTTATGATATTTGTGTCCGACACGAAACCAACGCAAATGTAACTGTTGAATGTAACAGTTTAAATATAAATTACTAAACGTTACTTTCGATTTAAATGTTATAGCTTCAAATTGATAACTTGTAATTAATAAAAAGTTTAGTCTAATCATAGGTTTGATGAAAATATACTAATACAGGGTGGGCCACGAGGAAAGGGACAAAAATAGATAGACACAACTCAGAATATTTTACACGTACAAACATTTTATTAATATTTTATTACACGTAAATAATTGCTATTTTATTTTATTTTTTAATAACATCAGACATATGATATCCATTATCTTTGAAGCACGAAACAAGAAGATCCAAAAAATTTAAATTAACGCGCTGAACCGATTCTACATTAATCATTGAAATTTCCGATTTAATTTTATCCTTAAGGTCGTTCAATGTGCGAGGTTTTGATTTATAAACACGTGACTTAAGATATCCCCAAAGGAAAAAAACCGCATACCGTCAAGTGACGTTGGGGACCAGTGCAAACCTTCAAAACGTGAGATGCGATGATCGAGGAACATCTGAAGTATGACATTTATTATGGCGGTGGTAGTTTGAGGAACTGCCCCATCTTGTTGAAACCAAACATTCGACGAATCAATGGTTTGCCTTCATCAACTCTGGTTTGAAGGAGTTAAGCTTATCCATATATCGGGCACTATTCAAAGTCACATTATGTTCTTGTTCCCCATAAAAATTAGGCCCGTTGATTAACTTTTTTAAAACAGTCCATCTAAAAGTTACTTATGCTTCGTGGCGCCGCAATGACAAGTATGTGGCATTGACCGATGGATCAAATAAGTTTATCAAGAACTTTTTACTCACATTTTGAACGCAGAGAAAAACCCGTCTGTTTTTGGCTCTACTACTGTTGCCCACCCTGTATATTATTGTTTTCGATTTTTTTTTTTTTCAAGTTCATATAATGATGTGTCTAAGTTATTATAATTAAATGTATGACTTTGAATCTCGCAGGGTTAACAATGAGGAATGCAACACATGCGTACAACATTATCACCATAACGCATAATAATAATAATTATTGGCATACCTTAACTATTATTTGACCGTATTCGTATATGATTACAGAGAGACATGGAAGTCAGTGCTGGGAAAAATGGTCAAGCCCAACATCAAAGTGATTTGTCTTAACGCGTAAGTGTAACAAGTGTAAGCTTACGAGTTGTCGATCATTATCGGTTTTTTTAATCGTAGCCCTCTTATTACTTTGTATCCGTCATATAAACAAAAATAACTTTGTGTCGTCAAATAATTTGAAAAAACATTTCTACGTAATTCAACTAAAATAATTTAAACATTATTTAAAAATCAGCGTATACTATGCACCCCTCCCCCTGACAAAACTCCTGGCGGCACAATTGGTAGCGGAATCATCGCGACTTGTACGCTGAAACGGCTTTTCTTTTTCGAATCTTATCTGGTACAGTGCCCGTGAACTTTCGTCGAGGAGCGTCCAAAACAACTAAACTTTTTTTCATCTCGTTGATTCCGTTCGAACACAAATTCGAGTTATTTAGCTTTTCGACGCCACGGTTGGCCACGGGGCGAGTGATTGAACAAGACGAGCATACAGCCGCTCACTACAGGGTTTACCGACCCGGGACGATTTTCGCACAACGTGATGAGAATAGTAGAGAACTTGGAACTTTTTTTTTTTTCTTATTTAATTACAATACGTAATCAGGAAAGGAATTAGTAAATTCGAGGGAGAGAGAGAGGGAGATGAGAAATAAAAATCCACCACCGTGACCGTACTACTGTTCCGGACTGTTATCAACGATTTTACACGGTTTACACGAATCGAAACGTGTTCGCATGTAATATAGATCAAGTTGAACGGTCGGTATCGAGCGTTCGTTAAGTTCCTATTTATTGCCGTTGACGGAAAAACGTTGTATTCCGCGTGAGATTTCTAGAACCTACACGAATGAGGAGTAGGGTGGGGGGGGTTGCGGTATCACGAAACAATGGTCGGGTGACAGAACCAACGGATTCCGGTGTCGACGTTTCCGGTGCGAACGCGCAGACCGGAAGTGAATAACATTGTTGACGTTTACGTGTGCAGGCAAAAGATACCGCTGACGCTGAACAAGGGTTTCCCGACGGCCGCGTGGTTCGACCTGGCGTCCCTGGACGAGAACAAGCTGGAAGACGAGGTGAGCATCATGAGGGCCGTGGACAAGCTGCACGACGTGCTGGACACGGAGATCGCCGCGTCCAAAGTGCCGTCCACCAAGACCGTGCTGGCCGGTTTCTCGCAGGGCGGCGCGCTGGCCATGTACGCCGCGCTCACGTACCACAAACGGCTGGCCGGCGTCGCGGTCATGTCCAGTTGGCCGGTGCTCCGACACACCATGCCCGAAGTAAGTGCGCCCCCACTACGCGTGGGTAGTTTTTAGTAGTTTATTATCTCTTTCCTTCGCTCGCTCTCTCTCTCAACAGGTTTATATATAATTTATTTTTTTTTTTTTTAAACTTATTTTCCTATGCTTAAATATCCGCGTGAGTGAACTGTTGTTATAAGTGAAAACGATCAGAATCATAATTATGCTAGTGTCCAATGCAGTGCTTATTTAAACGTGCGTTTGGACATATATTACGTAATTCTAAGAAGAAAATGAGCAGCTTTAATTTAAGAAATGCGTCGTTATGATTTGCTTGGTGTGGATAGGGTAAGAAGGAGGAAAGGATTTTAAGTCATATGCACTTCTAAAAATACCTTAAAATAAGCAATGGAGTGTGCCATTCCATAGCGATAAACATTTTATAGATAAAAGCTGAGAGTACTCTATCATCTTACCATCCTCATAATTTTAAACGACACGATCCGAAAGTACTAGTTGACAAAACTCCGACAAGAGCAAACCATGAACTTTATAAGTCATGAATTCATTCGGGCTTACAATGTTCGGTCCTTAAATTAAGAAAATATCGTAGGGCCCCGGCTATCGCCGGGTATCCGGGTGGGTCAACCCGACACTGTGAATACCGATAAAAAAAACCTCATCATGGCTAAATCATTACATGCATCGTTTTACTTAAAATCAAAAACAACCAAAATTTTGAAAACAAAAAAAAAAATTTTATTTTCAAAATTATTAATTATAAAGTATTAAATATAAGCGTACAACTGTACAATAATATTTTCAAGGATTAATTGAAAAAAAAAACATAAACTTGTTTTGAAACATTAATTGACGAGGTCGTCACAATGATATTACTCAATTTTTATTCATTCGCATTCTTCTTATTTAAAAATTCATCGACCCTGTTCAGATAATCGTCGTATGCGAAGAGATTGTTCCCTCTAATCCAGTGCACACGACGATTAACAGATACACCTATGAAAATGAAGAATAATGCTATCATTAATATCAAGGTCCTCCGAAAAACACATTGTTTTCAATTTGTTTGTATCATTAATTTATTACAACTTACCATCAGAAAAGAGTAACACCTCCTTGTGATTCCTCTCGACTACGTTTCTTTTACAACGAATGGGATGATTAATCTTCTTCGTCTAAAACAAATTTTCAACATAAAAAATAAGCGTTCTTGTGTGAATTGAACATTGAACTGATGATAATTGTAATGGCTAATTATCGTGAACGCTTAATTATATGTAAAATACGTACTGCAGGACCAAGAAACATTAAAATACTCCTGGGCACTCTATCGATGCAAATATCTTCGAAGTTGAGATAGCTGAACCATTTAATTCCTAATCGGTAAAGCTGAAAAAAAAATAAACATATTTTAGGTGTTGATGATTTCTTAACTTTCATAGCAAGATCTGTTGACCTACATCGGATTTTTCCTTCTTCTTAGGTAACTCTATTAATATTTTAGTAGCCACCTTATGTGCAACTTCGATGAATTTATCTAAGTCATCGATGGTCATGTCAACTGGTGGTGACGTAATGATGCCATCTACTTTTTTTAGCGATTGCGCATGATCACAAATGTCACCGACCAGGAACAAAATTCGATCTTCGACACCGTAGACCCGTGCGTTGTTTCGGGCGAACGCGATTTTGTCTGGATCTTTGTCCATCACAATGACTATACACGAAACGAAAACCGTTAAAGGTTCAATGTTAGTCAATAGTACGTTATAATAAACAATTAACATGTTAAATAAGATGATAATAATTGTAATTTCATGTTGTCTGCAATATACCTTTTCGGCAGACCTTGGCCAATTGAATCGCGATCGCCCCTGAACCGCAAAACGGGTCTAATACGGTGCCCATCGACTTGCATCTCGAAGCAATTAGCTTAGCTAATACTTCTGGTGGCCCAGAATAAAGGGTTTCTGCAAACATCATAAAATTGTAAAAATTCAAACGAATACGATCGTTGCACTACGATAACGGACATACCTCGGTCGGCCATAATGCCTTCATCAAATTGACTGAACTGGCCGAACCGATTTTCCCAAAGCTTGAACGTCGGGTTCAATTCCTGAAAAAAATACGTAAATATTAAACAGTCCGTGTAAATAATTATGTATATTTTATATGATATGCTGTCGATTTTTTCTATCATATTCTGTGTACGTAAATATTTGTTCGTTTGGCGTTACGTTATTATCAACCTTTTTACAGCGCACGACTGTTCAAGATGGTCAGTGACTAACCTTATTCACAAGGTATTGAAAACAAAACGATTGGTTTTTTTTTCAAATCTATTTAACTAAACATAAGTGCAGTTGAGGAAAACAGATTTCAAGCTACATCGTAGTACTACAACTATGTCCATGTTCAGTGGGGAGGGAGGAGGGACAACGGAACCATTTCTCCCTATGCATCATTGTTGGAATATTTTTTAGAAGGCGTCCCTAAGTCTTGCTGTATAATAATTAATAATAACGAGCGTCACTGACCACCGTTATTCAAACATATTATAATATTTAATACTTGTACAGTTATACAATGCGCGCGTAAAAGCATGACCAGCCGCGCATTCAAAATACTTATCAAATAATATTCATATAAATAACGCGAAAGGTATTCAATTATATTATGTAAGTATGTAATGTAGAACAGAGATTTAAATGATCTCGATTAGTAAAGGTTTAGAAAAATACGTTTGCAAATATTTCGTTATTTTCAGCGTGTATTTCGATTATAATATCTTATCGACATCATCGAAGGGCCCTCAAATTAATAACCCTGACCCCAAACAATCTTGGGACGGCCCTGAAAACATCAGACACTATGGTGAATCGAATCGTATAGTAATCGTGAAAAATCGGTTGAATCCCGACGAGGAGGGTTGGACATCCGTTTGCGTTAACACTTCACCGTAAACGATTAATGTTAAAATGTAGTTTTTCACTCACTTTTGCGCGGTTTTCTTCCATTACCGGCAAAACGTACGGGACTATCTCTTCTTCAGAGTCATCGCCGTCACGCCGATCGTCGTCGTTCGGTTTCGGGGCCACGCTGACACTTGTCACGGAGCACGTGTCTGCGGCGCATACCGTTGCGGCGACCGATCGTCCTCCGTCAACGGCCGCGTCATTCGCGTGCACCCCGGGAGCAGAAATCGTCTCCTCGAAGACTTCAACCACGTTGGTTGACCTCGAGCAAATGGTTCGATCATTGGACACGACTCCGACGTTGTCGAGGTACGTCTGCGTGCACGCGTCAACGTACGTCACACAGCGATCCCCGCACGCGAAGTCGTATTTCACCACCCGTGACCCGACGGGGTGGGTCTGCGAGTCTCGGTCGGTAGTGGTCGCGCGAGCGTCCTGACCACCGACGTCGAGGTCCTTGTTGATCGATCGATTGCTCCGCGGTTCCGGTCCGACGAATTCGGCGCTGGCCACGCAAGTCTCGTGCATGAAACCTTGACGAGCTAATGCGGGAAAAGTACGAGACGCGTGAGGATAACCGGAGGAGGGTCGACTGTCCTAGGCTTATCGCCCAAACCTGTCAATAGGATTTTAAACGTGTAGCACTCACCCTCGTCCTTCGTCAATTGGACCCAGAACCGGGGCCACCAACAAGCCACGCAGAACGCGATCACGCGCCGTTGTTTTCCGGTGTCCGGGGTCACATCGGCAGCACTACGGCGTTCGGAACTGAAAAATACAGAAATATCTAGTACTTTACTTGTGAAGGCGGGTTTTCAGTCGATCGTTGGATGCGGAGACTCCTCGATAGAGGATCAACTCTGTTACTGTTCGTTCGCGGCGTATTATTTACGGGCAATGGATATTATCGTATAGATCCGTTTACCTTGTCGTTAATCCCATTTCGTCTTATATGAAAACTTGTCGATAGCTCTTGAAAAAACAGAACGAAAACACGTCGTTTTTGTTAGCGCGATCGATGTCAAGTGATTCGAGTTCGTGTTCTTCTTAGTAATACCTATGTTGGAATATATTGGCCGGGTAACGTTTAAAATAAATTTCCTAATCAATATCGTTAATAGCCAATGTAAAAAAAAAAAAATACGTAACTTTAAATGGAATTCATTTTCCTCTCGAACCTCGCAATTTAGCTGTTCCTGTACATTTGTAATTCTTTGTGGATACCAGGTTAAGTTGTTTAGGTTAGTAATCGTTTTTAAAAATATGAGCTATCCTTGTACAAGGTCTAATTTGAATTTTATAGCTTCTCTCTTTAATTTCAAATAGGAAATGACAAAATATTTTACAACTTAACCGATAAATTAATTGATTTAGAAAATAATAGAGTTGACTTTTCTGTTGATTTAATGCATGATGTTTTTAAAGGAATTAAATATGTGTCATATTAAACTTAATAAAAGCCTGCTTTTTTAGCTTAGATATTTTAATTGATTATAAACAGGGTTTTATTTACGGAGAATCACAAGTCGGTCATATACCTTCTCCATTAAAAATATTTAATTTATTCAACAATAATATTAAATGACAGCTAGAGTAATGCAAACATTTGTAAATATATTTTCAATTTCAGTTGTGATTTTGTTCTTATTATGAGATTTTTTATGCATTCTATTGAAACCAATATTTGGACTCCAATGCACCGATTCTGGATTTAACAGTAATGGAACTACCATAGATTGTAGCCTAACACGAGTTTCTCTAGACGAGCTATACTAATGACGATTTAAAAGATAAATAATTTATCTTTTAAATCGTTATCAGTATAGTTTATTAGTTTGTTGGGTAGTAAACAAAACGTTCGACGTTTGAAAAATATAAATTAAATATATATATTACAAACTAGGTTTGCATGTGCATACTACCTTTGGTTATTTAACCGAAACGTTTTGTGTTAGGATGGACTAATTCCTCTTTTTTATTAGAAATAACTCTGTATGATTTTTCTTTTCCTAATGTTATTTTAAGATGATATAAGAGCCTTATGAAAAATATAAAATTAAACTATTTATCCCTTAACCAGTTTGTAAAAATAACTTAGGATTTTTTTTTTTGTTTTTTATTTCAATACTTCGATTCAAAATCCAATTTCTTATTTCGTATTTATGGGTGATGTAAGTTTTGAAAACAGTTCACGCTTATATGTGACAAAGTAAAGGCTTTATTTTGATGAATGTCTACTTATGTGAACTTTTTTATCCGTGTAAACATATTTTTATTCATTGTTATTGTAGAAACCTCTCTTTTTAATTTTTTTTTTAGCTTTATAGCTATTGTTATTTAGATTTTAACAATAAGCTATTGTAACTCAACAGTTGCAACCCCTAATTTGTTTCATTAATTCTAAAACGTAATTTTATGATTATTTACAATAAAAATCATATAAAAAAAATATTTTAAAATAACAAAAATGTGTATTTTATATTTTAAATAACAGACAAAGGTTTTAAATTTAATTTTAGTGAGATGAGTGAAATTGCTTTTTATCATTACAAATATTTTTGATATTGTAGTGTTTTGATGAAAGTTTTATTACAATATTAAGTTCAACATCAAGTCTATTGTCATATTTTGCTTTTGTAGATACTTAGGTGAATAACCCTATTTCACGAGTATAAATATTTGCAAATAGTAAAAATGGCAACACAGCGAAATACCGTTTAAGAAATGCTGCTTTACACGATATTATCTTTCTTCTTCTTCGGTGAACTCGGCCATTTTAACCGTCCCGACATACATCCTTGCCTCCAATTTTCTCTATCCGTTGCTTGTATCCTCCAGTCTATCCCTCCTCCTAACGCTTTCACATCATTTTTTACTACGTCTTCCCATCTCAGACGTGGTCTTCCCAGCGGTCTTTTCCCAGTGTTCTTTTTTTTTTTACACGATATTACTCCGAAAAATTATTCAAAAAGTGTTCAGGCAATAATACCATTTGACAGAGGTGAACGTGAAAAAAATTGTTGGGAGAGAGGTTGAAAACATATAAAATGTATAATGCTGATAAATAGCTTGCATTATTACTCATTATATAATATATATTTATATGTATGTATTTTATTTGTAAGTCCCATGCGAAACTTTGAAATAACTATTAAATCTGTAAGTTAGGTTATTTTTTTTTTTTATATTTTAGGCGATGAAACCCTGCGTTCGCGTTTACATAAATAAAAAATTATGTTTTTGACATTTTTGTTTTCAAGGCAGCCATAAACAACACCAACTCACCGATGTTGCAGTGCCACGGCACTGAAGATCCAGTCATATTTTACAAATGGGGCACAATTCTGGCCGATCAAATGAAAGCGATGAACCCCAAGTACGAGTTCAAGACCTACGAGGGTTTAATGCACGCGGTCAATGACCAGGTAACTTGTTTTGCTGTGTAAGCGTGGTTCGTGTTAACATTAATTTTTTAACGTCGAAATCGATTTAAACATTACAAAATTTACAATTTTACAATAACCCGAATCGTGTATAATATTATAATGAACATGCTTTGGGTACCATTGTTATATGATTAACCAGCCCTACGTAATACTTATAACGTTGCAAAAAAATAAGCACTCATAATTAGTAATTATTACTGTCATGCATTTTCAAATTTTCATGTTTAATTTACCACCCTGATATGATTTAAATGAATATCCGATGAAATAATAAAAAACAACGTTAAATCAAAACTTTGCGAAAAAGAACTCCGTTTTTTTTTTAATATTTATATTCAAACTACTCTCATAATTTATTAATCTATGCGTATTTCATCGATCATAAGATTTCGTTTGTGATTAACTAGGTACAAACTGTATTGAATGCTCGAGACAAATAACTTCAAGGTGTACATTCACTTACGGAGTCTTTTCCTCGTCGGTGGCACATCTGAGAATCAACCGTTTTATAATTACACATCGGGCCACTTGAACCTATGTTGTGAAATAATCATTGATAGCGATTACCCCCTACCAATCGACTCGACGTTTAAACAAATACGTTTCAATATGAAAAATTAAAGTTACACATAGCTGTTGTGTTGAAATAGTGACGAGCCGTAATTATGTTCACACGAATGTTCATCATGTTTGTTCTATTACAGGAATTGGCGGACCTCAAAACTTTCCTCAACAAAGTATTGCCGTGAGAGAAAACGAATACCGTCTAATCAATGTAATCAGATACGATTTGCTTCGAAGATTGCAGCAAAATCAATTAATTTTTACGCAGACCGTGAACGGAGGGGGGAGGGAAATAATTTATTAGTTTTAAAATTGTTCGTTACATGTGTAAGTATACGATCGTGTATTAAATATTGTATATTGTTGTTATCGCCGGCGTTCATCATTTGATTCGGCGCACCGACATCGCTGCAAGACGTCTAATATCTGCGAGACGGATCACGCAAAAATGTTGGCACCGATCGACTTGTACACACGCGTACGACATTTATGTATTCTGTATTCCGTTTTGTGTGTTCGACTGGACGTTGACAATTGTACACGTCAATTCCGTGTTCGCGCACCGTTTCGTTTCGGCTTCTCGGCCACACTTGCGCGTATTGTCTCGGCTAAGGGCAATACGAACTACATACACGTACCGGTGCGTGCGTGCGTGTAGTACGGCGGCCTAGACATTGCACCTGCTCTTATCGCAGCCGTTTTTTTTTTTTTTTTTTTATCTATGTATATTTATATTCTATTTCGGTTTTCGTGTTTTTTATTTTATTCTAAACGTGTGCGTTTCAAGACCGCTGTTCGCTACAACGCGCACGCACCGTCGATGTACCGATGTTCGCTAGGATTTATTAACCTCTTGTCCAAAGTCACCAAGTCCTAATTAACGATGTACACGCGTACTCGTACGGTCAATGTTATAATAACGGGTATCAGCTATTCGCGCTTCGGACGTGCCGGGTCATCCGGGTTTCCGCGGCCTGCGGTTGTATTATTATTATTATTTACGGTTGGTGTATACACACACACACACACACACACACACACACGTATTGTTACGGCGAGCAATGGCGACGCGGAAATATCAACATTTATTAGTTTTATGTTAAATACGTGAACGGGACTGTGGGGAGGGGGGGAGGAAAGGCTAATATCAAATAACACGTCCAAAGTCTAAATATCTCGATTCTTATCGTATTACATAATCACCGTTAGGTAAAAGGTATTATGATACGAAAATCATACGCCGCACGGGCTAGGCGATTTTTACACTGAAAAAAAAAAACCATTATCGTTCTCTGGAAGTCTAGTTTGCATCGTGCAGATGATTCGTCCTGGTGTTACGTATCAGCTTAACTCTGGTGATGTCTACTGCTTAAACAGAGGAAGAGGGGGGCCAATAACAACAACACGTGCGATTCAATATACACGGTCAAAGACGGATGTGAATCTGCGGAAACTCGCTGTAAAAAACACTGTCGTCCACCCACTTGTAATAATTATCCACACAACGCTTGGTCGAATTTTCTTTATTCGTCCGATTATATTTTATATTCCTTATACTTTCGATTAAAAACCTACGATAAAATTTTAAAATTTGATCCGATTGGTTAAATCGTTTACTTAAATAAGAAGAAGTAATTTCTTGATTTGGTCAAGAATTGAAAAAAATACTAACTTTTAAAAGGAAGGTTTTTGTGTTTTAGTTAATCCCCCCCCCCCCCAGAACAGGATTAAGAGTAGATAAGAATGTACGCCACTGCATATCACTACTTGCTCAGGGCTACTCGATACATTCCTTAATATTTTGTAATTTTCTAGATTCTCTATTTTGAATCGTATAACATGATTAAGGTTCGAACGGTTGAATTTCAACTCCGGTGCGTATCACTTATGACTTACGAATAATGTTCGAAGCACGTGCATAAATCCGATAAATCAAAGTGTTCGACCCTTGTCAAAAATAGCTATAATCACGTTATTATATATTGAACTATTAGGCTATTAAATATGTTGTGTAATATATTATGTTCGGGTTTCGGTATGGAGGAGGAGGTTCTATCAAAATGCATAGCTGTAATTACGTCGGAACGAAGTTCATTACCTACCAATTAAAATATGGTTATTTTATGAACTCGGTAATTTTATTGCAGAGTTTTATTAAAAAATTTAACACTGTTATGTGTATTTCAAATAAAATTCACCGCGTGAGTTATCTATCAGTTTCTCATATAATACGACGAGAACGACATAACGTAAAAATTGTGTACCGCAATACCACATGACGTGTAACATGCATTTGATTCATGCAAATATGGTATTAGCAAACACTCAAACAACGGGTTCGGATAGCGAAGGTCGAAACGAATAAAAATGTAAAATGTTTAGGTTTCTATTTCAAAAACTGGTAACATTTTTTACGGGTTTTTGTATCTTTTTTTTTTTTTGCAGTTAAAAACGTTCAATGGAATTAATATGTTTCCGGAGTTGGTAGAAAATAAAAATACTCGTACTATTTAGTTTAAAAAGTTGTTAGTTATACAGTCGATGGGGTACGGTCACAAAGAGATCTTAAAATATTCTTAATATTATGGACTTTATTAGACTTAGGATTTTTCTGTGCGTTGAAAATGATCTTGACTTTTTTATGTCTCGGAATTATTTGAAGATAATCGTAATTGCTCGATTTTCCGTGGAAAATATTGTTCACGACCGATATTATTAGGTTATGACCGCGGCCACATGGTCCGTTCGTGATTTCTAGATTATTAGAGAAAGTTTGATCGCGTAACGTCCATGATCGACGTAACACATCATACTCGTATTTTTAGACAACAGTCGAACCGAAGTGATATTATGTAGATGTACGAGCGTATAACACGTCAATCGAAAACCCGTTGGGTTAGGCTACTCGTGTTGTGTGTGTGTGTGTATGTATTACAATCAATTCGGGTCCCGTATAAAAATATTAATAAAATTATCGACGTGTTAAACGTCCGACGTTTAAAGAATAAATTAATTTGTCCGCACGATACACGAAGAACTACGCGGTGCTATTATCATTATATACTGAACGCGCATCTTATAATATTGTTCATGTAATGCGTATACTAATAGATTCTAAATCCAATTGCGTGTCGGTGGTCAGGACTCATCTCGTCGCTGGTGTACACGCTCTATCAAAATTGTTTGGTTTTGGTGCTACTAGATTAAGCGATAGTGCGTTAATATTTACAAAAAAATAATTGAGATAGTTACGTAATAGCGCAGATAAGAGGGAGAGGGGAGTCAACCTCCTTATTTCTAAAATCCCAACTAGTAAGCAACTGGCTATAAAGCAAAATTCATTATACGCTCGTACATGATGAGAGTATCGACCGAACTGAAGAGCACAGATTTATATGAGGCTTTAGATTTACGAAATTGCTGGCCAGATTATGTCAGATATCTAGACAAGACTTGCTTTTAAAGGCATTTCGAACAAAAACGAGGAACGGACAACGTTATTTTTCGTTGAGCAAAATATAATACAATATGTAGATAATATAAGTACTTTTAAGAACATTGTTTTTTAAAGTATAATTTTTATATGGATTATCCAAACTTGATATCACACTAGAAATATCTCTTAGAAAAACCAATCTAAATTTTATTTTACATTTTGTGAACAGATCCTTTGCTGTGAAATTAGTCACTTAATAAAATTAAATAGTAAATACTTATAAAAAATATTAGGACGAAACCATGTTTTAAAATTATAACCCGTGATTTTAACATAGATACAAATAAAAGCACATATTGGAAAAATGAATATCTATCTTTGTTAGGCCAATTTGGGTAATTATCTTCAGTAAATGAAACGACTAAGTATACTTCTGGTCCCTTTCTGTATCATATCTTAGTTAAAACAAATACTATTTATAGTTTTTTACCTTTAATAACTCCGGTAGTCATAACTGACCACTACCTTAATATTATCAGTGTAGGAAACCTAACTAAATTAGCAC
The DNA here is from genome assembly GCA_034509805.1 of Sipha maydis. Taxonomy (NCBI): domain Eukaryota; kingdom Metazoa; phylum Arthropoda; class Insecta; order Hemiptera; family Aphididae; genus Sipha; species Sipha maydis. Next base: position 70,056 of record JASXSY010002181.1, read on the forward strand.
TAGACCATTCAATACATATAAAATCAATAGACTTGAACTTGAATTATTCTTAAGACTACTAAAATTGGAAAAATGAAATAAATCAAATAATGGAGTTTAATGCCGTTAACAATGCAGCAACAAAATTCATTAAACTCCGTAACGATATTAAAAACATAGCATCTAAAAAAATAGTTATTTCTTCAAAATTGAAAAAAAAGATACTTGCTTCATATGTAACTTTTTAAACATCCTGATCATGTCAATTTAAAATACTATTATTTAAGGTATACGAGTAGAAACAACACGACTAATTTGGTTAAAGACGCTAAACCATTGTTTTACGCAATTAATTTCAAGAGGGAAACGCTAATGATAAAACGTTTTTGAAATTATACTTATATTCTTTAGGCAGTAAATAATTTAGTTGCTAGTACACAAATCAAACTTCTCACTAATACCAAGATACTTCTTTTCATATTTTGTTCTGTAATTATAAAATGAAATTTTCATTAATATCAAGGGTTTAAAAAATGTAATTAATTCGAGTTTTTTTAACTGCGATTTTTTTCTTTCTTAAATGTTATATGTTTAAAGCTGGCAGTATAAAGTACGGCTCGTCATGTAAATAAAATTTTTAAATTACTGCAACCAATAATTGTCTATTACTTTTCATATTTTATTTTAACAATCAATAGTATATATATATATATATATATATATATATATATATATATATATATATATATATATAATTGCGAGTATGTACGTTTATATTTATACGTTGCGTCGCCACGCATATTTTTTATCGCCGAACACAGACGACGCGTAGGAGAAGGAAAAATTAAAAAAAATAAGAAATCATGACTAATGTCAACCTCAACGTGCGACGGAGAAGTGAAGCGCGCACGGCCAGAGCGAAAGATAAAGAAAATGGAAATACAACATAAAAGAACTGCCGGGTCCCGTTGATCGGTCGCGTCGGCGTCGTTGCTCTACACGTATTACACTCATACGTATATTGTTCGCAATGCCGCTTCTTCTCGTTTTATTTTCTTATTTTTTTTTTTCTCTCTCCTCTTTGCCACACGTAGCGAGTCGTTGCCATTTGCATTTTCGCTCGTACCTTCTGCATTACGTGCGTGCTACTATGTATATATATATATATATATATATATATATATATATATATGTGTGTACAAACGTATAATGCACTCGACGACGTCGAGACAACTCAATAATGTCGCGTCCGATAATGATAATTCTCCTAATGAATTTTAATACGCACGTCTTGGTCGACTGTTTTTATTTGCCGTGTTCGCGCGCGTTCCACGTTCCAATAACGATAATAATAATAATAATGCACGTAATGTTGCATTAATAAATACGTACGTGCTGCGAGGACGCGACAAATTTACCAACTCGTGTGCTGCGACGAGAAGTCGATCGCGACCGACATGCGAGTACGATGCCCACGCGCCATTCGAACCGGCTTCAATCGTTATCATATATTCCACAGCCACATCGGGTCCGTAAGCGTTTATGTTGGCAAGGCCGTCTCCACACTTTGCGGAATTATGGGCAAATATATATTTTTCGGGGCTTTTAAAATAACATTCTCGTCCACCCACTTGTAATAATATCCACACAATGCTTCGTCGAGTTTCCTTTATTCGTTCCACAAATACTTTCAGCATCGGTTAAAAACCTGCGATGAAATTTTAAAATTTGTTCCGATTTCTTAAGTCGTTCACTTAAATAAGAAGAAGTTAGTTCTTGATTTGGTCAAGAATTGAAAAAAATAAATATTAATTTTTAAAATTATCTTCACGAGTGGAATTGAAATAAGTACGTGAACTTTCATACACAAACTATCATTTTTCTGTAAACAGTTTTCTTACTCGTAAACTTTGTTGATTGGGAACAATTTATCATTTGAAAAATATTCTTAAAACGTTAAGCCTGTAAGTTCAGAGTTAAGCGCGGGGCCCCGGACGAAGGTCCCTCTCGCCCTGCCGTAGGGACGGTCCTATGTGGAGGATTAAGGATAAACTATCCCCTTCAAATACCCAAAAATCCCGTTAAGAATCGGTTAGAATGAAAATATGCACTTCGTGAATATTTTATCGTGTGTGTCGTGTTTGTCAACTACGATGGAGCACAAATTGCTCCTCCGAAGAGCTATGAAAATAGACGTTTGATGTTGGCATGAATACTGTAAATACAGTAACGGGACTATGATGAGGAAGACGAGGATTCAACCCCGAGCGTAAAATTGTTGAGGGTGTAATTTTTTTAGTATGTAATCTATTACTGACTGTTAGTTTGATATTTTTAACTTTGTTAGTGATCATGTGTTTAGAACTCAATAAGTATGATGGTTATTATTGTAAAATTGTAGGGAATGGTATTTGATTCCTGGTCCATGATAGGGCATAATTTTAAAATTTTCCCCGAGCATAAAAACTCCTAATTCCACCTCTGTAT
>JASXSY010002182.1:0-55301 GCA_034509805.1 Sipha maydis
TCGAAAGGCCTCGGCGGATTGGACGTGATAAGATACCGTATTCTGGATGGAAAATTGGAAAATATTCACGGAAATGAAGGAACGTGTACACATTGAGTATATATTTATATATGTGTGTGTGTGTATATCTATACCTTTGCGTATTAAGTATAGTATTGTGAACAGACGAGTCCAATCGATAATCCTATCCTCTCAAGACGACGTATTAAGTTGTATTTTAGACAATAGATCTCGGGTTATCACGTTCACGATAGGTAAATAGTTCGGTCGTAAAAGTATCGGTCTCGTTTTCTTATACTTTCTTCACAATGCGCCTCGCGAATACGCGCACACGCACAGCTTATCCACGTGACGGCTTCTCTTCGAACCCGAAGCCTTAACAATCAAAGGATTTTTATGTTCTTAGCGAGACTAAAGAAAAAACAAAGTTCGTGTTACCCTTTTTATAAAAAAAAAAAAAATTGGGCTTGTGTATAACCATATGCCTAAAATTTATAGACGCGTATACGATACTGTTTCTCACTAATTGATGGTCATTAATCAACGGTTCACGAAACTGAAAATGCGATAATACCGCACTAAACGATGTAATGACGGAACGGAAAAAAAATAAGTGCTCAAGAACATGCCACCGAACAACAAGTTGCAGTTATAAGAATTCGAAAAATATAATTGATTGCCAATAACTATCGACTTGGAAAAAAAAATAAAAATAAAAAATTACATAACCTTTAGGGTTCACAATATATTTTAATCTTGAGTATAATTTAGCTGTTTTTAGATAACACATTTTTTCAGTTGGGCTGATGATACACTATGCAGACTTAAAAATCAGATTTATCGAGAAACTATATTTAAGTCATTAGTCGTTATTGTATTTTCAAGAAATCAATCAAAATCTTAAGCACTTTACTCTAACGTTTCAAAAACGAAATTTTTAGTATTAATGAAAGTTTTTAACTATTTACGTGTAAGTGCTAGTAAGTTATTTATTTCACTCGTGTTACTTTCCATGATGAAAACGTTTCACAAATCACATACAGTTGTATAATAAAATAAATGAAAGCGGTCGTACGGTGATACTTTTAGTAAAATTAACGTATGTACCTAGTGAAAAATGGAATAATCAACGTGAATTACTTTTAAAACGCCAACCGGAGTTTTACATTTTTTCTTTAATGCTCTTAATGGACGATCCGAGAAGTGAAAAACAAAATAGATATTTATAAGTGAAATGTTCAATGTATCTCCATGAAGTATAATTCAAATGATGCATTATATTATAGTGACAATTTTTAATTTACACAAATAAAACATTTACCGAGTTTAGATAAAACCCATATACTTCATAAATATATTATGCTAAGTGGTTTTTTTTTCTTAAGAAAAGTACGTATACAAATACATGAACACTAGTTTCATTCTTTATCACCTAATCAGTTAAAATTATTTTAAAACATTGAGGAAGAACAATCTAAATATAATTTAATATAAAATTCCTTCTCAATTCCTTATATCTTAACTAAAATAATTATGACTAATAGGCTATTGCATTGATCTGTTATTAGATATAGAAAAATATTTCCTTTAAGAATTATACTCGAAGTTATAAATAATCAAAAATTACACGTAGAACATTTATTAAATATGATAAAAATATTTTAATATTTGTAGACAATATTTAATTAAAAAAAAAAAATAATCGAGCAATAATTTTTTCGTGGATCAATCTTGGTTCACGTTAAAAACAAATAATTTTGTGCAACATACACACATTTTATATTTTTATAGAAATAATGAAACCTCTAGGCGATAGATTGTTTATGAACAAATAAAATGAAATTTCAAACCAGCACCGTATTCAGACAACGTGTGTATTTCAACATTTAACTAAAACTATTCTACCTCGACAATACCGTTTCACCGGTGAACATAACATACATGATCCGAATAAACGGTCTCCAAAAATATGATAGCAAACGAAGATCGCGTACACGAAAATCCAAAAGTATCAGCATAAACAATTACATTTGAAATATAATTGAATGTACTCATAATAGGTGCACCGATCGACGGATATGTATGCTATCGCGTTTCTATAAAATACAATTAACACAACAAAGCAAGCTCGCTTTGACAAACTATTACTATAAGTTACATTGATTTCATTATTATTTACTTTGACTTTGATGCATGGAATTCGGAGTGAGAGGGGATCTTTCATCTTCACCACACGCGCAAGTGTAAGCACGGAGGAGAGTGCCCGTCATTAATCTTAATGCCGATAAGGATACGACCAGGATCACACGGCCGATACGAAGAGAATAGAGTGAAATTTACACCCCGACATCCGTGGCGGGGTAAAGGACTAATGGTAGGGAACACGCGCTAATCATCTGCCGTTCGCAACGATGAAGAGCCCGTGAGCGGCACTGGGCTTAGATTTTTTAATTGAAACTTCCGATACGGTCAACGACCGGAATAACATTTGATTACGAGACGAGTCGATTGTTTTCGTCATTCGAACGTGTACAGTTGGAAACTGTAAATCAGTAAAAGACTCCATCGAAAACGTGCCCCACAAATGCAACACGATCGGTTTGCGACTGTCGCGTTTTTAGCGTTTCCAACAGTTGGCCGGAAACTTAAACCGTATACGATCGGAAAGCGACCAGCTTACCACTCTGGTTATTATGACTAGAAAAAAATAAAACATCCAGAACTATTATCACGGTTTCGGGTGGAGTGTAAAATAAATGAATAAATAAATGAATCCGCGCGGCACCTGCGGGCGCGGTATAAATCTGATATGCGTGCCTTTGAGACGGTTTTCGAGCTAACAGTAAAGGTTATACGTGTTATAAGGTGGTTGCACGACGTTGTATTAATTATGAATACGTGGACGCGGCGAGAAGTGATGTTTAATGCGGTCTTGACTCTCGGCGGCCGATTAAAAATTCCTCACCGAGTTCTCCCGCCAACAGCTCAATAATAAATAATTAAAACGATAATGCGCCGAAAAGCGCGAGTTTAATAAAGTCGCTTTTCATCAAAATCGTTATTTTTTACGACACCGCTTAATCATCACGTTGCCAGCGCGACCAGACAGCGCCGTGGGGATGAACGAACGGAACGCTGCGATTCTTTTGCCAACGCGCGTACACCGCTTTGTAAATTGATTTTCGTTACAATGTAACCCCGCGACCGTGATTATTTATATTGTAGCGCGCATTCGGACGTCAGTTTTTTCTACGTATAGTTTCAACACATTATCGCGGTGTAACGGACACGAGGTGACGAAATGTTAATAGAAATATTTAACGCACGGTACAACGGTGGAGGAACAGTAACCACATAATCTGCTAAACATATGACAACTTTCAATAACTACTACTGCACAGCGTCTGTTTTTTGCTATACAAGACGTCAGAAGTGTATTTTTAGATTTGAACCGAATGAAAATGATTGTGATCTACGATGAAATATGGTATGTAATGCAAATGCGTGGATAAATATAATAACATAACTGGGCCAACTAATCTATGCACTAGGATGACAAACAATATTAGTCTTAGTAGCTTTATACCATCAATAACGTGATATCGTTTGTTACCCAACACATAACACCTCGTATCCGTTGGACGATTGTTTTAGCGTGTCGAATTCCATTCGGAAATAAGCTCGTCAATTTCAATTATTTTCCAATTTTTAACGCTTTACTTCTTGATACTTATCACACAAACTTCTTTCAAGTATCGTCGTCCTTGAACGCTTACATTCATTCATTACTTTTCATACCAATCCGCGAACGTTGATCTTTCAAGTCGAAACAATAAATAAACTTAGTAATCGCGTCACATGATAAACCATGTCTATAGACAACTATTCACGAACAAACTTCTATTACGAATATTTTATTTTTTTCAACCTTTTTTTGTAACACAATCGAAGTGTTGTCAAGATAACTTACTAATACATAGTTTTGTACAAAGATCACTAAAAATTCACTCGGACAATGAAAAAATAATTGCATAAGATTTTCAAAGATACAGCGTTATTAATCAAGAAAAAAAAAACGTTATAATTGAACATCATGACTTTATTATTATAAATATTCAATGATGAACAGTTTAAAAGTACGAATGGTATGTGTATGATTTTTGATAGAACAACGTACATTTTGGTGGTCACCAAAATAGACCAAAATATTATTACTTTTTACGCGGAATTTGACTTTTTCATACTACTTTCCGAATTAAATTAGATTACAATAATTGTATTATATATAATTATTATATATTTATGCACGGATAATATTATATTTCCCTGTAGGATAAATTATTATCCATGAAATACACATCGCTGGTTGCACTTGAACATCAATACGCGTGTAATGGCTAAGTTATGTATACTTATTTAAAACATAATTTTGATATTCAGAACACGCGCCCGATTATATCATCGTCCGCGGACGGAAGCGGTACGAATGAAACTTGTAATAATAATGTTAACAATATTAGACCGATGAAGTTGCTGATCTACTTTTGGGCCGATCGTAGAGCGTTATCATTTCGCGAAAACTCAACGGCCGTAGTGGCAGTGGCGACCGCGGAAATGGTCCGATGAGATTGCGTGACACGGCGTACATTTAAGTGTTCTACGATTTGCATAACGCGTTGAGGGTCACAATCAATTTTTGAAACCGACCGGATGACGAAACAGAAATCTCGGACGAACGATTGACGAATGATAGACCGACGGTACGTCGTCGGGGAAAAGAAAGTTGTTGAAAAACACGTACCGCGCGCACTAAGAGTTGGTCGGCGATAGGCGCGTGCTGGCCCACCGGGATACCGGGAAATTCCGGTAGGCCCCCTTACAAATTTTAAGACCTGGGCCCTCTACCAAATAGATGCTCGTAGTTTCAGTTAAAGTCAGTAATTTTGTTATTTCTAATAATAAATAATAAATTGTTATAATTGAAAAAAGAAAATTACATAAAGGACAAATAACAAATTTCGTTGGTTAGTTACTGATAATGAAATTTGTGATGTACCAACGTCTAAGAAGTTGTTTAAAACAGGAGAATTTGGAATCATTGTTTTTGATGAACTGTGAAAGGGAATTGTTGGCAGACATTGCACCGGATCAAGTAATTTACTTAATGTGTGAAAAAAGTACAGAAATGTTAAGATGTTGAAAATTTAGATTTAAACATTTTATTGAACTATTTGAACTATTTCTAATAAAATACTATTCATATTTTATAATTTGTACTATGCAATTAAATCACTTAAATGAAAATGATTATGTTAAAAATTTGTGTATTTATTTATTTTTATAGAACTTAAATTAAAATGTATATTTGGTATATTATTTAGGTTCATGTTAATTGTACAGTTTTTTCTTGGTGTAAGAAATGGATAGGAAATGAACCTGGCTATTTTTATAGGTATACATGAGACCCATTGCTATTAGTAAGTAAATTGTATATAATAAGTGGGCCCCAATTATATCCAGTTTCCCGGTAGGGAAAATTGACCCAGTACGCGCCTGGTCGGCGATGTCACATTTAACCTTTGAAGTTTCCCGTCTGCGACTGGTCGCAACGAACGATCGCTAACCGAAAGATCGGTCTTTATCTGATCCGATAACGTGGTTTCCAATTGACAATTGCACGTCACAAATAATCGTTGCGACTGTATTGATCTGTCAGCAGTGTTCGGTATCAATCGAAAGCGTTATTAACGTGCTTTTTTTTCTATACCTTATGTTGGATATATATTTAATTATTATACAAACATTAAAGGCAAGAATCGTCTATGGATTTTTTTCTGTTTTTTTTTTTTTTTTTTAATGTATTCAATGGACTTTATATTTCATCTTCTTCTAATAGAAAAATGTTTGTTTTATAATAAATAGAGATAATAATATCCTACATCGCAGTTCGTGCGACAATAAATTATCGATATTAAAAATGATGTTATACAGAAGTACGTAATGTACATTACGCAATGTCATGACGAAATTAACTCGTATCATACCCTCGGCTGCAGCGCGCAGTCGTGTTTAGGAAATCAGTCGGTATCAGGGGCGGATACACGGTTAGAGCACTGCGGGTTAGGGTGTAATGTATGTACAAGAGGTCACTTATCAGGGCCGAAACTGGAAGTGTGTACTTTGTAGCGTGAACAAACAATACGATCATACAATACGTATATTCGCAGTTATCGTTGAAAACATTCATTTTATATTTTTGAGTCTTACACGGCATGGAGATGTTTTACCGTACCGTACAATTAAAACGGTTTTCTGGTGTTTGCCACAGTCCGTTATTGACTTCAACCTATGGTCGGCGCACATAAAAAATACACGAAGATCTCGAGAGACCGATTTCGTCAACAAGTATATCTCTTTGGCTGACCTCCTGAACCCCCACCCACCTAAGATCCACCGCTGGTCGGTACGCATCGTTCGGTGGCCGCAACCAGTGTCGCAGATAATAGGAAACCGTACCTTGAACCGGCGGGAAGTCTCGGCGAGCGCCCGTCGACCGCGCGCAATATTGCATTATAATGTGCTAAACTTCGCCGTGTTTGCCATCAGATAAACTTAACGCGATGCGAGTGTAATACGCGAAACCGTTCGGTGTTTGGTGTAATAAAACTCGAAGGCGTAACTTATAAACAATAAACACCATTATCGTACGTTTTCACGCGGCGTAAACATAACGTTATTGCATTATTATATTTTTAACTGCATACGGTTGGGGTTCTTTTTCTTTTTTACAAAAATATTCAACTAATAACCGTTTTACCGTTAATTACCAATCACCAGTTTGATTGACCGGTTTAGTAAATTAGTTGTTACCGGTTCGTATACGAAATATTATTGGACACGTTTAAATCACAAGATATTTTTCCGACGGATGTCACTAAACGAATTTCCATGTAAACTACGAAAACTTTAAAAATTATTCTAACAACGACCGGTGCACTTTTATGATAAATGTCACACTTAATGGTTTCCTGCACATTCGAAAAGAAAACAAATATTTGATTTATTCTTGCGATAGTTAACGTACATATTTGTAATAATTAAATATTTCCTCCGCATCCAAATTAAAATTAAAATATATGAACTTGTTACTTGATAACTATTAACAGTTATGTATTATACTTTGTATAATTTGTAATTTAAAACGTTTGTGCCAACTCGACTCAAATGAATTATTCACGGTAACTTATGCATTATAGCAATTAATAATTTCGGTACGTGCGCAATAATAATGGTAAATATGAATCAAACTCGCCAGTTTAACAATTTATGAAATGTACCAAAACGAATAAATAAATGTAATAGTTTTTAAAAAGTTTTCCTATCGGATATCTAAAAGTTTAAGCACATAAATATGGATACCGTAAAGTCGGTCTGATAAATTATATCGTTATCATTAGTTTAAAATCAAATAATATAAAAAGCATACAGTGTTTTCTCAAGAGGAAAATGCGTGAATAAAATTATATATCTTTTACTTTATTAATTTATGAGAAAAAAGGGAAATATATTATAGTCTCTTTATCTCGTTTATTTTGTTCTTTTTTTTTCTTTCTCGCTTATAATATTTAGACTTTTTAAAGTTTTTAAGTTACGCGCACTTCTCGTAATGAAATTACGAAAACACACAAAACTATATAATACTTTAAGAAACAAATAAAACTGTTTGTTTTAATTAGTTCTAAAACGACGTTAGAGGTTTATTCATGGTGGTTCTTGCTTAATACTGAAATTATAATTTTATATGTTGTACACGTACATTATTTTTAGTTTGTAAACACTTGATGGCTATAACTACTTTTTTGAAGTACTTAATTTAATTTACCTACTTTAGACGTACCGACAACATATTGAATAACTGCGCAGTAACTATGATGTATAAAATTATTATATTCAATTTTGGCGTATGGGATTTACCGAAGATTTAGCAACTAAACTCTGTGATACATATAAGTTTCATTTAATTACTTACTTTTAGACCACTTGTGTTTTTAATTTCAAAACCCATTAAAACGTAACTCAAAACAATTCTTTCATAGGCACGCCTACAACGCAACGCAACGTAAAAAAAAAAAAATAAATAAAATATAAATCACGGTAATATCGACTAAGTAGTATTGAAAAAAACATTCGACGATTACTATTTCACTCTACTGAAGTTGAACATTTTGTTATATTTTATAAATCTTTTCATTTATCATATGACCCGGTATTTTCGAACAAAATGTATTCTAATTACTCAAATATCTATTATGTATAACGCAATTGTATGTGCAGAACTTATGTAATGTATGCGTAGTATGATGGGTTTGAACAAATGCATATTGATGTATAATTTGCATATATTACGAAATAATACTTATCCAACGTCAATTTGTTTTCCCGAAGGGAATGAATTTATGGCAATCGCAGCCTAGTGGATAGGCATTTGAAATCGTTTTCGTTTTAACTACATACAACAATATAATCTCGAGACTATCAAATTTATCCGTTACGTCATCATATTTTATGTGTTATGATATAATTTTTAAATTAAATAACAATTACTAATATTTCTAAAAATAAAAAATAAAATAAAAACGGCGAAATATTAAATATTATTTTTCCGTTGAAAGTAGCAATTAGAATTTCGAGGTATGATATCTTCACGAAATATAATTTATTTAAAATTCTTTATGTTAATATCTCTCAACAAAAATCAGTGTTTAATAGAATTTAAAAATATAAAAGTCTGTAGATTGTACGATAAGAGAACATCAATGCTTTTCACAGAATCTACTACCGAAAATATGATACAGAAAATGCAATTTCCCGAAATAAAATATGTTTATCGTTAATTTATTAAGAAACTTTTTTTTTTTACTTATTCAAGTTTAACGCAACGAATATAATTTGCAATAATAATATTAGCCGAACAGATAAAAAATAAATAAATGCTTAAAAAGACCGATTAACTACTAAAACGAACATTTTTATATCATTGGTAATCAAACAAATAAAATAATTAAAATCACATTAAAAAAAAGTGAAAGTTGAAAAAAACGGTAAGAAGAACGAATTAAAAAAAGTTAAATAAAGGTAAAAATTATTTATTATTTTGTTATATGCAGTTTAGCGAATACCAGGAAAGATAAATATTTTATAAATTGATGAGAGAAGAAATGTTTTCTATCTATACTTACACATATTTTAATGTGATACGACAAAAAAAAAAAAAAAATGAAATTTTAATAAATTAATTAATTTTAAAACTTTTTGGGCTGTGTATAAATTATTTTTAACGGAAACTATGCACTACTAAGCGGATTCTACACAATCAACAATATTACATAATATTATTGATATTGAGGTATAGATACTGAATGATTCATGTTCAAAATATTGTACAATATATTATTGTCCATTTGGATGTGAATATATGATATTATGCACAACTACACAATATTTAGTGTCATTTCGGTTTTGAGTTTTTGACCGTGATAAACACGCATGCAGTTCTTTACAATATTTTACAGCACGAAAAGGAAATAGCTTTTTCACACTTCATGAAAAATGAAAATATTGCGTGAAATGATCACTTCTTCATAAAACGTTCATTATGATTTAGCACCTTTAAATAATTTTTACAATGAAGTCTTTCAACTCCGTGTGCTGTTTAAGATATTTTATACATATATTTTGCACATCTATCGAATTTTATAAGCGACTGATAAGTAATAAAATCATATATTTATAATTACTCAGGTGTCTGTAATGTATAGATTTTATCGGTTTTGGAGTAAAGTCAACATTTTGGCAACACCCAAATATTCAAGGTGTACTGGAGATATTGATAACATTGTTCAGATTAAACGAAACAGCTCTGTATTATTTTGTGAATTATTGTGGGTTTAAATGCTGGAAGTGAAATTTTTAGTAAAATATTATTTAGGTAAACTGAAAAAAAGCATATAGGACTGAGACGATCAAATCAATTTAAACGAAAATAACTGACGTTAAATTAAATAAGTAAGTTCGTACAAAATGAATTCATTTCCAATTTCCCTCAATAATATTTTTACATTTTACTGTCAAATTCAGTTTCAGAATTAAAGTCCTCCGTATTTAATGTAATAGTATGAGACAGCTTCTGTAAAATGAATTGAGATGTGTACCTACACGTAAATATAATGTGATACATACAGCAACAATACACTTGAGTATTGAATATTAATATTTTATATCATCATTATTCCTTATAATCCTGTGATAGTAAATAAGGTTGATATTTTGATAATTCTGTATAAAAACACAAAAACTAAATTATGTCTACCAGAATAAAAAATTGTTTTATACAATCGAATGCTTTCGGTTGTATCGAATTCTACTGGAAATATAGAATATCCAAATAATTCGAAAGTATTGAAATAATACTTGATATACTTATAATAATTGCTTTATAAATTATAATAATAATAAAAAAAAAATGCTACTTATGACTCAATACGGATCGTGTAAGGTCCGCTTTTTACTCCTTAAATAACGAAAGTAATAATCCGATACAATTATTATTATTACTATTGATACTAGTAGTGTTAATTTTACATTAAATGTAATTAAAACACTTGTACTCAGTACTTCAATAGGCAATCGAATGATCATTTAAATATGCCGTTAAAAAATATTGTTTCCTGCGATTCGGAGTCGTTGGTTCCATTGCTATGGTGTACAAGGGACACGATTTGTTCAATGCGTATATTTAATGTAACATGAAACTTTTAACTGTATTATTTAGGCACAAAGTACATTATCGAATGACATTTACGGGAACATCGACTCCACACTACCTATTGACATTATAGTTAATGTTCGGGCACGCCATTAATTTCGAATTACGCGCGCGCTGGTCGGCGAACGTATCGGTCCGATGCGTGATAAGACGTGATAAGACGCGAACCAGTAATTATCAAACTCTGTGTGTGGAGGTTATCCCTCGTGTGTTTCGGCGTGGTTATACGCGACGCTCGTGCGGGGCCTACGTCGGGGTCGGTACGTGTGTGTCTACCGTGCCTTTTTGCGTTGACCACGTTTTTGCCCTTTTTTTGGGTTGTTGTCGTGCGACGCCCTTGTTTGGCGGATCGTTTTGTTTTATCCGCGTCGGCCGTCGCGATATAACCGTTCGGGGTCGTGTCGAGCGTGTTTCATTCCGCACGGTGCCGTCTATCGGTGTACTTACTCCACATATCGGCAGTGTTGGGAAATATCTAGATAAATGTATCTAGATAAGTTATCTAGATAAAAAATATTTATATTTTATCTTATCTAGATACATTTATACTCAGTTATCTTTATCTTTATCTAGATAAAAATCTTGTTATCTATGAGTACCAATCTAGATAATTTATTTAAATAGAATAAAAATAAAATTTTTTTATATTTTCATTTTTACATTTTTCTGTACATCATATACCTATTACACAGATAATAACTGACAAGATGACAATCTTCTTATGAAGTTTATTTCAAAAAAATATATTTTATATTTTATGTTTATTAATGTTTGAAATAAGTTTAAAAAATTATATTTATTTTAAAATGTTTTTAATTATGAATTTTTTACTTAACATCTGTAGGCTGTAGTATCCTGAATATTTTCAAAATCAAACATGAAATTATCTCATATTTATCTAGATAAAAATGTACTTATTTTTATCTTTATCTAGATGAAATTTAATATAACTATCTTTATCTGTATCTAGATAAGAATTAGTAGAGTCATCTTTATCTTTATCTAGATAAATTATTAGTTATCTATTCCCAACACTGCATATCGGCAACGCCGTACGATTGTTCGACATCGTGATCGTGTACCCGACCCGCTCGCCGAGAATATTGTTTTTCACTGTCGGCGTGTGTATTTCAAGTTTGAGATTATTATTATCCATATTACCTTTTAACTGTCATCTATATTATTTTCATTATTATTATCTTGGGCGCCCAACATTTGTTTATCACTGGTAATTTTTTAATACATTATATGTACACTGAACACTAGTCAAATAGCGCATTTGTTCGAATTATTTCATTGTTTTTCTCACCCCACGGGTCGGCGCAGGTGACCGCCCGAGATCGGGAAAGTCGGTCCTGTCCGGCGCCAAACAGGTACCATTGCACCAAAACAGTTTTTCAAGTCGACCGGTATACGGGAGAACGGAAAAAGTTGTCACGACAGCAAACGGACACGAATGTCATGAATAAAATACATTTTTGGCGTCGGCATCTCGTAAGAGTAAAACCATCGTTTCTCAAACCGTTCTCAAAGCTGATATTTGTGTACCTCAAAAATCGGTAAATATGAGTTTACTAGGGATGGAAGATAATATTTTCCGCGATGATGATAACATTGAAGTCATGTTACAAAAAAAAAAAAAAACTTTAGTTATGGAGGAAACGTTCATTTCAAAACATTTCTATCTCTTCCTGCATTTTTAGAATCATCATCAGAAATTTTCTCTCAGAATGTACAATGCATAATTAATTGAACTCGTTAAAATTTGAAATTTACATTTCGAAAATATTTTCTAGTTCCAGAAAAAAACTATTTATTGGGTAATAAATGTCCCCGAAATTATTGGTATTACAACAATATAAGAAAATCAATAAAGCGATATATCAATTAATTCTTATTTAAAAAGTACTTCCAAAGAATCTCATTTGTTCTCTTTTTGGTTGAGTTGGTATATCAAACAATAATAAGACCATTGATGCTTTTTCCAACAACTTACGTCTGTGAAAAGAGAGTTTCTACTTATGTGTACACTAAAAATAAATTATGGATATCGACTAGATATAGAATTCAATTTTGCGAATCTAACTTTTTAATAAAAAATACCAGGTTTAGTATCAAAGACAAAATACGATAATTCACATTGAACCTATTTTTACTAATTATGCATATAATATTTTACCATTTTTCTTAATTAATTCAATTTTTTATCATAAAATATGTACATTAAGCATAGAAAAAAAGAAATACAATTATTATTATTATCTATTACAATTTTTTCAATATTATTTTTATTAAGTTAGTTTTAATATTTTTATACTTTTAAATTGGATCTATATAAAATTTTGCTATCTGTGATTTATCTATATTTGAACTCGTTTAAAAGAAAATCAATAGTGCAACATGTTCGACGAAAATTTCAATACGTGTATCTTGCAAGACTACATTTCAACTGGTTTTATTTTGAAAAATTGGTACGATATAGCCTAATGTTAAACCATCGAGATTATAAATTGAACTTTTTCGACAAATTAATTTACACTCTGTACAGACCTACTGCCACGCTAAATATCTCATAAAATGAATGATGTATAATGTACGCCTCAATAATACTACTTATCCACCATCCACTATAATTCAAATATATATATGTGTGTGTGTGTGTGTGTGTGTGTATCAAACCTATCAAATTTCTAATGGAACTGTTTGATGGAAGGATAGCACTTTGAATATGTTCGGGTCAGCTATTCCAAAGGCTAAACAGATAACAAAAGCCTTTAGTAGTATTAATTATTCAACAACGCTGCAAAGATACAACGGTCGAACGGTTTTTAGATTTTGTTGATACGCACGTCGTTATTGCAACTGTAAATCAGTCAAGCAAATATATTCTGTGGTTCTAAATCATTAGCGTCCGATGTGCCGTACGAATGACCATTGCCGTCCATTAAAATACATATAAATTTATAATATGTATATCATGTGTAAATATATAAGTGTATATGTGTGTGTGTGTGTGTATCGATGGCGGACGTTTTTCAACTTAACAATTCGTATTGACACTAGTTTGTTAAACAATATTGTTTTGTTAACAATTTTAGGTTACCACAAATGTCTAATAATACAATAATATGTTATTTAGAAAACTTTAATAATTGTATTATAATATTATTGGACCGACAACATTAAAGTCCTGCGAGCAAGAGACGGGAGGGAATATTAAGGGATACATAACAATATTAATATTAAACAAAACATTCCCGCAAAATAACTAATTAAAACATAAATAAATATAAATCACGATTTGCGATAAGGATTCGGCAATTTGTATGGTAATTTTTATTACTCTATTCCAAATCCTCGTCCGTATCAAACGGTATTAAAAAAATAGACGACGCGCAGGTATTATCGTAATATCGTTATTTGTTCAGTGGTCGCCGTGAACAATAATAAATAACTTAAGATTGTACTCCGAAAAACGAGAATTTCATCGTCTGGAGATAAGATTACAGGTTTCGCCGCGAGAAACAACGAATGTATAATAACGTAGCTGGCGAACCGCGGTTGTATCGCGGCAAACGTGCGCACATTATTATACGTACCGATCGACATGTAAATTATTACAAATCGTAATCGATGGCGGTAGCGACGTTGGCACACAATTGATAATAAAATCACGTGTTCGAAATTTTATTATTATTATTATTATTTTTTAAGACACACACACACACAGTATATAATATACAAGTATACGTGTGATTGGGGCACGTCACTGTCAGCCAAGTGATTTTATTCGGAGTAAGTTTCGGAAACAATTTTCCCCACCGCAGCATCCGAAAATTTACCGTTTCAGGACACGTCTCGCGCGAGGCAAATCAAATCAAAATACTGGCGCACATAATTTCTCTTCTTTTTTTATCTCCGTCTCCCTCACACGTACGCACACACTATCTCTCTCTCTCTCCTCGTAGCTCAAGAACTCCTCGTTCGCCGTTCGTTTTTTCCCGTCCCGTTTACCGTCTCACCGTCCAGAACGCGAACGCGCACTTTTGCCCGCAGTACGATTTTCGTTGCAGTGCGATCTCACGGATCGCGGACTTGTCCCGCACCGTCTGTCCGCGCCGCGAGCCCCGTACCGTTCGCGCGGAAAATCCCTGGCATCCGTTCAGCAACACATAAACGACCGAAGTTTCGTCGCCGGAGTTTATCTTTTAATTGTTTTTCACAGCTTGCCGTCGACAAGACATTAAGAAGAATAAGCGTTTAAAAACAAAACACGGACTAAAAACGCGTATATACATGTATAAACGATTTGCGCCCGCTGCGTACGGCCCACGTAGGTCAGCGACTGAAAAATATGGCGTACATCGGGGGCCCGGGGAAAACGCGGAGATTTATACGTGTATATTATTATTATTATTATTATTATTATAAAACTAACAAAACGTTCGAAAGTCCACCGCCGTAGCCGGTCTCAGCAGCACTGCGGCACCACTACCAGGGGACCGGCGAGTGGAGGGGGGGGTGTTTGCAGTCGGGGTTCTTTTACGAAATAATATCCGCCGCTCAAGCGTCAAGGATCACGGTGCCAGCGGTGTCTTGCACCGCGGTTAATTTCGATTTTTTACGTCGGCCACGTTTTGAACGTGCTGCACAGTATAAATACAACGCTTGTTTTAGTATCAGATGCGACGGACGATTAAACATCATAACTACTGGTTTGTATAGGACCACCGGGGAAATCGCGTGAAACGACGACGCGTCTTGTTCGTGCACAGCTTTGATCGATAATCGTGAACTCCGGGTACCTCCAAGTGATGTGTTACAGGTGACGAACGTAAAAATGTGCGAATCGTGTCTGTTTCGCGCATCACAAACACGTATCCTATTCATTCAAAGTGTAAGAGGTCATTATCATGGTTCCTTCCCCCCCCCCCCCCCCCGTAAACTTTCGTCAGCTTTCGTCCTTAACTGTTTTGGAATATTAAAGTGTTCGCAGCTGCGACAACCATCATAGTGATTATAAGAAAGGCACGATTCGAATTACGAATATAAATTTATCATTATTTACACATTCTGCTCGTGTGAATGGTAATAAATAAATTCAAACCGATCTTAATGAATACACTGGATTTATCATTTTATTTAACATCGGTGTTCAAAGAATTAATGTGCAAACGGATTCGTAAGTCACTTTTAGACACATAAATACATCAAAGATCGTATCGAAATTCAGAGCCGTTTACCCACCACAACTGTATAATACATTTATTTTTCTAAAGCAACACTTGTCTAACAGTCCATGAAGGTTATCACTCGGGAGCAAGGAAAATTTAACAAATAGTACTTTATTTCAGACAAGTTTCCGGCCACAGATTCAGTGCGCAGTATCCACTGTACAATTTACGGTAGTACTGAATTTCAGACAGGATTCCGGTCTAAGACAATACACAAGTGACTTTAGATTTTATAATCTTCCGTTTCCGATTAGTGTGAACTGCGTGCTGGTAGTTCGTCAGCAGAGTTTAAGTGTTTTGCGAGAGTGTATTATATCATCTGGATGTCCACCGGATATATATTAAAAAACTAAGTCGCTACATGATCACGCACTGCGGTTGATAAAAAAGACGAGAAACCCGTATTGTAGAGAATAAGGATCTTCAACCTTTTTTTATGGCGGAATCTTTCTTTTTCAAACAAATAGAAAAGTAATGAAATCGAAAAATAGTTAAGATTTATTTGATATATATATATATTGATTTTAGAAAAATGTGTATTTGCTTATTATTTTCATAATTCAAATTTTGTTTTATTGAGATACGTGTAAGTTACTTATTGAGATGTTTGGGAATTTTTCTATTTTAACATTTCTCGATTGTCTGCATCAAACTTTGTCATTCCAATCAACAGCTTTGCTTCTAAATATTAATCGTTTAAATTTAGTTCTTTACTTAGATTTAAGGTATTTTATTTTTGTAAACATTTTTTCGCATAAGTAAGTGGAGCTAAATAATGAAAAATTTCACGTGCACATTTTTTTTCAAATTTGGAATAATATTGACAGAATATTAGTAAACTTGGTTTGACAGTTTGAAAAGCTTAACTGGTTGGAACCGGCCCGCAAACTGTAGGTTGGAGACCCCAGATTTAGAACATTGTTTCGCAGGAATAGCGATAGAATCGAACACGTGTCAGAAGCGCACAGTTTAAACGTGTCACGGGTCGGAACAGAGGATAAAAGCGGCACAGAGATGCGATTACAGTATGTGTACATAATACGCGTATGTAAACATAACGATGACGGGGTGAAGATTATTTAGACGGAAAACGTCCGATGGTAACATGTAAAACTTTTGAAGAAAGTAACCACTCGAAATTGCCAACATTAAAAAAACCATAGTTAAAATAATAGAAATAACAACAATAATAATGATACTTAAGCCTTAATGTTACAGTGACTTAAAATATTCGTCGACGTCGGATACAATGAGAACTGACGTGACGGTCATAGGCACTCACCCCCGTATATCAATTATAACGGTGGTAAAACGTAAAAATAATATTTTGCTTTTATGCATTATTTGATTATTATTATAGCATTTATTATTGTTTACGAATTTAAAATCTTAAAGTCAGCGCCTATTGTGATGATAATCCGATTGATGTTCCAAATAACTACATCGATAACGGTGACGATGATGATGCAATGACTTTCGAGTATAATGCATAGAATGTGTGTAACGATCACGAGAGTTACACGTGTCCGGGGGAAAACTTTAGAAACGGCTCGGGGACATTGGAAGATAAAGGACTTCGTCGAGTAACCCTTCGCGAGCTACACGATTTTCGCAGGAAAACGTGTAATCTTTATTTTCAATGATCACTTTACAGGCAGTACAGTAATAAATGTACACACACCTAGGGGCCTAGCATGAATGTGTATATGTTCCCAGACAGTGTCATTTCGGCATTTTTTACTCGTAACAGGGCAAAAATCGTCTTGTCCTGTTCATCGCACACCGTTTTTGAGTTTACACTTCCCAACACACGATATGAGCTTTATTTATTTATTATTTTCAAATGATTATCATTTACATCAATTTTTTTTTTTTTTAATTTACTAGATAATTTTTTTTAATACATATATGGTTTAAATTATATGTTATTTTACAATAAATAATATGATAAGCACCATAGTTATTAATCGAGACAATTTGAGAATAACTTAATTAGTTTCCAAAGTTTGCGATCACCGTTGGCATTTGCCTTTAAGCGTTCAATAGATTCGTTTTTTTTTTTTTGTATAATTTGTGAAGGAATGAGGGATATACGAGAAAGGAATGGAAAAGAAAGATTCCTCGTATAAAAGAATGATGGTTATTGTAACCCACTAGGGTACGTTAAAACTTATAACTTAGATTATATCAGATGAATCAATATTGCCATTCAATAGACCATTAATGAAAGATAATTCCAGCAGTGCACCTACGGTCGGCTGGGAAGAAGCAATTGATTACACAAATACGATAAAAAATAAAAACGACTGAAATGATAATAATTTTAAAATTAAAAATAATAGACGAAATAATTGTGATTATAGAATGATGAATATGAGTTCTTTAAAGAACAAAAAATACGTTTTTTGTTCATACGGCAGATTTTTTCGATTTTTCAGACGGTTTACCGGGAAGAACGTATGATTTTTCGAGAGAATTGTACACGCAGGACATTTTTTATTGGTTACGTGAATATCAATAGTTTACCACTTAAAGAAACTGGAGTGAGATTAAATGTTTGTATGATATTAATAATTATTTTAGATTATTTCGTTCATCAACTAGAATGTTAGAACGCTAGAACAGCGATATAATAGTATTCTGGTCGAACATTAAACGTTTGTGACACCAGAGTCGAGTTACGAGAATAAAAAGGAAATTGAAGAATAGTTAAAATTGAAATAATGATCACAAAATTGTATACGCTATACTCGTCAACGTTGATTTTTTTATTTTGAGTTTTTCACAAAATGAAATATGTATGAGAGATTATATCATTGGTAAATATCTGATATTTGACTGTGTGCTATTATTTTTTTTTTTCCTTTTTATTATTACAGCTATCATATAAAATACGTGACTGTATATTCGGCGCTTTACTCTTCCAGAGTTTATATACCATAAATTATTTGTACCGTTTTTACTATCTCAAACTTTATTAAATCATTTATCATAATAATTAAGAGTTTATAAAAAATATTCTGTAAAAAAATAAGATTGTTTAAATCCGTTTAGGCTTATGATTTTACAAAAATAACCTCATCTTCCGAAAACAGACCAAGCCACTCTCGACGGGTGTTGGTGTGTGTGCGTGTGTGTGAGTGTGTATGAGAGCGCGTATTTTTTTTTTTTTTTTTATATGTTTCCCAAAGGATATTAATCGTCGGATTGGGAAAGGAAAAACCTCCTTTATACACAAGTCTTGTATTTATTGGCCGCACGTGGTACACGCTTTACGGCAGATTAGCTACCGTCAATACGAATGGACCGTATGTGACGCGAGTGTACAAATACGAGGACGGATATGCAAATTCTTGCGTTACGCACCGTCGCGCAACGGTTTTATTTATTTTATTTTTTTTACATATCACACAATCACAGATGAATAGCTGGACGACGATTGTTCGCGTGCAGAAAAAAATAAATATATATATATATATGTATAAAAAAAAATACCGTCGCATATTCATCCGACATAGAAACGTACTGCAACCTTCGCGAGTGGTCCGAATAATACCGAAATAGTAATAATAATAATAATAATAATAAAAGTAATAAAACGAGGTAGGCGTGCGATCGTATGAAGCGGTTTCGCGGGTTCTTTCTTTTTTGTTGAGCGTACACGAACCGTTTTAAATCAAATCCGTCGTAACACAATAATAACAGCGCGAACAAATACGCTCTCCGAACAATGGTCAGAATCCTTGCGCCACAGTTACCCGTTGCCGTGACCAGCTTTAGATCCAGGATACGGATAGACCTAGTCTTCCGGACGGATCCTGTTAAAATCGCTCAAGTTATCTCATGATGATATTACATATACATATATATGTACTTGCGTGTGGTGTAAACAATGCTGCGCAACTGCACGAGTCACAAGCTCAAAATACCGATAAGAAATTATATAATATTGTTATCATTATTATTTATTAGAAAACCAAGTATCGGACTTCAAACAGAGACCCGGGATTCTTACCTGTCAGACGCTTTCTGCATATATTTCACGAGCTTACAAGAAACGTTGCTATTATATTCAACTATGACACGGCTGCACGTTGATACCAAAGGATCAGTCGAAGTATGGTCGAAACCTAACGTTTGTTGTATGAATGAAATACACAACTCCATACAACTTGAAATAGATATTTCGTACTGAAACTTATTACGGCGCTAAAAGTAAAAATTATTATAATTTTAATACCGACTTAAAGAAAATACATATTTATACAAAATATTGAAAAGTTTCTCTTTTTAGAGAATATCAAAAGTAAAAAATAAAACTGTTCTGTATAAAGTTTGAAATGATTTCAATATTATTCACGTAATTTTATAAAATTTCGATTCGTATATTATAAGCGGAGAAAAGTTTTCATATTGAATTATATTGTGTTAATTCTTTTAAAGAATAATTGAAAATTGAAGCAAAAAAAAAAAAAATAATAAAAAAATACTAAAAAAAAAAAAGTATAGGCTTTATCAAAAGCATAACCCGAAAAAAATTAAAATTTATAAAATTAAAAACTATATGGAATAATAAGTATTAAATTTTTTTATTTTTCTCCCTTTCGCAAGAGTATGTGATGCGTTCATACAAAAACCCACACACACACGCACACACACAATACACATATATGTACAGACTAGGGTAACGATTATTTTCGTATTACTTTTTCATATTTACCCATCCTCTGTGAAAAGAGTAACAACAGATGTGCAAATTAAAAGACCATTTTTCACGTAGAACATTCGATATCGATTAATGGTGATATATACGCACGCGGAGCGGAAAAATATACAATATTATTTTTGAACGGATCAAATATGTATATTACGAGAATAAATCTGGGAACATCTATATTTAATAAAGTTTACGTGAACAGGAACAGAGAGACTCGAGGGGAAAATCACAAGTACTTTCTGCCGTATAACTTGTAGCAATCATACAAACACGAAGTTTTAAGGACCTACGAAAAATATTCACTGTCGTCAGAACTTTCAGCCGTTTTCGAAAACACTTTGCGATGTACTAACTCATACAATTATATGTGTGTGTGTGTGTGTGTGTACCTATGTTAAGTTTATTTGATTTTTATAAAAATAAAAATAAAATCAAAACAAGTTATGTACGCTTTTAAACTTTTTTTTTCTAAAAAAAATTGTGATTATTATAATTTTCATATTAATGCATACAAGATGAACCTTGAAACTTTTACGAATACGTTTTATAATTAATAATATAGATACAATTATATAGTTTCTCACAGGACTTACACATGATTACACATGAATAATCACGTTGGTGAAAAATCTATCATTTGCAAATAATAGAACATTTAATTTTTTTTTTTTTGATAAAATGTGTTCCGAAAATACATAAAAAGTGTACAGTATTGGATCAAGTGGTTTCCATCCGTGTACGTTAATTATTGACGCGCAGAACCGTATACACGTACAGATATTATTGTTATTACTATTATTGACTTTCGCGAGTCGGAAACAAAAAGGAAAACGAATGGGCAGGAATCCCATTTTGACCCACCTTTGGCATTTGTATACCCCTATCACGCCCTCATCGCCACCACGACAAAAATCCTCCCCTCGGCGTGCACATATTAAATTAGTGTCTGTGCTGCGAATTTTCTTCTCGTATTTCTATACTTATCTCGTCCACACGCACACTCCCGAGCTGCACACCGCGCCCTACACATAAATATATATATATATATATACGTATACCTGAGGGACCGCATTTGATAGCGGTCGTTAATATATTATTATTTCGAAGCGGTGGCGGCGGTTTTTGGACGCAGCAGGATATAATAACAGTTACAACAACCCGACACAACGACGCGCGCGGTAAGAGAGTATTGTTTTTAAAAGCCTATTCCGCACACTCGGCGACGGATTATTCGCCATAATAATAACGGAAACGATGCACGTACGGGTCTGCACACTGCGCGCGCAGACGCACACGCACACACACAAATGTATACATATATAATAATACAAAATGTTGTTTTTTTTTTTTTTTTTTCTGTGGGAACGAGCAAACGGCATTTACGACCCGGGGGAGACGCGGTAAAAACTACCCCCCTTGGTGCCGCCACCGAAACCGACGTCGACGTCGATAGGTCGCTCCGGTTCGCGTAGCAGTAACTCACAGCTAACGGCGAAAAGCCCGTAAATATGGCCGCTATCGATGTAAAGGTTCCGCGCGCGCCGTTCTCGCCGGGTGTAACAAATATTTCTCGGCACCCCCGAAAAAACACTTCCACGCGAGGAAAACCGCATACGATGCGCATAAATCTCACGTTTCGCAGCTATTATACCTGCTGCAGCAACTGAGAGATTTGACTTTTTTTCTTTCTTTATATACCTCCCCCCGCCCCTCTCACACATCGTTTGAAAAAACTTTCTGGTGGTTCGCACTTCCGGTTTTTCCTTTCTTTTTTCCCCCTTCGTCGCCGTTTACCCGGGGCAGGACCCCCGGACTTCACGCAACCGCCGTAGACGGGACGAAAATAATACACACGCGAGTATTTAAATATATATATATATATATATATATGCATTATTGTGACTTATTTGCGTATCACCGACTACGAGGGTGCGATAACGCGATAGGAACAGACGACTACGCGCGACGTAGCTTTTCCCGGCGACGAGTTAATCATATTAAGATACGTACTCGTATTATCGTTGTCCAAACGTTCGGGTGGTGTAATAAATTTACGATTTTTTATTTATTTTTTTTTAATTTCGCAGTCGTTTTTGCACGTTATACCCGAGCTCGCCGGACTGTCCGAGGTGCTATTGAATCTTCTGTCCTGAATGTAGGAGCTGTAAATTTGCCCGGTCCTATTTGTCAATTTATTCCGATGTGGATTACCTATGTTAGACATTTTAACTTTAAACGGTACTACAGTTATCTGTTGTCACTTTCGTTATCAATTACTATTGACGATTGATATAATTAATGAATGTTTTAGATATCTATCCTCATTAAACGACTAATGTGTTATTACGTAATTTTTTATCTGAATAATATTACCGTTGTACCCTTCGGCGGTAGCGGTGCCTGTAAGGACGAGCACAAATTTTAATTTATAGCTCTAAAAGAAAATCCATATAATCTGCACATGGAATCGGACGAGTACATTTATAATACGTAATAATAATAATAATAATAATAATAATAATAATAATAATAATAATAATATGAATAATATGAATAATATATCAGTGTGCTGCTACAGGTACATAACATGTACAGACTGTAATCAGGGATGTTTGACGTTTAATATTTGCTCTTGTTACGGACATTAATCTACTGTCCTTTGTATGAATCGATGTACTCGCGTTTGATGAATGTGTGCGTGGACGTTCTGCATAATATCACAATTAACCGACCATCGTTGTATAAAATATTTACCGTCTATGTAATATTCTACATAAACATGAATATGGCACCCGAAATAATGTGACAGCCAAGAGAAATAATAATTAGACGAACTTTGACTGTTGAATTATGTATATAAATGTATTCAAGGTGTAGGTATATGTAATGGTGGCGGCTCGTAACGTTTCGTACAATTAATAAGGCAATGTTATTAAATTTTTAATTCGGGGTCAGGTTTTTCCGTCTAGAAGTAATTAATAACGAATAGCTATTTTCCTCATCGTTATTATTTTTATTGTACTTATATATATATATATATATATATATATATATATATATATATATATATATATATATATATTAAAAAAAAGGTTATAATTTCCAGTAAAAACCTATTAACTAGTTGAAATCGTCAAACTTTAAAGGTCATACAGTTCGGATTCACGTGGTCGTACTATAGATGCACGCGTCTTGATCATTATGCAATATGTGAAATAATATTATGCGCAAATGCTTACACGCGTCCTGACATGCGCCAGACACACAAAACGAGGGGATTGTTTATTTTTATTGTTTTCCTTTGCCACCCGTTTTCTCGTTTACTTTTTACGGTCACATTATCTGCACGACCCGGAGAACCGGATGGAAACGATACCGCATCCACGTAATATACAATAGAAGGAAATAAACATTAACGGCAATGGTCGGGGAATTGTTTCGGTTTTACTATTATAATAACATTCATTTTTTCTCCCGCCGGTTAATTCGTTTGCGGCGGGGTAAGAAATGTTCAATAACTATTATTTACGACGACGTAGTTGTTAGAGACAACAATAATAATATTACTGTGGCTGTATAATGACAACGACGAAAATAACAATACAGTGGAACTTCGATTGTACACCAGGCACCGGACTACAGCCCTGATTAATAATCAAGTATTAATACAAATTGTATTTTTTTTTATTTTTTTATTTTTTTTTTTTTTTCGTAAAAACTAAACGAAAAAACAATTATTTTTAATTTTTGTACGTTTTCGTAAGTATGTATTTATATATACATTATTATGAAATACTAATGCATTGTAAAATATAAAAAAAAAATTCTATGTGATTGTTTACAATCGAACCAAAATATTTTTCTCCAAATATTTAATAACGGAAATTATCAGGAACGATAAAAAATTATCGATAAATATTAGATAAATACATATTTTCCAGTATGGCGGTTAATGGGAGAGACGTTTTACCGAGTGATAGTTAAATTAAATTACTCTGTGTATTCATCATAATAATAATAATAAAATTAACACGGCTGAGATTTGTTTTTACGCATATAAAAGAAACTACACAATTAATGCATAATTGTCACATATTATTCGCAGGAGCCCAATTGCCGTGTCAGTCGCACGCTTGTCGCAAAATCCCGTGCGGTTATAATAATTATAAAGTATATATTGTAATAATATTATATAACAATATTACGACGTGCCTTTGCGTTTGGCAATAACAATACAATACGATATTGCATTCGTGTATGTGTGTGTGCGCGAGTATATACATATATTTACGCATTGCATATTAAGTTTCGTATTTGTCGTGCCAACATTATTATAATATCGTCGCGTTATAATCAAAATGCAATGTTCGAAATCACGCCGAGTGTTTATGCAGGTACGGCAATGAATGTGTACGACGTGAGATACGAGACGTGAAAGAATAGGCACATACTTCCAACTGTTTAAAAAATCGAAAAAAAGGACTTGTTCTTGAATCTAAGGAAAATGTAAGTGTATTCACACACACACATAATTGAACACATAAGAAAGTGTTCAAACGTAATTTTGCCGTTGTTTTAAAAATATAATATATGTTATAAACTACAGTGATTGTACAAAATATAGCATATATATGTATAGTGATTTTATAAATATAGAACATAAAATCTTCTTCTGAAAGGCAATACAGAAAATAACCTAACCAGTAACCTTTAGACGAATTTAAACTCAGAATTGGTATGATTTCTTAATTGCGTCTTATTCAAAACAGATCTTAAAGTGTCTCGTACATAACTTTTCACGTTTCAGTTCGATACAAAGACATACAAATATAGTGAATGTACAATTTCATATCAAAAATATATAACTATTATTTTTGTAGAGTTTTAAATCTGATAATAATAATAATAATAATAATAATAATATAGCTGTTTTTTTTTTGTTTTGTTTTCGAAAGATTTTTAACACAAAATATTTATGATCACTAGCCCTTAAAGTTCTATTTTTTTAATGAAATCTTGACAGTAAAATAGTTTACATAGACTAGACATTTGTTTTTGTAAACCTCAACTTGTGTATATATATTGTTGTTGAATGTAAGTTCGACGAAGAATGGGGAAAACTTTCAGACAGAACGAACACTACAAAATTCAGCCAATCATATTCTGAAAATTTCACAATACATATCCATGTAAAATGCGTGTCAAAAAGAGACAAAACTCCGAACTAGTTTTTCCATTACGGTCTCACATCTGACCAAGCTCAACGCCAAAAGTTCTTTGAGCGTGTGCAAAAAAAGCCCGCGCACGACTTTACTTTCTGCCAGTAGATTTGATTTTTCATTTTCTCCCGATCACTTAGGTGATTATTTCCGATCGAGAGATTTTCCATCGCCGGACGTCATAATAATAACGGTGTTGCACAACTTCAAAACGTAGTTCAACGTCATCGACTCTCCACGGTATCCGTTTGTTTCGACGGCAATGGCACCGTAATGTGGTTTCTCAAATCACGTCACCCATTCAGCCGGTGTATCCTTCATTAGCTTTTACTCGCGAGCCCATTGGACGACATTTCGTAATCGGGTAATATCGTTTAAAGTCCATCCCGGCTCGGCTTATTAACCGACGCGAGAACACACGCAGTCGGTTGTAAATTCGAAATCGGTAAGCAGTATTGCACACGGTCGGAATGAAATTAACGACATTTTCAACGGCGGCCATCCTTTCACGGATTTGACCGACGCTGCGCGCGGACTTCCTGCGGAGGATTACTCGACTTTTGAACGCGTAGAGGCACTAACGAAGACACGGTTCGTGCACTCGAAAATCAAATTAGCCGCGTGGACTAGCGCCGCGACGAAAACCTCTCGATTCGTCGATAAAAATACATGCGCTCCTACGTGAAACCTAATCGAAAAATAAATACATTACATACAAAAATCGTTTGCGAACAACGTGCCGGGGCCGCGAATAATTACATTTTTGTTTTAAAATGTTTTTCGCGGACTTTCCGAAGGTGATCTGCGAAAAATGATTCGATGTCTATCGACTCGAGATTATAAACGTCGACGTTGATTTATATTGATTCCACGAAGTGATTTAATTGGAAAACCATATACGCAAATTCACCAACCAATTCTTAACTCGTGGGTACACCAAATGAGTACCAATGTGGTTTGAAAATAAATGACGGCAAAAAATAATCATCGAATTGGTTTTTGTTTGACATTAAAATTGCATTATTATGAATAAATAAGTGAATATGATAATTTATATTTTAATTATAAACCATTTAATTGAGAAATAAGAAGAAGACGAATAAATAATTTATACCATTTCGATGCGGCAGTATAACAAAGGAGAAAACGCCGCGAATAAGAGAAATCATTTTTACGATTTGAAAATCGTCTTTTCAAAGAATTCGACTTCTTACACACTTTCGAAATAACATAAATAAAACCACTCCGAACGATTAATGTGAAATAAAATCTGAGAGGAAAATGTTAAATCATATATTATCATTTTGCACGTACAACGTTTCACTGGAATTCGTCATAGTGCATATTATTTACACGAACACTTTGTCAAAAGGAGTTTTGAATAGACTCGGAAAATGTTACGTTTTTGAAAAACGCACGACAAATACGTAGTAAAAACGGTTTCTTTTATTTTTTTTTCCACATATTATACGCGTTACTGGTTGACAAAGGGACTATAAATAGTACCGATAATATTATAATGACTTAAGTGTAAGTCAGGGCTGCCCTTAGCATTTTAAGGAATATGGGCAACAATTTTTTCGAGGCTCTATAATTTAAATATTTTTTAGATGATTTAATACAAATTAGAGTATAAATAAAAACTTAAAATTATTTTATTTATTCATTATTGGAATACCTAATAATATTACAATTTATGAGTTTTGTAATAATAAAACTAAAATCTGAGTATACACATAAATCATTTAATCATATAAAAAATTGTAAAAATAATGAATAGAAATTAAAATTGAAAAACTGATATTATTCTAAATATTTTTACTATAATAAATGTCAATTACATTAAATTAAAGAAATTTAAAAAACTATTAGTACTTTTGTACCTATAGTATATAATATAAACAATTTTAAGAACATTCATTTTTATAGCCTTTATTTCGAAAAAAGTTTATTACATTACTGTAATCTAAATGTTCACAAAAATAACTTTCAATAGATAACAATGCTAAATTCGACAATCTTGAGTCATTGTTGTTTTCTTGTAGTTTTTAATAATCTTTAGTTTTGAAAAGCTTTTTTCAGCTGTCGCAGTAGTTACTGGTATGGTTAAAAGAAACCTTAAAGTAACAGCCAGATTTCGGAACGAATCACAGATTTTAGTTAAAAGTTGTAAGCACTGGATCGGTGTATTGTACGAGGAATCAAATATGTTGCAAAATATTTTTATTTCATTGTATAAGTCTATTGCGTTATGTCTCTAATGTTATCATCTCGTAAAATATGAAAAACACGTGACACGAGACCATGATTATTGTATTTTATTTCAAAAAATAGTCGTAGAATGGAAATTATCGTTTATCATAACTATACAATAGTTGATGTGTATGTTGAAACATTATTAATAGTATTCGTGGAGTCCATCAGAGAATTATAAATAATCATACATTTTATTTGTGGATTTCCGATGCACTGTAACGTGAGTAAACAATTAGTGGTAAACAGGGCCCTACGAAATGCGAGACATAGGTCCTGTTCGCTGCCCCTTAAGGACAGGCGTAGTGTAAGTCGAGCGGGTGAAAAATATTCCGAAGCGTCAAAAAGTGTTTTGGGGTCGTGTGTATGTGTGAGTGTATATGTGTGGGTGTGTACACTTATTCATACGCCCGAAACCACTGTCCACGATTCGAATTATCATTATAGCGTTACGAGTGTTATCTTCTCGGGCGGACATCCGTTCGGTCGAAAAGATACAAAAGAACGGACATGTCACTCGACGACGGGCCATTGAAATCAACGAGACCAATATGTTATACAACTGTTGGCTGGCTACCACAAAGCTAATACGGTAGTACTCGGTCGATGAACGCATTTTAAGGGATCCGAGTAAAAACGCGTGACTATAGACGTGCACGAAGCGACGCGTCGACGGGAAAGTCGAAAAAATAATGTTACAATGGTTCACTAAAACTCGACGGGATAATGAGATGGTTACGTGTGCACGTTTCGTAGTTTCGCAGATCGGTTTTAATAGTACGAAGAAAAGAGCATTGAATGCAGTTAAAATCGGTTATAGACGATAACTTGACGATTTCATTCGGGAAACAGTACTGGGAACATTGAAAAGTAAACTTTTCCGGAATCGCGTGGTAATGCGGACAGTGTAAACGGGTTCTGGCGCATTCGAAAACCCGGGAATAATCGGAAAGCTTTTGCGTTTCACCGAACACATTTACAGTAAAGCCGCGTCCACACGATGATAGTTGAACGCAATGGTTGCTCTCACGGTTGAAGCTATCTCGATACTATCATTGTGTAAACAGAGTGATAGTGGCTATCGGGCTATTATGAGAGAGACTTTCAACTGTCATGCATGCATGATAGTACGAGAGTTATTATCACGAGAGTGATAGTATCTATCGGCGTGTAAACGTGATTTTTCTATTACTGCGAGAGTAGAATATCTACTATAATACTATAATACTATAAATTTTATCAACGTTTATTATCAACTGTGTTAATTATTAACTATTAATTTATTAATTGTTTATAGAAAATTGTTTTCTAAATTAATCAATTTACTACAAATCCATGATTGAACCCAAATACGTTTTTGTTTGTTTTTTTAGATCGTCTAAGCTTAATTATCTCATTAATGATATTTATAATTTCATAAGTCACTTCGGTACATTTTAGTGGACGCTAAAAGTATTATTATATATGTATTACGCTTACAGTATTACTGTGATAGTAGTAATAATTACAGATAGCGTGTAAACACTTACGATAGTGATAGTTAACTCTAGCATACTCTCACGGTAGCATCTATCGCATTTAACTATCATCGTGTGGACGTAGCTTAATCGTGGACGTACGGGAAACATATAATACGTCTGAAAAACGAAATTTAATGCGTAATGGTCGTACGAACGTAAAAAACAAAAAAACGTTTGCGATGAACCGGTCATCGTACCAATAACGCTTTATCGCTGGACGCAGGGCCGTCGAGAGCTTTTGAGGGCCCCGGGGTTGATCGGTTCCAGGACCCCTTACACTTGTTTGGCCAGGATATACATACTACATGTGCACACTTTATACAATAAAAATATTAAAATTTGCATCTTATGCTACAGCGAATGAGATTATAAAATAATTTTGAATAAAAAGCTGAGACCACGGGCCCTTTCAAGGTACGGACCCCGACGCTCTGCCCCACCTTCTCGTTGACCCTGGCTGGACGCGCATTTCATACGTACATTGTACGAGCACATTACCTATGTACGCTCGAAATATGAAAAAAATCAAAAACTATTTCGTTGACCGTACACCTTTATTGTTATGGGTTCTCGAAGTTCACGTAGTAAAAACATAAGTCAACCGAACCGTTGTAGAGATGATCTCGACGTCGTTTACGGATTTAATTCGAATAAAAGATAAAATATTTGTTACTGCGGCTTGCTGACGGGAACCGCGCATAACACACGTTACGAACAGCAATGATACATTATGCATTACGCAATAGAGGGTTTTACGCGCGCCACGTCGTGTGTCGGGCGAAAAATATGCTCGCGAGCTATGCTTTTAGCAAATATCATTTCGAAATAAACCGTTCTACAAATAACAATGCGATTGTTTTTCGTATTACTTAAATATTATAATTTATCAAGAGTAAAAACGATAAACAATGTACCGCATCTGGCTTCAAATGCTATCGCGGAGCTCAGTGATTACAAAACATCGTTTGCGCGATACACTTTACACAACGGTATGCGGATTAATTCAAAACGAATTTTGTCATTTCGAATTTATGTAAAAATAACGTTACCCTCCCCCCACCCTCCCGGTTATACGTACAAATCGTGTGTACAATTGATTTCGTAGCGTTTTGTAACGCAAAGACTAAAAGAAAAAAAATTAAAAAATATAAACTACTTTCAATCAGTTTTACAGACTCAAAGAATGTACCGGGAGTAATCGTGTCAGAAACAAACACCGGGTGGGGGGAAAAAAAAATTCCGTTTTTGTTTTATGGCCTTAATAAATTCCGTTGTCTGCGGAGATTATCAGAAAATAATATGCCATAAACACGGAAACATGTATATGCATCCGTCAAAACCTTTTGGATAGACACGCGGGTCTGAAAGAGAAAAGCGATCTCCGTTTCATAAAATAACCATTATATCGAGATGAAAAACGCTTTGGTCCCCCCCCCCCCGGGCGTAAGGGGGTCGAACACGCATGACAAACGCACAAACGCCGGTGGTGAGTTCCTTCGACCCGTGACCGCGGTATGACGCGCGCGTGACCGTACCCGCGACGTACAAAAAAATACGTACATAAACCGTGGACGATTTCTGTGCTCTTTTGATCTCTCACTACTGTTGTTCCGATCGTGCGTAGGTGGTACTTGCCGGGAGTGCACTCGAATCGGATAATATTACCATCGCGTTAACGGGGAAACGTTGGTCGGTCGCCAAACGATGTTTGTCGAGACGACGACGGGCGGGGGATCGGATGAAGCTTTGGAGACAAAAGCAGCTGGGTTCGAGAGCAAATTTAATATCGGGTATCCTGCGCAAATCGTATTAGTGATGTTTCACCCGTACTTAAACGTACCAACATATGTACGAGGAGGTTAGGCCGGGCTGTAACACGCGCGGTGGTGGTCGAAGGAATCTGATACGTTAAAAAAGGAAACCGTTCTCGAACGCAGCGAAACCGAAACGACACCGAACGGACGGTCCGCGAACACACCTAGTGAACTGACAACCGAAATCGTACGGTTCCGCATCGGCTCCGATATCGCTTGTTAACTTTTCCGGACCGATACCGTTACACGCGATTAAATCCCAACAACCATTGTTTTGCGTAATCGTGTAGCATGCGGAATTCCGACGAAACATTTCCATTTCTCGAGTGAAACGAACGTACAAACAAACACGAATTGCGATTGACAGAATTAATTAAAGTTGGTTCGTACGCGTATAACTACACCGCGCGCGTTTACGTATCGCCCCGTGTTGCTGCGGTACGGGCGAGAGGGCGAGTTAATCGTGGAAATTTCGCAAGTGACTTTCACAGGAATCATAATAATAATCATTCTAATTTCGTGTATTTATAAATGTCGTGGGTTTTCATTTTTGTTCAAAAAAAAGTTTATCGACGCGAAACACGTGTTTAAAGAATTGAACGAGCGGGTGCCTGTATCGATTTTTAGGAAATTTAAAAACGTATTAAATGGTTAATATTAATGTTGTGAAACAAGGGATTTTCGAACTCGTATATAGGACCTACGGTAGGCGAACTGTTTATGCTTATAAACAGACTGTAATTAAAATGCATGATCCTTGTGACGTGCGACTGCTGCAGGATAAAAAAAAAAAAATGATCAAGAACCATGAAAAAAACTTTATTACAAAATGCGTTTGAACAAATTATTATTTTATAAGTTTTAAAAATCGGCAAAAACCGTCACGGTACAAAAAATAAAAATAAAAACCGACAAGTAGTTGTAAAGTCGAAACTTTCCACCGCAGTTTAAGACTGGAAAAAGGAAAACGTGGTCAAAACTAATAGGACGAGTAATAGAGGAGATAAGTTGAATTGATAAAGAATTAACCTTACGAGGACGCGTACTCAAAAACTTGTAAAGGACAATTAACAGTATATCTACTTACGAAAGATATTGTCTAGGAATAAATGTCTTCGACAATACTTCGCCATTATAGTAGGATAAGTTCGTTAGCTACATAGGGTCTCGTTACATAACATTATTTTTTATTAATTGCATTAATCGAAATATTTACACAAACATAAGCACTAAACGCTCGTGCGCAGGGGACAGGATTCAGAATGTATAAATATATCACTCATGACGGTTTTTATTGAGATACGAATATAACAGTAAATTTTTACGTGGTTTTAAGCGAACATATGAGGAGTAGCCGAATCGATTTATGTTTAGGTCAAACAGTTAAAATTTAAATTTTTAGGCATTATTTTTCAATATCCAATCGTATGTATGTATCATACATCGTACGACTACTTATTGTTGTGAATCGTTCGATTCAAAGATACGCAAAAAAATTACCAGCGCCCATCCTGATTTATTTAATTCTATCGGATATCTGAACAGTATTCATACATTAAACTATATTGAATTCCACAGTAAAAGTAAACTTACTGCAAAACAAGAAACAAATAACGAAAACTCGGAGAGCTGCATTACTGAGTTCATCAATGGGAAACTTACACGCTTAGAAAATCTGAAGAAAGTTTGCTTCGAATTTGCAAAGTTTATTTGACCTATCAGCTCATAACGATCGTACATTTTCAATTATTTTATGTACCAAGTGATGACCGGTTAACTTCCACTTCGACGATCGCTAACGCACAAGCGTACTTTAAAGTTTACGGTCCCTCAAAAGTGTTTGCGCTAAAGAAGAAAGAAAAAAGGAAAAACCACAAAACCGAACTAGAATCATGAACGTATAACATATTTGTTCAGATTGGTTTATCTAAGTAGAGTTGGTCGTTTGCCGTGCTCAATTGCCCAGCCATGCAAATAGTCTAACATTCAAACGACATCTGCCGACGTTGGGTAAATTATTATACGAGCGTCGGAGGATCATCGATAAGACGGGTGTTCGGCTGCAAGCGAACAGTCTGCACCCAATATTTTACCGAAACAACTCCAAGGCGACGTGATCGCGCTACGGCGAGGCAGTGAAACGTATACCGCGGGACATTTCAGTTGATTTTCGGTAATTACTGGGAAAATCTTATTCCGCGTCCCGGTGTTCGCGACACCGTCGGAAAGTTACATTATGCTACCGCTGCCATTATCCACCAACGCTTTTCATCGTCGCGCGCTACTCATCAGAACGACAGTAAATGCACCGCGATTATAAATTACTTTCAACGTTCGCAATGTGTTGTTGTAGGCCATCACGCGAGTCACACATTATCTCGTTCGCATCAATTACGAACGACAACAACAGTGAATGGATCGTTATATGTGTTTTAATGATCGAAACAGTTTTCGATAATCGATGCAACATTCCGAAATCGAGGTGGTATACGATTAAAAATGTTCTCGAGTTCTCGTTTACACGTACGTGATTTGACAATTTTGTCATTGTAAAAAAATATTCTTGCGCAAGGGAATCCAGTAATCCGTTAAAATTAATATTAACTAAACGCTGTGATATTTATTTTTGAATTAATTGTGATTTCCGTCTTGTTGTTGTCTATCCGAGAAAATCTTTTTAACAACATTAAATAATACATTCACGTTCGAATTTCTATAAGTATTTTTTTTATTTATTTTTTTTTTTGAAAATAAAACCTTTTCGACCGGTATAATGCATTTACTTCGGGGTTTTCGGTAAGTAAGAATAACTTAAAAAAAAAAAAAAATAATAATAATACGATTGTAATAATATAAATATTACCAAACGTCCACGCGAACTATAATCATCCTATACAAAATGATGGATCTCAAAATCGGATACGGGATGATCGTGGGGCTTGGACGAGATTGGGCAGATTAAAAAATTCCATAGAGATTTGCGTGGCGGTGGAGAAGGCGCACAGAATCGGCGGCGGCGGTGGTATTTGGATGCAAAAAGAATGCGGCGGTAGATGTTATAGTGGAGGAGCGAAAAACCGTGAAATATGTCCGTGCGCGGTTTATTGGATTGACCGGAATGAAAGAGACGTGGGGTCATCCATCACCCGGGACGGGGTTCTACGTTTCTCGCAACTCCAAAGGCTCCCTGCAAAGGGTGGAAAATATTAAACTCGATGAAATATAATAAATATATAAATATATATAATGAAAAGGAGAAAAGAGAAGGCCAATGAGGTAAATAGAGATTTCGAGAGAGTGAAATTCGACTTTCATTAAAAATATCGTGCAACAGGAATATCTGAACGTACCGTCTGGTCTGGGTGTTGAACTTTTTACTCATCGTGGCACTGTTATGTATTCAATCGTACAGTTTAAATATTAATCTTAACTGTTTTCATTGAGTCGACTATAACACAAACAGGTTGTGCTCGAAATAGAAAAACATGAATAACAGATTGTAATAAAGTCAGGAGAACCTCTAAAACTCACTAACATCATCAATAAACACGAGTTTTAAAATGTTTTTAAATAACGATTTTGGCAATAATCGATATAATTCAAAAATTAAAAATTAAATTTATTCAATTGTATCAGAAAATAATTCTCCATAATAATAATTATAAGAACATGAAATTTATTCCTTATATTAATTGTACCAATAGTTTTTTTTTTTTTGGAATTTTATTTTACCTGATAATAAAAATTTCTTCTGATCTCGAAATGTATTATTTTATCTAGAATTCAAAGATTCCCGTGGACAAATATTATATAATGTCTATTAAAAAAGATTCATAACTCACAAAGCGAGAACAATAATTTGGGCTGTAGAGGTATCTTTACTTCAGACTAGTAGAAAAATTAGTTTTGGTACGTGTAAAGACAATAAAAATAGTATAGACGCTCTACGTCCACGTACACATATAACCACTCTATTTCTAACACTTGTCACTAACATAAGTGAAAAATAACAGTAACATTTCAAAAGTTAATTGCCATTTCGTTTTGACACATTACTAGTATATAGTAAAAATATTTTTATTTTTTCCTCACTTTATATGGATTACACCAACATTTTACACATCCCAATATAATCTCTTACAAAAATCTAAACCACCACATTCACGTTTCTGACAGTTGATAACTATAAAAAAATAGTAATATAGTCCTTGGTGTTTCGGATTCGACTCGATGTCCATGCTGTCCCATGTAAAATAATAACAAAGGGGTCAAATAAAATCCATTTCCATTTTTCTATTGATTTCTAATTAAAAATAAAAAAAAAACATGTAAAACAGCACATTATTACCACATTTTTGCGGTTTCTGCATATTAAATTCATCCATTTGTCCCATCGCGCATTATTATAAATGCGTGCACGCAACATCGCCTCACGGCTAGTTAATCGATTACGAGAGCCGTTAATGACCGCCGCTGCCGACGCGAAGACGACGAACTGAAAACGCCGTGGAGAAGATGCTATGTGGTTCGAAAGACCCCGCGATAGGAGTAGATAATATGAACTTTTGCCGAAACTTTTGTCTCCGTCTCTCGTTAAACGAATTTCAAATTTCCAACGATATCCGAGGGCTACTACTACGCTACCCTCCCCCCACCGAAGGCTTTTAAACTCGAGTGAAATTTCCATTTTGATGTCGGGGGGTCACATCAAATATTCGTCATCGTAATTCAATTGCGGTGCACGCGGAGACCGTTGTAGTACGGTCGAGAGAGGCGGGAAGCGTATTTCAAAAAGTACACAGGGGGCGTACAGGGATGATTTCAACGGATGAGGCACGGGGTGCGAGAACAAAGTTGGGAGAGAAGGAAGATAGGGAAACCCGTATTAGCATCGAAGGGATCACATTCGTCGCATAATGGTGTTTTTCGTCCCGTACGACATTTATGGTTTATTTAAATTTTAACTCCCCTCTCCATCGCCGCCCACTACCGCCGTTTTATTCTGTTCGCTCTTATTTTACATAAAAATACAAAGTAAACAAAGGTTGTTTTAAAAATCACTTTGATGAACGCATATTATTATTATTATAACGCTAGCAGCGGGTTCGCCGCCATATGTGCTACAATTTTTACGACCGCCGCAGAGCAAACATCGATTTTAGGCACTGGAATGAGTGGCTTAAACGTGGAATAATATGATATTTTTGTTTAATGTCGAACAGCAAGTTTTTCAGTATTATTATATAGAATCGATCCATTAAGCTCTATTCATACTAGCAGTCTCAGTTCGTTCCGATCACGGTCAAGGATGTTGAGATCTCACTCAATAGGCAATCAATAGGTCTGTTCGTTGTCATCGAGAGATATGTGTCATTGGTTTATGTTATGGTTTTCATTGAATCTTTGTCGTGGTAGCATTTTCAAATCGTATTTTTATGAAAATTCCATTCATTCTGGACGAAGAAGAAGAAATGAGACAAAGCAAACGAAGTAGACGGTTTTGGGTTCACCCATTGCTCCAGAACTCGCGCCAGAAGGAAGGAGATTTTATGACACACTATCGCCAGTTAGTGAACGATGACGTAATTTCGTCATCTATTTTACAAATTTTACAATAATATGACCGAGACCAGTGGTTTCTATTCATACTAGGCGGTCTCGGTCAGAAAGTTCGTGACTGCCGTGGTTTGGATCTCGAGATTTGACCGAACCTGACCGTAAGTTGACTATGATCAATAGTCTGTATGATGCCGTTGGATAACATACTATCGATGCTGACCTAACCGTGACCGAACCGAACCGAGACCGCTAGTGTGATTAGAGCTTTACATTACCTATATCATAAAACGTTTCATTCGGTATAATTATTACCGCGGAATCAATTGAAATAAATTGAAGTTGTATGTATTGTAATTAACCATTTTGATTGTTCGATTGAAAAACAAATTTTTTACATATTATCATCATTAGTTTTTTCCCAGAAGAAAATCATTCATTACAAGTTCAGTTGGAAATTCAAATTTGAAATAGGCTGAAAACTTCAAATGGTTTTGAATACTAAATTTATTAAAAAGTTTGTAGAGTTTTTCTAATTCGTTTTTCTGTCGGTTTGATTATTAGTTCGATTTTCTACTAGATATTTAAAAATGCACCGGAAACTTTTCTAACGGTGATTTTGGTAACGAAATTGGTATTTCATTGAACATCATGGATTTTTTAATTATTCGCATTACAATCAAGAAAGATATATACTATAATTAAACGTCTTTCAAAATTATTTCGAAAAATACCATAGGTATAGTGAAAACTTTTTGAGACCACCACCTAATTCTGTAATGTTATTTAGACGTCATCGATTATAACATTATCTTCGTTTTTATTTTATACAATTTCTTCCGGTTTT
This sequence comes from Sipha maydis, assembly GCA_034509805.1. Classification (NCBI taxonomy): domain Eukaryota; kingdom Metazoa; phylum Arthropoda; class Insecta; order Hemiptera; family Aphididae; genus Sipha; species Sipha maydis. The sequence goes on from JASXSY010002182.1 coordinate 37,986, forward strand.
CTAGTTTAAAATCATTGTTCGGCTTAGGCGTTACAAAGTTAAGAAATAAAAGAGAACATTTCTTACAATTTGGTTTCTTAAAATTTCGAACCCTTCGCTTTTTTGTATAGCATTAGTATAATAACAATATATTGTCAAACTATAAAACCATATATTACACAGGATTACACTATATGGATTATTTCCGGACTGTTTTCGACGCGTATAAATTTTGCTTTTTTATTAATAACAATATTAAAATGTCACTTTTAGACTTTGCTTTGAAGCTTAATTTTAACGCTTATTGATGGCGACGCTATTAGTGCACAGTTCATATCTGTTAATCTATTTTTACGAGTTTACTGTTGTATTTTAGAGGAAAAACTGGAAACACCATCGCCAAATATTTATCTGTTTAATTAATAGCGCAACAAAACCAATACAGTTCTTTCAAACAACTCAAAAGCAGCAAATTAAGTTAAGTCCTTTTCTCCTATTGATTACACGAATATCTTTATCCGTATATTAAATGAGATCCTTCGGACTAATTTAGTGTGTTACTTTCACCAATCGTAATGACCACGTCATCCGGAACGATTTCCTTCGGACTAACCATTATGGTACTCGCGTTTTTGTTAATGGTGCCATATAAAACATTTATGGGCGTTTAATTTCCAAAACGTTTCGGTTGATCGAAACTTTGAATCGACACGCATCGAAATCCCGCTTGCACCGGAATCGTAGTGCGTTTCCAAATTATTTATATTATTATAATAATATGAATATCAATTCCATTATAATAATCTCGTCTGAGTAGAAAGAGAAAATTATTATCAATTAAAGTTAAACAATTATTGTAGAAAATCCACGGTCGTCGTCAACTAATCATTTTCTAATAGCTTTCAAGCTCATGTAGTGAACTGCCAAAAAAAAGAAATCTCTACCTAAGGGAACAACGATAAAAATATCTTTGGGTTTTTTAGCGGGAAAATGTTAGTCTCATGACGTGATTATAGAAACGCATACCACTACGTACAAACATCGGATAAGACGTAAACGAAGTATTGTTGATAGAGTTTTAATACACCATAATATTATAATAGATCGACTTGATTTTTGGTTTATTGAACACGTTTTACAATCCGTATGCATACTATTTACCGTAAAGTTTAATTTCTAATCGTAAGAGCACAATACGCACTCACCTTATAACGTTTATCGCTGGACTCGGCGAACGAACACGGTGATCAATGACAATACAACGGACAGAATCTGAAACACAAAACACATCGCACACTGGTTAAAAAATAGAAACGATTAATTTCGCAGGATAAAAAATGTAATAAAAACAAACAAATAACAATAGCCGTAAAAAGGTAAACGGGTTCGTGTGCATGAATATCGCAAATAATAAATGTTTGACGCTAACGTTTTGTTAGAATTATTGTAGCTCGTACGTATACGGGGTTTTCTCGTAAACACGCGCGCAGAAAAGAAAAGTAAATAGAAAATACGACCCCGGGGAACGAACGGCTAAAAAGAACGATTATGCCTATTGTGAAGCTGCCGTGTACACCACAATACGGTCAAGAAGCATACTGCATTTCTACCTCGGTGGCGTTTCGTATTTTTTCGATTTTTTTTTTTTTCTATTCACTTTACGTTCATCCGAATTTAAAGGTTTTCATATGTCGTCGTGACGGATCGAATTCCGTATTTAACAATTTTATTTTCTTACCACGACGAAAGAACATTGATAACAATAAAGTCATATTGTTAAAGTAGCTCCGTCAAACAACGTAACAACATTAAAAAATTTTTTTCTACTTTATTTATTTTTCTACCGTTTGCGCGCACAACGAAAATAATAATAATAATAATACACCTAAGAATCTGCGGTCGAACGATTAGGTTGTTTAAGTGAATTGTATGAATATTTAAGGACGATTGTAACGATTTTCATCACGATGGTACGCATAACAGGCAGCTCCTGATTACCGAGAGTTGGTTGGAGGATCTTGGCGTACGATTCCGACGCAAGAGTCCAACACAGACTGGAAACGAAACCGAGGAAACACCTCGTGAATAGAAAGAATCGTCTGAAACGAATGACTCCCGAAGGGTTATATGCGTGCGATGACAATGTCACTGTCTCTCTGAATTAAATTCTACGTTTAAAGCGTGCCCTGCGGGGGAACAAGGTGCATTTTCCCGGGAGAAAAAAAAACGCAATACCGTTAATATAAAAAGGAAAAAGAAGCAATAACACCGATTGAAGATTAGTTAAAGTCTTAAAAAGATTAAATTTGTAGGTTTTCTCGAGACGGTATAAATATTAATTCTATTATAAAAACGTACCTGGTAACGTATAGGAACAACGCTATTAATTTCGAAATGCTGGACACGCGATCGGGAATTGCGTTTCTGAGGAATTCGGAAGTTTAGAACTCGTAAGGGGCTTATTTTCTTATAACCAATCACAATAAAATAAAAGTTTTGGTAGCCTAACAAGTCCCCGGGAAAAAAAATAATAAAAATAAAAATAAAATAGAAGCATTATGATAATATTCACAGAATTAAGTTGAAAGCGTGTTACTTTTTCGACGAAAACATCCATTTAGTCTACATTATTTATGCAGATAATTTATTCAACTGTTCAAATAAGTTCAAAAAGTTTTAACAACTCGATGAATAAAAGGAAATAAAAGAAAATCACGTTATATCAATCTTAAAAGGGTTTATTACACCTTTTGGAAGATAGAAATAAAACTTTCCTTTTTCGTTTGTTGTCATACGTTGTAAATAGCTATTAATAATATAATGTATAGTACCTTAAGTATATTAACGACTAATGTCCATAATAATGTTACATTTAGAACTATGCAATTAAATTATTTCACGTGCAGAGATTATTTTTAATTCCGAAACGTTTTGACGTACTTTTGTAAAATATTAAAATTATTTATTTCGTTATAAAGAGATTACTATAAAACGGTGTTGTTATAAGTGATTTTTGCTGTGTGATAGTCTTTTTTAAACTAATATTTTTATGTAAAAAATTTCTGACCATGATAATAGTTTTCATTATCACCCATGATATTTTAATGGTATTTCTTCAATTTTGATTTTCGAAAGTTTCTCTCAAACCTGTGCGTAATCAATAACTTATTGATTTAAAATAATATACTTACACTGTATTTTTGTTTTGAATGCTTATATTACGAATAAAATGTGTATTGTGTTCACGTTAAAGGTCATATCAAATAGTATTATTAACTTAAATACTTGGAAACTGCGTGTTAGAAAAGTATACATGTAGCACGTTGTTGTGATTCTTTCAACAAGTTTTTTTTTATTTTTTCATTTTCATCGAAAAAAAATATTGGAATAAAATAAAATAAAATGTGCATGCAATTTAAAACCTCTTTTAATAGAAATGGAACGAATGCGATGAAAATATCAGTACTGGCTTACACATGTCTGTTCATATTTGTTTTTAATCCATTTAATGCGGATTATATTTTGATGATTTTCAGTACGGAAAGTTCACGAGTAAATCAAATAATATGTAATGTATGCGAGAAATCTATTGAGTTAGCATGTATTCAAAGTGTTACAATGATTGCGTGCTTCGGGTTTCCCGTGTATAAATAATACTGTATGCGTTATGGCAATTATTTTACATCAGTAAGTCCGATATTTGTATAACATCGGATTTTATAAGATATACATATTATATATGCATTTTTATTCGAACGCTAACAAACAAAAAGCAAAAACAACTTATTTTCCATTACTATGTTGATTGATAAAACGCACATACAGTTTAAATCAAACATTGGAATAATGTGATATAATGATTTTAAAGAAAACGTAGATACGAACGACATAAAACTTAAGAAAGTCTTCTTATTTTTAATTATAAATAAATAAATCACAATAAAAGCAACTTTGCGATCGACTTTTTACGGGCAAGTTTAGTGCCTTTACTATCTAATTACTTTTTTATTTTTAAATTGCTCCTGCTCAGCGAACTAACTTTTAACAGTAGGGCTGTTGGACTTGTTAAAATTAATATTTCAAGACAAATGTCTGTTTGGATTTAAAAATAATGATTTTCAACATTTATTTTCTAACTACATAATTAATTTTGAATTATAAAAGGATGGTGACTTAAAACATGAAGAAGCATACTTATCGATTTGTACTGGTTGTTCGCATTAAAAAATAAAAATTTTTTATAGCTAATAATAAATTAGTACTTAGTAAGATTAAATAAAAAAATTAATTATAATTGTTAACCATTTTCTCGTAGAGCGTAGTGAAAAGCTTCTTACAAGACGCAGCAATTGCAAATAAATATTGCTAAATCGGATTAAAAAAAATATTGATAAAATAAATTAAAATTTAACTAGGAAATATAGTGGAATTTGATATTTTTCATGGTTGTAAATTTAAAATATTATAGTTTTACTTCAGAATATATATATATATATATATAGGTTTATTCCCATTTCGTGTTATTTCAATTACAAGAAAAAAAAAAACATTTATTATACAGGGTTTAAAATTAACTATTATGAACTTATTTCGAATCTAAAAATACTCAAGTGAGTTCAGATTTGAAAATTAATTTTTACTTTTTTTTCACATACTGCGAAGTTATACACTGATGCTTATAAAGTGATAAATTTCACTACAATATGAATATGATATAATGAAAACAGCATGATCAACCGCCTAATATGAAATCATTGAACCTTGAAGGATAATTAAATTATATATTGCATATAGTAAGAATGATTTGCATATTTTTAATTAATACCGCTAAGAAAAATGTACTAGATTTTTAAATTAATGATTTTTTTTAAGAAAAAAATTATAAAATATAATTATTTATTATTTTCTTTGACCGTAAATGTAGTAAGCCGTTGAAGGGTACAGATGCTTGGTACACCCACCACACGCACGGTGTGTTAGTGAGTAATGTGCTGAATAAACATCAATTATAAATTGTAAGGAATTACGAAGGAGCTATGTTTTCAAGTCCAATGACTATTAAAACGAAAGAACGGCAACGCACAATAGCCATAACAATCGTATTTAATACGCGATTTAAAAATTAAAAATTTTACTACCGATACTCAAACAAACTTCGCAGAGAGCGGTTTTCCTGTTTTTCTTTTCAATCATATTATGGCTGCAATAACGCAAACAAAACTTTATTCGATGTGCATTTGTTCCATAAGCTCGAAACTAACGTAACAATTAAACACGAACGAATAATAACCGTCACGGTAACGCGTAAACAGCGCCGACGGATCACGCGCATGCACATACGTGGTACGGCGGGGTGTCGTGCAGGAGGAGCTCGTCGATAAACCTTTACATTTGGGTCGTAACGGTGACGGGACGAGTTGTTTGGAATCAGCTCAGGTGGTCATCGTTTTCAAATCCTAACGTCCGGCGCGGCTTAACGTTGATAAACGGTGTCGTTCGCGTGGCACGTCGACTGTATCGAAAGCGTTTATCAAATTTCCGACATTTTTCACGGGACATTTGGTATCCAATAGGTGCAACACACGTGTCTTTATCGTTCGCCGTCAGAGTGGAAATCCAATACACTCATAAGCGTTTGGCGTTGTAGATTTTATTTCCGTTCGAACTTAAGACCCGTGCAATAACGGATACCGAGCGTGCAGATTACACGTTTCAAGGGGACGCGCTGAGTAAATAAGTGTGAACGAAATCAGAGCTTTGATTCATTGGCTGCAGGTGAGTAACGGTCGTTTCCCCAACAGGGGTAGATAAAACGGCGGGGGATGGAAAAAATAAAACACCCGTGTCACGTCCCCGAAGTAAGTAATCCAGTCCGGATAAACCGTCGGAAAGTTCGTTATCGATTGGGGAAAAAAATTTAAACAAATAACCTACGCGAGCCAAAAATGCGTTTTTTTAAACGCTGAACGCTGCAGAAGGTATACAACCATCGAGGACTGAGAAGGAGATTATATTCCGGTGCGGGTACCGACGGTGTAGTCATTGGATCCCATGCCGTCGCAGACTCGTATAGGATGTGCTGGGAAAGGTTTGCGAAAAATGTGGACAAACGATTGGGACAAGATAAGCCGAACGGAATAAAGACGGGAAAACGTAGACGGTTAATATATAGAATCGAAGTTGAATAACAATAAGATAAATAAATAATAATAAAAACAACAATAATAATAATAATAATAAAACACCAGTTCGCTGTGGAAGCAAGATGATGAAGTGATTTTAAGAGTACCTACCTACCTAGAGCGAGTGAAAACAAAAAGAGGAAAAAATTCGTCCGCTTGCACAAAATCTATTACGTAATAAATCGTAACGCCGCCGCTCGCCGATCGGAACAATACCATTTTACCGGTTCATTAAAACGACGTCCCATCTCCAATCAATGCTCGTTCATTATCTTGTCGAACAATGTTTTTTTTGTTTTGTTTTAATTATACTACAGTCGACCTCTGCGCCGTATACCGGCACGAGGTAATACGTTAATTTTTTTACGACACCAAGTTCCCGACGCGTTCGCAAACCGTTTCGTTCAAAACGTAATCACCCGAGCGTGTGTGCACTTACGATTACAAATTGCCCGCCTCTTTTTATGCACACCCGGAAATCCTTCGCGCGGAAGTAAAACGGAAAAATTACAAATAAAAAAAAAAAAAAAAAAAAACGAAAATTACTAAGTACTACGGCACGCGTAACAAATGCACACATCGTCGATGGAGGGCGGTCAATCGGAAGGGTGGGCTATGGAAATCCCTGCTCTGTACGCGTTTTGTACGCAAATTTATTTTCCGTTTTCGTTTCATGCAGGCAATACGCCTACATAATTCCCATAAGCGACCGCACCGTCGACCAATTTTAAAGTTTATTAACGAATTTGTCCGTTTGCCCGCATTATTCGCGAAAATCATTTGATTGCAAAGTTATAGTATATAATATATTATATTGGCCAAGACCATTTTAGTTGGGAAAGTATTTGTCTTGAAACGGAACTTTCTGATTTATGACTGTCGGCCAATTCCCACGGAATTTCGGTGGATAGGCTTTGAGCGAAACCAATTTACCGTGTAAACTGAGCTTTTCACCAAATATTGATCTGATGTTGAAAAATATTAGATTTTTCACTCTTAAAATGTATTTATTAGACGTTTTTCATTTTTTTTTTTTTTTCTACTTTTCGACCGAAAACTAAAATAATCATTTAACGGTACCACACAATTTACACGTTAAAATGAGTTATTAAATTATTGTCACAGATCGGATACAAAACTTTTTACGCTTTACTATTAAAAAAACCAAACAGTTACGAATCGTGACGTCTCTTAGATCATTTTCAGTATTATTTTTTCGACTACTTCTCTATCGTATATCAAATAATTTTCTGAACATATTTTAATTTAAAACGATAATTTATGAACTCAAATACTTGTCCGTCCAATTAGAATGTTTATCAAACCACCAAGCTATTCGAACAAAATCGTTTACGACATAATTGACGATTAATGGCGATTTTAACGAAAAGTTTTAACTGTAAATTGACGAAGTTCAAGTCAAACAATATTTTCAGCTACTAATAATGGAAGAGTAAACTATTTAAAATTATTTAAACCCCCAAAGACCCAATCGATATCTATATAGTTATAGCGATATCAAATGTTTGTCTTACACTAATCGATGACAAAAATGTTACCTCGACTATTGTTCTATATGGTCTACGCGTCGTCGAACTAAGGAAATAAGACTGCAGCGTTAAAATATTTTCCGGACTGACGAGAAGTTCGTTAAAATTGATAGACACTTGAAACTTTTTTATGTAGAACTTACAAGAGGTATTGCGCTACGTACGAGCGTACACGTGGAAAAAATTGAATTAAATCAAAATAAAGTTTTCACTCGTTTCGATGCGTTAATAAACGTCATTGTAAAGCGCGAACTATTCGCGAAAATTATAACAACTTTGAACCGTCATCTAACGGTGGGAACGAATTGCACGTGATCAAAAATGTGATTCGATTAAAAATTCAACAACATACGTAACGAGATAACTCAACGAAATTATGTAATACTGCGAATATTGTTCGATAGGTTTCATTTGAGCTTTTCAGAGGTCGCGACGAACGTTTTTTTTTTCTTCTATTTCTTATTCGGTCTTGTACGCACAAGATTTGTTCAGTTCACTCATTCAACCCATCATTACCTCGGGGTGCGAAAAGAAATTTACGCTATATCTTGAAAACGTATGTACTACACATCCTATCCCGATCTGTCCGTAAGTAGTAACTTGTCGATACACCGATCTTAACGATGGCGAGGAATGTGCCAAAGAAATTACACTACGAAGTGCATTACATTCGTAAAAACAAACTGGATTACAAATGTTCTTCAAGATGAGATGTAAGGAGGGGAATAACCAATTTGCACTCGCTTCTCGGCCAAATTGTAACGGCCGAACTGCACCTAGACGATCCAAACATGTGACATTTATATCTTTAAAACAAATCTAATGACATTCTCCATGCCTAATCGTTTGAATCAGGATTTACTAGAAAACGTTTTAATGCATTTTCGACAACATTGCGGTTATAACATAAACGTACGTTGATCAAGATACTGTTGTTATTAAATTATGTTATATATTTTCTATTCGCTTAAGTCTTTGGAAAGGATAATAAACGAATGTGATTATTTTTTCGAACACATTTCTTGAATCGATTGCGGTTCGACTACAGCCTTTTTTTCCACCCAAGTTTTATGTTCGAATAAAACAAATGCAATTCGACCTCGCTCGTTACGGGTATTATTATTAGAACACTGTACGTCCGCCAGTCGTCATTGTTTTACGACTGCAGCCCGGGAAACAAATCAAAAACAACCGAGCAGCGGAGGATTGAAAACCGTAAGTCTTAAGCCAAGCAATGACGGAAAGTAAGTGCATACATCATAATGATGCGTAACATGTATACATAATCTCCGACAATATTGCGGCCGCGGCGGGATACATCTCCGGTGGCGGCCGCGGTGGTTATCCTCGTTCATTTGTACTGTGCGTTAAGAGAATTAATGCGATCGATAAGTCAACCGAGCCACTCCTCCGCGCCAACAAGAGCGAACGTACGGCATACGTGTCTGCGCGTGCGGTTTTTGTCACGTATACAGTGAAGGGCGGCGTCAGAGGTGATGCGAAGAACGAATTTGCCAAAGTCAACAGGATCAGTGCACACTTGATGAAAACTCGGGGCAAAGTTTTTTTTCCTATTCTTTTTTTTTTTTTTTATTTTATTTGTTTTTCGCCGTCACTTACCTTGTTTGACTTTCGATTTATATTCTTTTTCCCGTCCGCGTTCATAGAGTTTACGTACAAGTACGCGCGCGCCGGTACGCTCATTGGCACGCGTGCAAACACACACGATTAACACCCGTTAACGACAAAGTAACATAATCGACTAAAAGTCGTAAGTAAGCCCCTCCCGGACGTTATGGTACGCCGCGTAGGAATCGCAGTTAATAAACATACAGCAGTGAGCGATGTGTTGCTATTCGGTTGCAAATAGAGAGAATACATGCAGATATACATCGGACATGGCTTATGGTTTCCGACCGAATTATCACGAATGCAAGTCATTTGTTTAATCATGAGGAATTATGAGCTAGCATTAGAAATGCAAACGACTATCGACTGATATTGATTTTATTTGTACATACCGTCATAGTTATAACGTTTTGTTTATGACGTCGTGTTTTATTTATATCATAACATCCAGTTTATGACGTCATGGTAACGCTCTCGGTGTAGCCCAAATTAACAGAATGGTCCTAGCCATAAGACATGTACATGTCAAAAAAAAAGTATACCGCACAATTTATGATGATACATTTATAATAAAAATTTTACATCACAGCGTATCATCATAGTTCGTTCATAGATCTCACGTTGAGACTTATCTTGTAAATTGGTTTTTTTTTATCTTTTACCATAAATAAGTTAAAACGATCATATTTAAAGCATGAAAAAAATCATAAACAAACGTAACACTTATTTTACCGTGATGCACTTGTATGTGTAAACTTTTCAAGAATAAAACTCGATGTTGATGAACAGAAATTTGAAGAATTTTTCGTTGAAGGTTGAATATACTTTACATTTTACCAAATTATAAAACAAATTTAAAAAAATATTTTTTTGAATATATTATTTGAGTGTGACTTATTTATTGTGATTATCATTTAGCCAGATATTTCACATCATAGTTTAAATATTTAGTATAATTAAATTATAAACGATTTCCGGTCAAAATCATCTGATTAAATTATCCGATCTCAACAATACTAATTTAATACTAAACTTTTTGAAATTTGAATGTTAAAATAAAATTGTACTTGAAAATTATAATTATATTTACTTAAACATTATCTCATTTGTCAAATTATTACCATCATTGTTCTGAGTATAGGAGTCAACCTTTAATATATTCATAATAAAAAAGGTATTATACTCTTTCACGGGAAATCATTAGTGTGTTATTCAAATAAATTGCTTACTATGGAATGTAATAGCTAGAATTCACAAGAAAAAATTTAAATATTTTTAGAAAACTTAATGCTATGAAAATAACATACGAATCAGAAATGCTTTGTATATTATATAAATATCTGTAAATACCTCAATAGTTTCGATGTTATAATTTATTCAAATAATAATATTTGAATGTGTAAATATTTTTCTAAAATAATTAAAAATGAAAGAAGTTTCTAAACAATAAAATGATAACGTATAATCAATTATTTGAGTAGGTTCTTAACGATTATCCTTAAACACTTTAATTATTTTGTTTAAAAAAAAAATAAATAAAAAACAGTCGAAAAATAATGTGTAACCCGTAATAATCGGTAAAACTATGGGCACCATGTATGCCACGCAGTTTGTGTTCAACAAGCGTTAAATGTAAATTTCCCTAAAAATCACAAACGTTTATAATATTCCCATATTTCCAATGCACTTGATACATTACAATCAACGTATTAGCATACATCGCTGGGTTTTATTTTGTTTAATTTTACTTTTTACCAGTTCTAACATGACCTTAACGTACGGTGTAAATATATATGTATAGGTATATATAAAATATTAGTGAGATTTACGTTTCACCATTATCGTATGAAACGAAAACTAATTTTACATTGTTCAAAACAATGTGCCGTAATTAGGGCGTTCAGTAACTCTAAAACTTGACGGTCACTTTACGTTTTATGCAAAAACTAAAATGTCAAGACTTCAACCCAAAAAAATAAACACATACAACAAGATAAGTCACGTTTAATTCAACGTGAAGCGCAAGGCAAAAACGAGACCATGTTTTTTTGTTTTTCCACCCGTTTATATACCTCCGGTGTATGCAATTCATATTATACATGTAAACGTCGAAGTTTACAAACTGTGTACCACCTATAACGCCTCTAACAGTGATCTACAACATTTTATCACGTCCAAAGTACCTAACAATAAAATATATAACAATTGCATGTGCATATTATTTGTCGACGGATTCATTTTTTTTTTTTCACTTTATCGTAAAACAAACGCGCTTGTTAACATTTTTCATCTAAATAATTTAACAATTTATAATTCGGTTTTGTAACAATTACAAAATTGTAGAGTATTACGGACACATAATTAGTTAATTTTTTTCACTGATTTTACACATAAATATAATGAAATGGTTTCAAAATGTGTGCCCCGTGTTCCCTTGCACGTCTTCGGATAACTATTTCACTATTTCACTACAACACTATTTCACAAACTCTCTTCGCAGGGTCACACTTTTCCTGATGTAATCCTTCTCCTCATTTCTTGTTTTCCTGTCTTAATCTCAATTGTAGTCAACTACGACGTTGATTTTCTCATCTAAATAATATTAGATTGTATTAATGTATATTCAACCTATGAATTGTCATGATATAGTATCTTTTGGATAAAAGCAATAAAGAAAAATGGAGAAATGAATTTTATTGTTTGAATGCACTTGTAAATGTAAATGTATTACTCTGCCATACGATAAATAAAATAAATAAAATGTATTACTTTGGGAATTTCGATCGGTTTATTTAAATTAAATTCAAAAATAATTTTGGAACCAAACCTATATTCCTCAGTTGGAACGATTAACAACATAAACGATAATCTAGACGTAGAACTGTCACGTTCGCGTTTCATATTCGATTAAACTTTCGTATTGGTTAAATGTTAGTGTTAGTAATTGTTATCATTATTATTGTTTTTTTTCGTCGTATCATTTGAAGTTGAACTTTCAAACAAATCCATTTTCATATTATTTTGCCGTAACATCGTGACTACTCGTGTATACCCGAAACTGGAATAGAACGAAAATAAAAATAATAAATTATGTACAACGACTATCGAGATGCAGCGAGAAATTTGCATTTTAAACGTGAAAGTGTATCTTCCTTTTCACTGCCCATAAGTTTTCTTGGTAACCGTAAACGATGAAAATGAAAACGAATTAATGACACGAGACCAGTTTTGACACATAACATTGTAAATCCGGAGATTAAACTTTTTCAGGTTTGAAAATCTCGTCATAACAGATACACGCACACGAATAACACAAAAATCAACAATTGTACAATTGAACCATCCGAAAAATATTAGACTGCTTGTGCAAGACAAAGTTAAGTTGAAAAAAATCCATTTAAAAAGAATGGTGTCATCAACAGAATTTCCCGAAAACGTGTTTTAATGATTTCGTTTGTCTTTCTTTGACTCCCGTTGCAAACGACACGTAAACGGTGAAAAGTGGAAAACTGGTAGATTATGTTTTTCGCCGGAAAATTGAAACGTTTACAATATATTGCGATACTTGTTTTGCAACATTTTATTTTTTCCACGCGAACTTTCTTAGCATTGTGCAACATTCGTTATTTTATTGAATGTCAGATATATCAAACGACACTAACGCCCCCATTTAATAGGAAGATAATGTATTATTTATCATAATTTATTACAGACGCATCGCATCCATCTTGGTTCGCAACACATTTCGACACATTTCGAGAGAGTAAAATTGATATCGATGAGTTTTCTTTTTCATAGCAAATCAACGCATTGTAATTGCCCAAAATAAAGTTTTTTCTATGCAAAAAAAATAAAAAACCACGTCGAAGTATATTTCAATTAAAATTAACGAAATATAATAAAAACTTATCCAATTTAAAATCTCCAAGTGAGGACAAACATCGTTATATTTTTTACACTTTGCAGTGTACGTTAAAAGCGAAATGTATATTTAAGAATTTTCGGAACGTAATTTAATTTCACAGAGATTTGTTCAAAATGTATTTAAAAAGTAATTAATATTGTCCGTTGATTAAATTATGAACACAACCTAATTAATGCGGAGTTCAGAAAAATAAAAGAACCGTATAATAAGCTCGAAAAAGTTTTCGTTCCAAAAACTTAAAACTTTCGGAGGTTTTGAGAAAAAAAAATATTGAAAACTCGTTTCCACGTTAAAATCCGATAAAAAAAATCAAAAAAAAAAAAAATCGCGGACATTCCTGACTGTAAACCAATTGCGTTTGACATTTCACACGAAATAACTGTCGAGAGATCATAAACGAATAATTGTTATGTCAAACCTATTCGCTAGTGATAACGCGTACCAGCCTTCCGGTGGCGTTCAATATAAATAAAATACGAATATTGCGACGCGTATGGAAATCAGAAGTTTCTCAAAAGCACTCTAAACGTCGTTGAGCAGATGAGCTTCGAATGACTCGCACACTCCTGGAATGTATGTATACTAGTAAATCCTCGCGAGACAACAATGCTATGTCTCGACACTGTTTGCGAAACGATCGGGTGTTGTTACGTTACGAACAGTATCATCTCGTCTGCGGGTGGGCGCCGTTCGCGATTGTTTTCGGTAAAGTTCACGGAATCGATTAAGAAACATTGGTACCGGAGGAATTGCGGGTCGTCATCTCAGTCACGCGGTCGCGATTGGGATGCGAATCGCACGCGCTATGTTATTATATTATCGCGGTAGTGCATGCGACGCGCGAGCGCTGTAACAATCAGAAAATAAAAAATAAGATCCATCGAAACGCGGCCTAACATGTACCTACAAGCATTTAATATGTATATTATCTAATCAATGGTAGATGTATACCAATTGTGCGCTTCGGGTAATAAACGTCAACGTTCATTGAATAATTTGCTTATCCTAAGTCTGAGTCGGTGAATTATAAGTAGTTAGGTTGGTTAAATTTCTAATAGTTTTCGGTTTTTATTTTTCGACTCGTGTTCTTCGAAAAATGTTCAAGGATACATCGTCTAGAGAAATAAGTGTGTGGGTAGGTACTGAAATACGCGTTGAGCATCACGGTTTATGAACGTTCACCGCAACACACGACGGTAGACGACGTGTTCGTGATGGATACGGGTGCAGAGTAAGATCCGGACAATCATGGTTCAAAGAGATCGACCGACCAATGGGTTTCACTTCGTACCGACGACTGAGGAAATGCGACGGAGAAATTCGGTTCAAGAAACTAATGATGATGATGATGATCGCTGGTGAAGGGACACGCGCGGACGTTGGGCGGAACGTGACTTTTGGTCCCGGCAACGGGTGCCGCGCGATTTCCGTACCGTCGGCGGCGCGCGCGCGCGTGCACAATGGAAACGTAATTTACGTCCGCGTGTCCCGAAGGTGCCCCGGCCGACGCGCCATCGCTGGCAAATCTCTGCGGTCGCAAACTTTGCCACCACTCGTATTGTTCTGTTCCGCGGGCCCGCAAAATCCCTGTAAAAACCCTATCGCGAGACACACTCACACTGGGACGGTCGGCGCGAGGGCGCGCGTGACAATAATATTACGACGATAACAATAGTCGTAACAGCAGTGGTGCGGTGCGGCGCGGTGGCAGGTACCATAGCGGTAATAATAACATCGACTCGCGACGGCCGTGTTGCCGCAGCCGTAACACAACCCCCTCGGTCGCAACTACCCCTGTGCACGACCCCGTGCCGCGCCGTGGTCTAATGCGAGGGACAAGAAACTGCGTGCACGATGCAACACGACGACGGTGTGATGATAACACATCGATGCCCCGGCTTCGGGGACGCGAACGCGCGTAAAACGAACACAGACAGGTGCCGCGACATGAGGTCGGCCGAACGGTCGGTTGCCGGAAGTGCAGCGAAGCAAGGAGGCGCGAGTTGAATTAAAAAATTGACATTTTTTTTTTTGTTTTTGGACGGAAAAAAATAAAACTAAAAATTTAACTCGTCGAGAACACCGCGGTGGGTGGCCACGGTACTGGACGATTCGTACGTTTAAAGAACGCGGTTCATAACACTTAGTGCGTATACAGCCGAGCACATAATAATATCTCTCCTGAGAGATCCTATGCGAGGATCGATTATGCGTTGGGTGACTATCGGAGGACTATCCGCGAGGACGGTATTTCCGATTCGCGTGGACGCTCTTTATTTACGTTTGTAATACTGCCGTAGGTACCGTGAAAACATTACCAGTGCGTTATCTTTTGTTTAATCGTCCATACGAACAAATTTGTTCAAGAAAATAGTGCGCTATCTTAGCCGCGTCCACACTATGTCGAATGGTGTCGATCGACACGGTCGATTTTCAGCTTGCTCACTATATGTGTGGACTAGTCGACCGACACAACTGTACCGACACGTATATCGAATGTGTTTTACTGTGTTTTACGAGTGTGTTTTGTGTTTATTACTATTATTAATATATTCAATATTATTGATTATAACTTTAACTTTTTTCTTTTCTCTAGCAAACTGGCTTTGCAAATTTTTTATCTTTTTTTCTACATCAAATTTATCAATGCCAAAAGAAATCGCAATTTCCATAAGTCCATCAAGCCTTTTGCTTTTATTTTTGTATTGTGAATTAGTTGGATCCCACAGCCAACTTCGATCACGATACATTTGAATAAAAGAAATTGTTTGTTCATCACTCCAATTCATCATGAATTAATGATAAACTAATTTAATAAAATTAAAATCAAATAAATGCACTCAGCAAAACAAAACTAAACAGAATAAAAATGTTTTTATCAATTTGTTTTATCATATAATTATACATAATAACCAGTGTTGGGAATAGATAACTAATAATTTATCTAGATAAAGATAAAGATGACTATACTAATTCTTATCTAGATACAGATAAAGATAGTTATACTAAATTTCATCTAGATAAAGATAAAAATAAGTACATTTTTATCTAGATAAATATTAGATAATATCATGTTTTGATTTTGAAAATATTCAGGATACTACAGCCTACAGATATTAGGTAAAAAATTCATAATTAAAAACATTTTAAAATAAATATTATTTTTTAAACTCATTTCAAACATTAATAAACATAAAATATAAAATAATTTTTTTTTTTAATAAACTTCATAAGAAGTCACTCTGTCGAACGACACCATTCTACGTAGTGTGGATACGTCGAAATAAAGCGACAATAAGGGATCAAGAGGAATCTCAAAAAGAAAAAAAATAATTGTTTTCCTTAAATTTTGGTTTCAAATAAATACAAGCTCAATTAATAAATCTCTATCGCTTATTAGTTGCTCATAGTTTAGTGTTCAAACGTCTCTTTCCAGCGCACTCGAGATGGACCTGTTCATAAAAGTAATTAAGAAACTATAGTTTAAGTCATACTTTCGGTCGAAGTATTTCAAAGTATTGATTCTGTAATCTTGACAAGCACTACGATACTACGCAGTTATAGACTTTAGATGGTTCTAAAGAACATGCTTCTTCTTTTTCCTAAAATGCTAAACAAGTTTGTAAAAGTTGAAATCATCTAAGATTTCTCAAGGTTTAAATTTATTAAAATGTCCTTTTAATACTTCATATATAAATGAGAAATACACTAAATATGACAATTTCAAATAATATCACGGCGATTCATAACGTAAATATCTAGTTTTACTTATTCCAAGTCTTATACTCGTATACCGTCGTATTCTTGGCCAAACCACATAAGTTAGTTTTTAGATATTTTTTCGGAAGTATGGAAAACCGTAGGGGGTTCTTTTATGATACTTGATTTTACATGAAGGAAAGTTTTTTTGTTCCAGATAATTATATTTAATATTTTATCACAAGAAAAATAAAAAATTATCTATTTCAACTATGTCTGAATGTTCAGAGTATGAAAGTTTAAAGGAGAACCAAAATGTCAACTTGCATAGTTTTTTCATAAAAATTACTAT
>JASXSY010002183.1:0-331959 GCA_034509805.1 Sipha maydis
ATATAGTGTATGTTAGAACTATTTGTTGCAAGTTCGTGAATCATAATTTATAATAATAAATTATAATACAATAAATATAATTTAAATTAAATTAATATATATTTATAAATAAATACGGCCATTAAAAATTATTTAAATTATTTTGTTTTCCATTATTTAAAAATGTGTACAGTAGTGTAAATAAATAATATTATAGAATTTACATTGGGTACTCTTTTTACATTTTTTTTTTTATAATTTTTTTGAATTTTAAAGCTGGAATATCGTTAAGTTCCACAGTAAAACATTGCTTTTGAAAAAAGTCTGCAGAGCTCTTTTTTACAACAATCAGTAATTATAAATATTACAGTATAATATTAAGTTATAAAAACAAATAATGATGAGTAAATTTATTTTCAGTACATAAATGTAAAAATAAATTTATACGTTTCACATTTTATATTAAAATATTGGATTCATAATTTTCAAAATTCTATAAGAATAAATTAAAAATTGCTTTTTTTTATAAGTATATATATTTCATGATGTAAAACATCATATTAAAATGAAATGATATAAAATATTCTAAATTACATGATTTACAAAGTTTTGATAAACCTCGTATAAAACTGTAACTCATATAAATCTTAGAATTGTAAGTTATAATTAACATATTATACAAATAAAAGGGCTTATAATGTTTAAATAATATAAGACGCAATTCAGAAAATTAATAATTGTTGATGTAGCTTAAAATTTAAGGTTAAAATTTAAATCCATAGCTTATTGTTTAAAATAGAGTAATGTGATTCTAAAAAAACTACATACAGGTATGTACTTAAATAATATATATGTTATTATTATATGAGAATATAAAAATTTTAAAAATAAATAAATTATAATACCTATATTAATATGAAAATAAATTATTTTCTTTAGGCGTGTAAATCGTACGGCGTGCCGGTGGACTAATTCTAAATTTCAGCACCCGATGTGAACGTGCGTCCAACTCTCCATCCGAATAGCATAATAATCATCATTGTACCGATGGCAGTGGCGGTGTATAATGCATTTTGTTAATTACGCATATAATACGCAGACGAACGGTGACCGTATACAATACGATGTATTATTGTTTGTGGAGAGGAACGCGCGTAATCGAGAAGTGGTACCTAAACGCGAAACGTGTCCGGAATTGGGCACTGCGGCGTCGGCCGATGGGAAAAAAGCAAAGTCGCGTCATTGGCGTTGAATATTGAAACGCGCGCGCGACATAATATCATTACCATCGTTGTTGGCATTGGCGACAGTGGCAGGCGGCAGTGGATTGTAAATTAGGGATTAATTCCGCTCACGGTCTAGTGTGTGTGTGTGTGTATCACACTAATATCGGCATAATAAACACAACGGTTTCATGTCATTACCATTATACGTCTCTCTTCATCTATCCACCGCCTCTACGTGTCGTGCGTAATTTTCTACCGGTATTTATTTATTTATTTATTGTTATTATTTTCCGTATTGTTGAACTTTGCTATTTTACATGTATACATACGCACGCGAAAATAAAATTTGCAATTTTATTACATACGCAGTTCGTGCGCGCTGGCGCCGCAGCCGCCGCGTTTACAGTCGATTAACATTTTTGTTTATCGCACGACAATAAAATAGAACGCCCATTTGCCGCGCCAACAGGTAGCGTATAATATATTTATACAGCACGCGCGACCATTTGATATTATATACACCCACACACATCTCAAGTAGACTCTCCGTACTACTTACTCGATGTACGTGTAGTCTAACGATTTAATTTATTTATTTTTTTTCTTCACAAATTCGCATATTTCACACACACATATTTTGTCTCGCAGCTCTGCCGTGCCGTCACCGCGGGTCTACCGAACATTTAGATTCTAAACAGGACGAATGTTACGATAAAAAATATTGCATACGCGTGTGGGCGTCTGGCCAATTCAAATGCATACTCGAATAATGAGTACTAGAAGGCTATTTTTTAGAACTCGGAATATTTGACGACCGAGAAACGTACATTTTTTAATTTTATTATACTCGTAACGTAAAACTAACCGATTATTACTATTAAATAATTGTAACCTATGAACTAATAATATGTTATAATATACGATTTTTTTCTTCTGAAATAATCGTCAGGACATTATTTTACTGAAAATGACAAAATGTTTTTGTATGAAATTCATCTGTAAATTCATTTAGCTAAACAAATATTTAAAATAACTATTATAAAAATATCGTAGGATTAAATATCATGTAAATATTAGCCATAGAAAGATCATGGAGTTACTGTTTGTTTAATAGTGCTATGCTTGGATCTATAAAATATTAAATACTTATCGTGGCAAGAAAAATCGATATTTTTCTGAAATTGGAAATTATTAAAAGTAATTCTAACAGTTGCTGTATCTGATTTTAAAATAAATAAAAATACAGTGTGTATAATCAGCAAATATGACGAAGGAAATATTTACACGGTAAATAAGTATAAGGAGAGAATAGGTAATATAATGCTTAAGGAGTAAAATTACAGTTCAGGATTAAATTTTTAACCGCTGGAAGGGATTGGTGATCACGAAAATGAATGGAGTATATCTTGTGATATACAACATACAATAGTATAAAAAAATGTAATCAGATTGATAATATTAAAATGGAATCTATTAAAAACCGTTCGGTGTTTTGTGACGTAAATATGTAGATATTTTAAAATCACAAAGCGTATGAAAAATATCGTGAACATTTTGACAGTGTAGTAAAACGTGCACTTAAGTATAAATTATTTTTCAACAAAAGTTCGTTAATAATATTATTTCCCTAGAACACATACACGCATGAACAATATAATATATGTAGTGCGGACAAAATGTCAGCGGACTAATAATATGCACGCGCGTCTTACAAGTTTTAACATTCGGTTCGTGATCGGCGGGTTTCGCGCGCGCATATGCCAGAGCACCGATGCTCGGGTATGTTTGTAAATACTAAAAACCAAATGTTGAAGAAAAAAAAAAATTAAAAAAAAATACGTGCTGGTAATACAAATAATTCGTAAAAAAAAATAATAATAAAAATTATGCCGATCAGTGAGTACGCATTACAGCGGTAGCGGCTTTTACCTGAAACGGAAGACGAACGGCATTCGCGCGCGTAGTAGGAACTCTCGTAGAATCACGTTGCCGGTACGTTGCGACAGCTTGGTGCAGTGCCCCTACGTGGCAGACGGATCGGCAGCATCAAGCGCACTGGTGGCGGGCCGGCGCCCACCGCGAGCGAATCCTCCCCGTTTTTTGGAATGCGTCGCCGCAACGCGCGGACGCCGCGGACGCCACGCCCACCCACCGCGCGTTGCCGAGACTGACCACATGATATCCTTCTCAATCGTGGCGTCACGCGCGCCCGTCCACAACTCTGCTCGCGTCACGGCTCTCTCGTCGTCGCGTACGAGTGCGCGCCCGTGACCAACGCGTTTTCAATCCGGCCGGAAGAGCGATTTCGATGAAACGTATAGCCGTGTGTATTCATGACCGGTGTATGGAGGTACACCGAAGTGGTGCGAATGACTACGGTACGTCTCGTACTTTTCGCAGGACAGAAAAATTACACTATTGTCTTACCCGCGAAGGCGTGTTGGCTAGCATCAACCTTTAACACATACATGCATTATTTAAATAGCGTATCTCGTCGTATCTATCAAATCGAGCTCAATCGGTCGCTTCGCACGGATACGAATTTCGCGTCTGACGAATACAAAATAATTATACTTATTTTATATTAGTCGTGTATTATACGACTATCTTAGATCTCATATCCCGCATATCGAATGTTCGCTTCCGTGTGGAACTTCTAAAATGCTTTTAAATGAAACGGGAACTGCGCTCAATGTATTGTTAATTATAAGTCTGTCGTATGATTTCCTTCTAGCAGACTTCGATGATATAAATTAATAATAAATTATTCAAGAAAAGAGTTCCAACGATAAGTCATCATCGCAAGCATGTAAAATGCTATAGCTCGAGTAAAAACAAAATGAAATTTTCATTAAATATATTTTTACATATGGATTAGTTAAACGTTTTATCAGTTCGGAGTGCATTATAAATTAGAGGACAATGGACTTTTTTGTCGATGTTTGAATTTTTCAATATTTTTTTTAAAAATATTTGCAATATTATATTTCGTGGTCAATATATAGTATAATCAATCTACGTAAAACGTGAATCACGAAGTATTGATTACGAAACGTATTTTTGTTTTGGTTTGAGAAAATATATAATTTATACAAAATAGCATAATAAGTGCGTTGGAAATAATATAACAGGTAAATTATGGATTATATTATACTTCTTTTTCTACATGATATTTGGTCTTTAAGACCTCATCGTCGAGCACAATTGCTTCATGTTTTCTCTTTCTTATGATATTACCTTCCAGTTTTCTCCTGGTCTTACTCTTTCCACATTCTCTCTTACCCTGTCTTCCCGTCGTAATCCTGGACGGTTCCGGGACATTTGCGGTCGGCACCTTTTTCGTGCCATTTGCGGTCAATTTATTTCTTATTTACCTGTCTATAAAATTTAAGGTACTAAATATAATATTATATACCTATTAAATATATGTAATATTATGAAAATTTGCTTAAAAAGTTTATTATTATTATTAATTAATTAATATATAATATAATATTATTAATTAATTATACTGGATATACCGATCTGTGATATAGCCATTTGGTTGATTATGGATATTTGATGTCATTATCGATAAGGCTATAACGTTTGATACATTCATTATATCTATACAATTTATTTGTAAACGCAACCTCAACAGTTGGCCAGAGGTAACCGACGATTTCGCAGTATTTTAGCCTTTGAATTTCCGACATATCGGTTTGATCGGTCCGGTGCGACAGATAAGCGCGTTTATTATACATTATTATTATTCGACAACATCATCGGTAACATTTACTCAGTCATTAGTATTGTATATGCCTTGGTACAGTTCGATTTGTCATTATTACACTGTTTTAGTGTTTAAATTTAAATTTAAATTAAAAATGAATGATTCATTTGAAGTGTTAGAGACAACTAAAGGTAATCTTCTAGCTATACACGACGATTATCAATACAGAAAGTATCGAACAAATATGGAAGGTAAAAAGAGAAAAAAGATGTACATACAATTGACGAAAGAATTAAAAAAAAAATTAGTAAAGTATGAAATAGATAACGATTTAGTCAAATGCTTAAAAAAAATAGCTATTATTGAAAAATTAGATAAAGGATGTAAATTGTGAATTGTGAATTATATGCGCATTTTTTATTATAATTATAATAAGGTTTTTTAAAACATAAGTATATGTTTATTGAGTAATGTAATTGATAAAATGTATTATTATTACATGAATTATTTATAATAATAATAATAAACTTTTAAACACGCCAGTAAAAAAATACTGCCAGTCCTAAGCCTGTCAAAGTGCAAAGGGAAGTTTAAATATAACTAAATACATATATATATAACACTATCAATTTTATAGTCAGGTAAATAGAAATAAATTGACCGCAAATGGCACGAAAAAGGTGCCGACCGCAAATGTCCTGACCGCATCGGTGCCGACACCATCTTGGACGTCCCAAAAGTGTCTTCCCATGTGGGATTAATTATTATTTAATATTTTTATTGTATTATACATTTAAAGAAAATATTTTTGCAGGCTCCAATAAGTCTTTCATATAAAATTTTAATGGAACAAAATTGCCAGTACTGTTTAATATTTATTATTGTTTAAAGTTTAACTAAATGTGCTGAGAGACAAAAAAAAATTGTTTTCCATCGTTTGATGTTCTTTTTAACAAAACTATATAGGAACTGAGTATACCTAAAAATATAATACCGACATTCCTGGTATATTATGAAGTTGTGACGATCCCGATTTAATATATTTGAATATTTTGCATATTAATACTCATTACATATACCTACTGTAGATTACGTTTTACATTAAAGACATTTATATTTTACTTATTCGAGATTTCTGAGAAGCACAATGTAAATCTAATCAATTATTATACATTTTGGTATACTACATAGTAACTGTAATGGATGGAATATATGCATAAATAAATAGTATGACGTGTTATGCTATTGTGTGGCTTATTTATTTATTTGAAAACTATTTATAACATATTGATTTTGTTTTTGGAAGGGATGATATATTATATTTCGCTAACTTATTACATGACATTGCAGTAATAATGCACCAATGGGTAGTTTTCAATAAGAACCTTTATTTATGACTACTATATTATATTTTTATAAATATATCATTAATATAAAAATAATAATAAATAAATCAATGAAAAGTAGTTGTGGATACTTATTATTAGTACGGGAAAGTATACTATTTTTTACATAATTAACTATAAATATTTTCTTTCCCATATTAAATATAAATCCCAAATCATAAGAACAGTAAATATTTCAAATAATAAATTATTATTGACTTATTCTTGATATAATTATATTAGTATGTACTTTAGTTTATATATTCCTCTTATATCCTCTTATAAAAATACGATATTTGAGTGGATGTCCACTTCAACGTGGTATTATATATATATATATATATATTTTTTTTTTTCATATCATGAGAATGACGTTTATTTGTAATATAGGGCCACTTATGTTGATATTTTAGTGAAACGAATGAAACAATTTATTTAACAAATTTTTATAATCTGTATGAATCATCATTATATTTATACACTTATATATGATACAATGGCTTTCGTGAAGTAAGAATATATATCACTTAAAGTTAAAATGTATAAAAATTGTATATTTTTATTGATATAAATCATGGTTTAATGCTCCTATGGTTCATACTGGTTTTCATTCAGCAAACTGCATTTAACTTGCAGGTAAAACTTTTTCACTATAAATCGAATGTATAAATTATTTACTCAACTTGAAAACTTTCTTTTAGATATTTTTTATCGACAACATGTATAAATAATATTAAAGTAATTCAAGCAGCTCGCATGCACTTTCGATCCATAACTTTTCAAAATCTATCAAAATCTATTTCAATGGGTTAACTACTATTACACCCATGCAGATAGGCCAAAATATATACTTCAATGTATGAATATTTCAGTATAAAAACGTTACAAACGCACTTTTATTTTCTACATTGCTTACACTAATACGGTTTTAATATACATACTGCATACATAATACCTATGTATTTACTTCTAAACATTTCTGAAGTCATTATTTACATTTATAAAAAAAATAGCGTTCACAAAATAATCTAACATATCTCTAAATATTAAAACATGTCATAATATGATTAATGATATTTTGGTTTATAGCTAATTTATACATAAAATTAAGTTTATAGTTTTACAATTTAATTTTTAATTATATTCTAAGAAAGTATTTAATAAATTGTACTGCTACTTAATGTCTATTAAATAAAGTTCATACAATTTTAGTTATGTCTATTATAAGTATTTGTTGACGAACAATAGCCAACTATTACATCCTATCAATAAACCTAATAACCAATAAGGATTTTATTTCAGGTCATTATTTTGGTTTTTACTATCACTATATAATCTACCCCCGCATGTGTTTTTGTGGACTATGGTATCATTGTTTCAGGCATATATTTTGCAATCAAATATTGGAAATTCACAACATGTATTAATAGTGATAATACTGGCTTTATGTTAACATTTTAAATCTAATTCATTAAGACATAAAATAGGATATTTCAACACTTTTTTTTTATAAAACTTTATAGAGTTATTATTTATTTACTAGCTAATCCCGTGCACTTCGTTGCTCGTTAAATATACCAACTCTATATGACTCAAACTTTGTTCAATTCGTTATTTAATATTCGATGGATGATGTTCTAGATTTATCTTAAGATTTCTGTTGCCCGGAATAAAAATTCTGATTTGCAGCAGTATATTATCAGGTAGGCAATCTACCTGCGGTTACCTAGTGCTGTTTGTACACAATTTTGTATATAAAGTATCAAAGTTATACCAAGTTTGATATAATACGGTGGATTAATATAATCAATTAATACATAATCCTAACCTAACCTTAACGTACTAAAATCCGTAGAATAATTAAACCAAATTTAACCTTTTTTAAATTAGCCTATCTTCTTCCCACAGATCTGAACACAAACATTCATTTATATATAATATAGCTAATACTGTGCACTTCGTGGCCTAAAAAAATTCACAAAAAATTATGATTGTTCAACTCCTTTTTGGTGTAACTCACTGCAGTAAGTGGGAGCCAAGATCATGGGAGCCAAGTAATCATGAGAGCCAATTAACAAATAACAAAACACCAAATAATTATTATATTAATTTTATATATTACCAATGGCAACCAATAATAAATAAATATTATTCTCAAATTTTATAACCCCCATAGCAACCATTTATAAATAAAAATTTCTATCGTAAATCTCAACATTCCTGTTTGAGCACCTCCCGGGGGTGGTCAATCCCTTTTTTAAATTAGCCTTAAACCTACTCTCAGACCTACCAAATATACACAGAAAATTTCATGAAAATCGGTCAAGTTTTTTCGGAGGAGTTCGATAACCAATACATTTTGCGGTTCATTTTTATATTATAGATAAGCTATAACTTAATAATATATAACCAATGGTATTTTTTAAGTCAAAATTGATGATCTTAACAATTCTCCTTTTACATATTTTTAGTTCAAGATATTTTTTTAGGTAATTTTTTTAATTGATTTTAATATTATAATCCCGTAAATACTTTATATGAATAGTATTGAAAAATATTGAGTGTACAATATGACTTTAAATTTTTCTATTATTTTTATCATTTTATAAATATAACAGGGTTTATTTTTTTTAAGGATTTTTTCTACTACCAAAAAGCTAAATTAAGTTAACTAGTCAAGGGTTAGGTTAAGTTTAAGTCCCTAGGTTGGGGCCCTTGCAACCGACTTACATACCTAGGTGAAAATCCAACCCGGATTGAAAAAAATATATTGAATATATCCAAGTTAGTTTCCATGAATTATTTTACAATAGGCAGTGCAAGTTAACCGATTTCTTTTTCGAAAATAAAATATATAAATGAAAATTGTTTTTTTATGTATAAATAAATGCAAAATTAAAAAAATATTTCTATATAGAACTATACAGTTTATCTGCTAATCAATGTTTAAACACATTGCGTTTACTGTTATTAAGTATCCATGTTTATAGAGCCAACTGCCTATTTAATATTTCTTACTACTTTGAATCCTATTGCACGTTAAAATAAGAATTGGATATAAGAAACTATTTTTTACATATAGATTTTCAGTTTTAATGCAAACAAAAATTCCGATTAGACAACATTTTCATGCATAAAGATTCGGTTTCCAATATTCAAACAATTTTTTACAAATAATAAACAATGAGTGGAAAACAGCTTAATCAACAGTAAAAATATTTTATCTTTCAATTAATTATTATGTTCATTGCATAGGTTTCAGAAAAATTGCGGAGGTATACAAATTTTAAATTTTTTAATATCAAAGATATTTTATAAAATTAGCATGAATGACGACTTTTTATAATATGATGATGGTGAATAAAGTTTATACGTGGACACTGTTGACTTCCATATTCCGAACTTGTGCGTAGTTTTTATATTGGTAGAAAATATACTAACATAATATAAACATTTCTTATTTATACTTTATAATAAGAGCATAACTTCAGCTTAAATGTTTATTTTAACATTGTACATGTATAATAATAGTAAGGATAAAGGATGTTTATAGTGTTTATACTGTATCTGTTTAACTTTAATTATTGACATGATATTAGTAAATTAAGTTGTATCTCATATTATATGTTTCTATATAAAGTAATAGTTTTCAATTGGACGAATGAACAAAAGTATAACATTTAAAAAAATCATGAGCATTTTTATCAATCGTTTTATTATTTTAATGATAGTCTATAATTTTGTTTAAAGTGTAAATTAATCATTTTCGTGGGAATATGTATTTTTCATAAAAAAAAATAAATAATTTTAGGTACAGTAGAATCTACTAATTACGATGGCGTATAACGACATACCATTGAATTAGAAACTCGGAATTCCGAGCTACGTATTTGTTTGGTTTTATAACTCAAGTAGGTAATGTTTTCATCATCCGGATACAACGAATCCTGGATATAACGATCTGATTCTTTAGACCTTTTGAAGATCGGTACAAGCGAATTCTAATGTATAACAAATTTGTGTTAACAGTTACAATATACATTCTGATATTTTATTAAGTATAATTTGCACATGTCAACTATAATCAAGTGCTTACGCCAACACTTATAATTAATGATTTCAAAATTATTTATATATTATTAGATTTATAATTATTGATGGCAAGAGACTCAACGAATACTATTTATACAATTATACAAGACTATATATAAAGTTTAACTTACCGTGAAATATTATTAGATTAGTTAAGTTAGTATACGTATGATTATAGACAGTAATATAACTATAAAATCTCTGCATTATACAAATAAAATTAATCCTTATAAACGCTGTATATTAGATTATTATGTAACTTTTAATTTAATTATCAATAGTTTATAGTAAAATCTTTTTTTTTTTCTATTAAGAACTCTTCATAATAAAATGCTCTACATGGTAATATAATATACGTTATATAACATAATAATACATTTAAGGTGTGGTTTCGCTACTTCACTTAAAGGTGACTATTGACTGGGATTACGTAGTAACGGTTAATGCAGACGACTGCACTATGCACGTCAGCATGTGTACTGGTTAAACCACCACTGACATAGACACCGAAAAATGAGGAACGTTACAGCCTATGTATGTACATATCGTATATATATATATATATGGTGTATATATATATGTATATATATGCACAAATTATTGTGCATTTCATTCTGAGCTATAGAGTAGGATAAATATCCGATTAAATATTTTGTTTTTGCCATATCGAAAAAACATCAACGTCATATAACTGTAATATAATATAGGAAGGTGCTACTACTGTATCGAGTAAACACATATTCACTGTATATCTCGTTTTAAACGTTTAATCATTTTCAATGGTGTAAGTATATGTTATTATGTATTTTAGAAATCATATTCAACAAAACTACACCTATTGTGATTTACTAAATAATACGATGCTAGAAAAAGTTAAACGAATGTACAAAGTTTTGTTATTACATGATGTAGAATTGTAGACTAAGGTATCGCACTTGTTCCTCGCAGTTATTAAATTATAAAACTATATACCTATAATAATTTATCACCAATATGTATATTCGGATAATAATAATAATAATATAGGTATATAAGCATCGACCTCCGTGGATTGTCTCTTATCCGTCAACATGATCCTAGTTTTTTGCCGATTGGTTAGTCGACACTTCAAAAAAACATGCATGCGTTTGAATATTATGATGTATTACTATATAAGAGTAATATACAGCACGTAAGTCTTTCTTTTTATTGTTATTATTTTTTTTTTTAGTAAAAATGAAATAATGTCCATCTATACGATAAACATAGTAAACATTTTGCAAAGTCTACGTTCATCAATGCCTAACATTGGTATTTTTTTAAAATTTTTTTTTTTATTATTGTCATCGCTATCTTCGCGCGCACGTCAATCCTAAACGACAATATCGTATTGCGTTCCGTTGTCTAGTAATTTCATAATACAAACTTCGTACAAATCAGTGGCGTATTTGAGAATTCATATCAGGAGGGGAGGGAGGTGATTTTGAAAATAGTATTATGTTGTACGGGACGTTTCATTTATTCGAAACATTATTCCGTCCAAATCGTTTTTATACCGCAGTAGAGACCGCCGCCCGGTAATCAAGTCGTTTGTAAAATGTAATGTAAAAACGATCGTCGCACGACCACAACGGACAGTCGTCGTTCGTGGCCACTACGGCTGCAGCGGTGGAGGTCGTGCGAGAAGACCGGACAGAGACAACGAATTGTACGCGACGCCGCGCGGTCATTTATCGCTTGGTATAAATGCTTGTAGTTACTATATTCGGCGGTGACGATGATGGCGGGACAGGTGGGGGAAGGGGGCGCAGGTGAGCGCACCGCGGAGCGTCCGCGGGTCGAGAACGATCAAGTGGCGCCTGTAACCGGCGCGTTGCCCCGGCTGCTCCCCGTCCGCCGACACAATGTCGTACGTAACGTCGTTGTGACACGTATACGCGCGTGCGGCAGATTCAGCGCGTGAAAAATCATAATTGTTGGTTGCGCAACCGTACGCGCACGCGCGCACTCACGGGACACGTAGAACATAACAGAGTAATATAACGACGACGATGATGATGTAATCTAATCGAAGTGGCGTCGACCGATTTCTGCCGTCACCCTTCTTTGCCGTACTGCACACTCCTTCGATGAGTTTTTGTTTTTTATTTCTACACACACACACACACACATATTATTTTCCCGTCGGACGTCGCGATCGCTGCCGCCGCCACCGCCACCGGTAGTACCCCGGGTGTACGTATGTACAGCGATATCGGTGTACGGTCTGCGCTGCAGCATCCTCATCATCATCCCTCCTCCGTATCTGCGTCCCCGCAGCTGCAGTGTTAGCCCTCGTGTTATAAACACACACGTATTATGTTATGTACGCGCGCGCGGAGGGCATCGTGGTTGTAATGGTGGTAGTGTTGCTGTTGCTGTTGTTGTTGTTGTTGTTGTTGTTGTTGCCGGTGCCATGTGCGGCAGACTTAAAAGATGTCGGACGCCAAGGCAAAAGGCTCCACACCCATACACGGACGCGCCGGCACACGTGTGTACACGGCGTATACGCACGCACACGTACACACACGGGCGCGCGCGCGCCCAGCCGGCCGGAGCCCGCGCGCCAGTACGCCGTCCGCACGAAGACGTCCAGGCTAGCCGCACCGGCGGCAACCGACGGGCGACGCCAACATCATTCTGTCGCCAATATTTCCATTATGTTTGTGTGTGGGTTATATATAGTGTGTATATAATATACATGCGCTTATACACACACACACACACACACACATGTACGACGCGTGTTGTCAGCGTCGTGAGAGCGTGCGCGCGCGTATGTGTACGGAAAACGATGAGGGGGCAGTCCCCTCGGGGTATTATAATATGAGTGTGTTTGTGTGTGTGTGTGTGTGTGTGTACACATATACTGTTTGCCGCCGCTACGGCGTGTGTATATTATGTGCGTGGGGTGAGCGATATTAAAAATAGTTAACGGTTCGGTTGGCTCGGGGGCGCCACAGCAGCAAACACGACGACGACGGCGACCAGCATATCAAATATACGCACGTTGTTTTTTTCCCCAAATAAACACATATCGGTTTTTCGATTGCGCCGTATAAGCTTTTCGCACGGCCTGCGAGAAACTATGTTTTCCATCATATTTCCTCCTTATGTCTCTTTTCCACTCTCATCTCTGTGTACCCGCCGTTCACTCGTTCGATTCCGCCGATTCGTTTGTCTACGTACACAAAATCGCGTGTCATATTATCAACCGGATGGTTGTTTACTTGTTTGCAGTGGTGGCGGCAAATATTAACCCGATAGGTACTAGGTAAACAAAATCGCTGCCTACCGACAATCGGTTGTATTTCGGTAAACACGAGAACGGCGACGACGAGTGACGATAGAACGATAATAATAATAATGCATTATAACTACCGTCTGCGCGCTTGTTCCGCGAACGTCGCACGTCTTGTGTGTTCGTCGCGCCCGCCGTCTCACGTCGCCGAGTGTTATGTCAAACATCGTCGGCGGCGTCATCGGGTTTATTGCACTAGAAAGGGTTATGCAGGAGGTGCCTGCAGGGTTATTGCCCCCCCCCCTCCCCAGAGAAACATTATCAAAGTTCGTCTGTTGTTGACGTGTTGTATACTGCTGCGACCGATAATACATAATGATGTAATTGACTTACCGCAGACCGACTGCAGTCGGTTATAACATGTTATATAGGCCGTAAATATTATGTATACATACAAGTGCACTGCGCACAGACACGATTTTTAAGTGATTGAAAAACAGAAAACGCTTTTTTTATGACTGAACACTTGTAAGGCCAGACGTCCGTCTTGATCGCATTATTATTTTACCAACCTTACAGCTCGAAGAAGATGCGTGTTTTGGATTCAGATCCTATTACCGTCACAGAATCGTCGAATAATATGAAATTAATAACGTGTTTCTATTACAATAACTAGACTAGATTTTGAAGTACTGTGGTTTTGAACTCGTCAACTAGTTACACATTTTTATACAATATTAATTTTAATGTGATTTTTTTTTTATGTTCTTTAATAAAGGATTAGTATTTTTAAAAATATTTTGAAAAAAGAAAACGTGTTTATATCTTATTCAGATTTTGAATTTCAAATGCTATATCGTATGAAAATTACAAAATTTCGGACAATTCCTACGCAATACAAAATAATAAAATTTAATGTTTGAAAAAAAATGTATAATAAAAGTAATTTTCTTGTTTGAAATACTCCCTTAGAAAAATTCCAATCGTTCTACTGTGCAATTTATATCAACACAAAATCATATATATGACACAGACTTTCTTAAATATTATTTAATACGTTTTTATGAAGAAACATCACCTAACGCCTTCATCAATTATTTAAATCCGTTCACTCTTAATCAATGAGTTATTATAAATTAAACATGTATTATTAATATACATTTTCATAAAATGCAATTATTGTATAGTATAAACACTGTCTTGCGTGTTCCTGTTATAGCTCGTTAAGTTTTTATCAATAAATAAAACATTTCATTACATTTCAGTTAAACATAAATTATATCGAACATTTATTAGTGGCTTTTAACTGGCCTAGTGTTGTATCAGAATACTTTTTAAATACTTTTTACACTTGTTCAATTATACATTTAAAAATGACACATTTTAGCATTGTTTTTATTTCATTACAATATACGTCATTTAAAAGTTAAATGACAAAAACTAAATTGTCGTTCATTTCAATACTAGTTTTACTGTAAATTAAATTTTTCAAGCAATAACTAAACCATTAGGTCTATATGTTAAAGGTTTATGTTGCTATGTTCGTTTTAAAAAATATTTAAAAAAATTCAACACTATTTCAAAGTGTGAATATTCTTATACATACCTATTTCTCACAATTTAAATCAGAATTTATTATGTATATGTTTAAGTTTTTCTGTATTAGTGATAAGACTAGTTTCTATTGCATATAAAATTAAAAGGTATATTATGAAAATTATAGAAAATTATAAAAAATAAATATACTTATTGTATATTATTATATTATTATTATTATATTATATTATTGTAAACCCGTAGATAATGGTTAAGATAATGGTCTCATAAAACTAAAAATTAATTTATCGTTTGATCATTTTATTTGAACATCCATAATTTATTTAGCAATATATATTATATATATGTATTTAATTAAATCTAAAATGATTTATGAGTGTTAGTATGTTATTTATATATAATAATTATTTATATTATTTTAAATGTGTAATTGTGTAATTAAGATACTATGAATATATATATATTATTGTAATAGCTATGTAACATTTGACATAACATATGCTTCAATTTAATCTTGTACTTAGTCTGTATGTATGGTATAATTTATATACAATATGCTAGTATCAAGTGTAAAGTATACATGTTAAGATAAGAAGAGTTGAACAGAAAAGCCACTGACCTCGGGTGACTAAGAATAAAATGTATTAGTCTTTTTTGTAGGAATATCGTAGTCAGTAGACAATTCACGTTTCCTTCCTACGTTATAATTTTTCAAATTAAATACATTACCAAATGTGTTTATATATATATCATAATTTAATTAATTTATTAATTAATTTAATAATTAATTTAAATATCATATATTTAAATACAATTTAAATGTATCATTTAAAAACACGAATTGTATGTATAATATTGTATTTATCTGAAAACGTATAATATTCCATAATACATTAGTTGATAACTATAGGTACTCAATTTCTTTTTAATCAGGAAAACTATGTAAAGTGAAATTACTTTACATAGTTTTCCGACTTGTACTGAAGTCTGTCAACAAAATAATCTTATTCTTAAGGATTTAATAGGAGGGAACATTTAAACATTTACAGAAGTGAATATTGTAATATTCCATAATACTGACGCCAGATGTAAGATAATTATAGTTATAATAATGGTAGTATAATAATAATATACATATGTAATGGTTTTTTTTTTTTTAGATTATTTACTTTTGTTTTACAATATTATAGCAAAAATATGTAATGCAATACGTTATAACAGCATTTTATGGAATTTGATGATTGTAACAAAATATACATATTTCTGGTTAAGTGTATTTGACCTTAAATACTCTACAATAAACTGCATTGATTGCACCGACAATAGTTATCTGACTAATAAAAGAAACTAACCTTGACATTCGTTATATTTCGATATAAAATTATCTATACAATTCAAGAGTTGACGGTTAGCGGAAACTTAATTTTCACTATGAAAACTCTATTAACAGACTAATAGAGTAAGTATTGTCTTTAGATATTGTAGATATTGGTTTATGTACATGTAAAGTGTGTTAAAATATAACAATTACTGTTAAAATTTATCCTATGGAACTCCTAAATCCATAATATCAGTAGTGTTACAACAATGTTGTCATTATAAGCATATTTTTCAAAATTTGTTTTAAAATTAATATCTTAAGTCTAATTTTATTATATACCTGTTGTCAAATATATATATATGTGTGTGTGTGTGTGTGTGTGAGTATCGGCTTATAAATAGTAAATAATAGTACCTTATTTAAAATATACAAACAATTGAGATGGTCAAAAATATTATAATAATGTAAATTATTATATATTTGATAAAAAATAATATAATAATGTAAATAATACCTTAAAATGTATAACTTAATTTTTTTTTTATGATATACAAATTGTACAATGTTTTTTTTTTAATAGTAATTTTTTAGTTCAGCAAGGTTGTTAGTTATTGAAACTATAAATAATTGATCATAAAAAATATCAATTACAATGATTATTATGATAATTTATAAATCTTTAAAAATAGGGGCCCCTCGACAAAAATTCGTTCGGTGGCCTCTGGGGCGTTCGCGGCTTAGCGGTCATGATCTGACTGACATTGTTATGTAAGTATTTTAGTTTAGATTTTAAAATTTTAGACACAGAAAATCATCACAATAAAGTCGATTTTAGATTATAAAAAATATGAATAATATTATATTATTATAGACATTGGTATAGTCAGTAATATTTATATTCACTATTAAACCTGACCAATTTATACTGCAGCGGATCACCGTTTACCAAACAAACCAACGTGTTTTCAGTAGATTTCAGATTTCTGGTGAATTTAACACAACTTTGCAGAATTTTGGAATAATATTTTAATGGGAATATCTTTTAATAACATTAAATCGAATAGGTAACTAGTACATGTAATTAATGTAACATAAAAAAGTATCCGAATATTATTAACTAATCATACAAGACAGCGACGAACGTAATACATTTAACGGTAATTTATTGATTGAAATATATATCATACGTATTATGTGTAGTGTGTAATAATATGTACTTATGTACATACAACTGATGATAGAAAAGTACATACAGGCGCCATGTCGGGCAGACGAACTAGGAGCAATTGAGCAGAAGAGTCCAAGAGTCACACACAAACGAAACCAATAATAATAAAAATAATAATAGTTACAATAGAGGTTCGGATTTCGACGGATTTGCATTGTTTTTATTTTTTTATTATAGGATACTTGACACTTTACACATCCCAAACAACTATAATTGGATGTACTTGGTGGAGCACATGGCGCTTGCGATTCGATTAATAATGGCATTTTTTCGGGAACGTTCTTATATTAGATATTATTCAATAAACCATTAACCTCGGTTCCTGTATGATTTACCCTGATCGCTCTCCCTTATCGAGCTTACACCCTCTTTTATTTTATTCCTCTCGTTTTCTCTCTCTCTCTCTCTCTTTCCTCCTCGCTTTTGGCTGCCATCGAACAATCAATTTCCTCTACTAGCCCGGCATGTATATACACTGCACGTACGGCGTGCAGTATTTAAACGCAGACGGTTGACGCCTGCGGCTGTTGTCGGGAGTCCCCCGAAGTCGCGACGAAAGCTTCTTTCCGCATATCTCTCATCCATGAAGTCGGACGACGACGACGCCATACAGTATCTGACGCCGCCGGCACACTCAGACCATCGTCGGCCGCCACTATACGGTCGCCGCCATCGCCGCCGCAACCGACGCGCCGCCACCATCACTTATACATTGCGCGCGTACGTGTGTGTGTGTGTGTGTGTGTATGTACGAGCGCCCCAACTCTTTTATCATAACGCCGCCACTGACGTCCCAAGGATTCTTCTCCGTCGTCGTCGTCGTCGTCGCCGCCGCTACCGTCCACCCGGCACCGGGTCAGGACTTACAGACGCCCACCGCGTGTTCTCCCGATTGTTTTTAACCCCCTTCGTATATTATATAAATTTATTTATTTATGTGCGCAAAATCATCGCGCGTATATTGCACCCCATGCATAACACACCCACTGCGCATCAAATTCCAATTTTTTTCTCCATCCCTTCGCCGCTCTTCCGCGTCAATGTGTAATATCATCTTATTCTGCCGTCGCGGACACTAATATATTGTACTTAACGCGCCGCGCAAACGGTTTCCGAACAACTGCCGACATCGGGACACGACTGCGTCGCCGGCCGGCAAGCGCCATCGTGTCGTACTCAATCACCTCCGTCGCCTGTCGTATTATATTACGTTGGGTTAAGGCACACGTCATCGTGTCACTTTTATGATTATGTATAACACGTTCGGATATATTTACATCTATACATAGAACACCGTTTTAAAGGCTCAAAATCGCTCGGGACAAACCAAAGGTATCCTACATAAAAATAAGTCAGTTACAAGTTATGTTCGAGGACCTTTCGGATTTTGCAAAAAAGTCGGTAAATATGGAGGTATAAAGAAGATTTAAGAAGTCAATAGTATCTAATAAATCAATAAAATCAGTAAAATTGAAGTACCAAAATAAATTTATATTTAATTAAAAATATTTATTTTTTTATTTTTTACTCCCATTTCGCCTATAATGTTCGGGTAAAGATAGGACTGGCTTTCCGCAGATCAATATCATAATATCAGTCGTACGAGCAGTGGTATCTGTATAATATATACTTAAATATATAGGTAATGCACGTAGTCGGAATGATTGATAATGATACTTCACCGCGGCGGCCGAAGTGTGTGCGCGAATGCTGGTGAATCGTTATCCCATCCTACTACGATATCTCTCACAAGTCAGATTAGTGGTGACTATGTACATTTGTGTGTGCTGCTTACGTTTAATAATTATACTAGTGAACGCTATATTATAATATATGTACCTAAATATAATATATACCTATTATATATGTACCTAACGTTGTATCGTGTGTAACCGACCGAACCTCCGCCGCGATAGTAGAAAAATTATATTGCTGCTAAACACGTGGAGACGCGTGTAGGTGAACATAAATAAATGTGGTATGCGGTTAACATGTAGGATAAACGATCGATAGTTGTATGAAACAGATATACCTGTGCAGATACCATACAGACATTCTACAGTCGGCTGTATACCGAACGATTCGAACGGTGGCGTTCTTAACCGACCAATAGCGACATCGGGACAAGTTCCCACATGTGACAATAACCTGCAGATGAACAGTTAGATACGTGCAGAGTTCCTGTAAACCCGACAAAAGTCAAAATATATTGAAGTTCCTATTCATAAGACGCACCCGTAATAATGAAAGACTTCAATTTTATACAATTTTTGTATTTATCACGACAATACACACGCCTAAGTATTGTAAATTTTAAATAATTCAGACAATAAATTCATTTAAGTCTGAGTGAAAAAGGAAGGAAATTAATATTGTATACACCTTTGTACAAGTAGAAACATATTTGAAGGGCGACATTTCATTCCAAAACATATTTTATTAATAAAAACAAATTTTTGTACTCAACTTATTACTTATAATTCTTGTACTAGAAAAATGAAAACATGTAATGATTTAAATGTTCCTCAGAAAATACATTTAAAAAAAAGTTTTGTGGAGCTATTAAATTGTTCTGATAGATTGCTAATCAAAATAGATACAATTTAGTGTTTATTTTGAAATTTAACGAAATTATTAATTTATTTCAAAAGATAAGCTTTTTTTCTTTTTCTTAACATCAGATAGATTTATTTAATACGATGATTCCAATAAATTATAAGGTATTACACTAAACTTTCGCTAAGCATAATTTTTCGATTGTCATGATTTATGGTAAGTATAATAATACAACTAAAATAATTTGACCAACACAACAAAGGACTACATATGGAAACCACAATATCCGAAACTAATAATCTTCCCAGCTATTGTAATTTATTTCTCATTTAGGTTAGATACGAATGTACAAGTGTACTACAGTAAGACAGTAATAAATCAGATGATGTTGATTATAAATGTAGGTAGTACTAATTTTTTCAACTACGATATACTTTTATGTATAATAAATTATATATAGCCAATAAGTACAAATTTATATAAAGAGAATAATTCGA
The DNA here is from genome assembly GCA_034509805.1 of Sipha maydis. Lineage (NCBI taxonomy): Eukaryota > Metazoa > Arthropoda > Insecta > Hemiptera > Aphididae > Sipha > Sipha maydis. Next base: position 20,813 of record JASXSY010002183.1, read on the forward strand.
AAATAATAAAAATAAATTCAACTAGAAAAAAACTCATAAAAAAAATAATAATAGAAAACTAAATAAATAATATTTATTATATAGCTACTATGTTTATGTATCAAGAGAAAAAAATTTTATTTAAATATCTGCTTATTTAAGTCCATACTAATTATTTTAGCTTAGGTGCGTGCCATTCCCCCACTTTCCCCTATATTTATCAAAATATTTATTCATTAATATTAATGTAAGTACACTTTTAAAATTTATTATTAGAGATCATCGATCGTTATAATAAAGTGTCAGTGGTATAAAAAAAAAATGTTTTATCATCAATATCATAATGTAATCATGGATGTTTCGTCGTGTAATGAATACAGGGGCGTTCCGAAGCTTCCCTATTTGGGGGGGTTATAAGTTTGAAAAATTGCCGACTACATTAATATGACGAGAAAAAAATGTAGTAATTGTACACTTATGTTTTTATGTATGAGTGAAATGCTAATACAAAACAAATATACGTATTCAAATATTTTATTAAACTGGAACCACTGAATGGAAAAAGACGGCATGAAAAACAAAATGCTGCATCCTTCTCAATACTGTATTCCAACATGAGGAAATCTCTATACCATGTAGGATTGAAACGTCGTTGTTTATTCAAAACTATAGATTCATTTGCTGGGAAAACAGGCATTTTGGGCTGAAAGGGTCCGAGAGATATCAAGTATAGTCGGTCTTGCTGCGAAAGGATGTCTTTTTTTCGTTTCCCTGGGTCATGGTCTATAAATTCATTTTCGGTAACAACAACTTTTTCATTTTCTTCCAAGATTTCTTTTTCTCCTTTTCTAGCATAGTGAAGTAACTCATCGCATTCTTTGTGGAATTTTGACAAACAATCAATTATTTCGATGACAAATATTCTTGGATTTGGAACCGCAACAGTCTTTATATTTGTTAAAATATCACTAGCCCTTTAGAAATTAACGAGGAATGCGGTAACTTGTCCAGCACAACTCATCCAGGAAAATGATTCATCTTTAGGCATAGTTTCACTAGCTTCAGTCCCCGCAGGTTTATCTAGATCAACATTTTGATCAACTTTCACATCTAAGAACTCGTTAGTCACTTTATCAACAGTAATGGAAGACGATTCAGTCATGGAAGTCGATTCAATACTAGGAGAAGATTCAGTTGTGAAAGACAAAGATGAAGATTGTGTAGCTATCATGGTAGAAACGCTTGTAGAAGGAACATCGAGAACAGAAACTGCAGCTTTTTTCTTGGAGGCTTCAAATGGATTTAATGGAGCCCCCACATGTTTAATTTTGACCTTTTTACCACCATGTATCACTTTCTCATGACGAGCTTTATAGTCATTATCGAACTGACTACCACATTCTTCACATTCCAATTTGATACGTTTTCTCTTATTCATTATTATAATGTTAATTGTTAACTGTTCAAAAACAAAATGAATTTTTATGTTACTTTTTTTTTTTTTTAAATATGCAATTATTAATAAAAAATCCCTAAATATGCAAAAATATGCAAAATTGAATGTATCAGATTCAATTTCATCAAATTGTGAATGTATCAGATTTTTAAATTGTAACGAAACCCGTCAAACCATTCATTTTTTTTTTATTAAATAAAGTTTCACTGACGTATTTCATCTTAACTTATTGTTGATAAAATTAAATTATTTTAGTATTTAGAAAATAGATGACAATTAGTAATAAATATTAGTAAATATTAATAAATAAGATACTATTGGCTAAGTTATAAAGTAATAACTAGGGTTCGGAACTTAATGCACTAAAAAAGTACTAAATATGCATGCACTTATGCGCTTAAAAAAGTACAAATATGCTCTAAAAATATGCACTTACGTGCATAAAAAAGTACAAATATACTCTAAAAATGTGCACTTATATTTTATTTTTTTACATAACATTATTATTTGCAGAAATATTTTATAAAATATTATAAACATGAAAAAGCAAAACAATAAAAATAATTCTGATTTTTAATTTTCAATAATAATAAAAAAAAAAAAAAATGCGATACAAGAATATCTAATAATATCTCTCAATAATAATTTATTTATTTTTTTATTTACAAATTTTCATAGTAAATCTTCATAAATTATAAAATATGCTCTAAAAAAATTGTAAAATTAAGAAATATTCTCTAAAATCAAAAAATCACTAAATATGCAAAAATATGCACTATAAACTTTTGATGTGTTTTTCGTAGTGTCTTAGAACAAATTTCAAGCTCACTTAGCAATAAATCTAACGGTTCAAAAAAAACATGCAAATGCAACAACTTCCGAGCCCTAGTAATAACTAATAACAAACCCATCAAAATACCTAATAATTTATACATAATGTGTTTGTGTGCCATAATATAAAACACGAGCTATTGTACATACTTTGAAATTCATATAAAACATTTCTATATTACCTACTTATTATTATTATTGTCATTATTTATAGGTAGGTAGTTAAAGATTTCTAGGAGGAAACTTTGTTTCAAAATCTTCCTTGAATAATTAGTCGCTAATGTAGTACAAATATACAAATATACAATTATATAATATAATATAAGGTAAAAAAATTACTGTATCCCTACATTTGTTGCCTTAAAATAGTAAACACGTTTAATAGTAAATAATAATTATTATAAATGCTTACACTGTTACACTCAAGAAATCTTCATCGAAAAAAGAATAAGTATGGAACCTATGTTATCCCTGCAATCGTCAACGTAGAATATTAAATAATCAGCAATAACACAAATCTAAACACACACACACACACAAAGTCTGCAGAGGGTCTACAGCGTTCGCACGTTATGCTTTTGTCGATTGTATGTGTCGTGACTCACGATAACAGTATAACACGGGTATTTTGAGAATATTTCCGATCATTCTAATCAATCTAAACTGTGTAATCCGTAGTCCGTATAGTGGTATTACCAGAAATTAAATTTATAGTAGCTATTCAGTGTAAACAACTCATTATAAAGTATAATATCGTATATTATATTAAGCTCAACTCTATTCGTCTATTGTGTCTACGGTCTACATAGTTTATAATATGTAATAAAATATAATAATATTTTGAACGCTATATCTACAATTACAACGCAATCCGTGATTACGATGCTATAATGAAATATGCCTGACATTTTGCCGACTGTGTCAAGTTTTTTCACCAAATTTACAATTTGCCGACTGACAAAACATCATGGGGGGGTAGGCACCCCCCTTACCTCCCCGTTCGGAACGCCCCTGAATGAATATATGTTACGGGTAAAAATGGAAATTGAGCAAACCTCAGAAATGCCCGGACAAAACACGAATTACCCATTAAAATTACCCATTCGAATTACCCAATTCTTGGGTAAAATGTCATACTTTGGCTTTTTCTCTGGCAAAACCGTAGTTTTATCATAAAGTCAAGATCATAGTGTCTTAAATACTTACGCTAATATTAAATACAAATAATTATAAAATAACTATTATCATACAAATATAATTGAATACGCTTAAATAATAACAACAATATAATAATATTAGGTACTTGTAAAATGTTAATTTAAAAAATTAAAAATGTAGTACATTGAATTTTAGAAATACGATAAAAATATATTTTTGTTTACTTGTAGTTACACATATTGGCATTTGGAACCTACAAAATATTTTATTATATACATTTGCATTTTCCCGAGTGCATTTTGCAAAACCACAAAAACAAAAAATAAATTATTTTCCTTCAGTTAATGCATTTAGAATACTAGCAGCCATCAATGGTATTTCGATATTAGGTACATCATTACTAAATTAATTTATCCTTGCACTGTGGTTCCTGGTGTGTGGTAATGACAAAATTCCATTTTTGGTATACATCGTTAATAATACTTATTATAATATCTAACATGTTATTTGCATCGACTTTTGCTCTATCAACACAAATCACTGTCGTTTCGACTGATAGAGAAGGAAATTGATTTTTACTCGTTGATTTCATTTTTTTTTGCTTGTGCCATCAGTAACTTTTTCCCGTGCTCTTTTAAAATTCCTTGGGTTTTATTTAGATTGGTTTCCTACATTTTTTCGATTTTCATTTAAAACCTCCGATTAACTTTTGTTTTCATTTTTTATTAATTGTAGTAAATAATTTTCGTCATTTACATTGTTTATTACATTATATGGTAAAAATTACACTGTATATAAATATGACAAAAGTTCCAAATTTGTATTCAATATTAACGTATTAACCGTATTTATGACGCTACGGTATTGCCCCGAAAAAAGCTAAAATATGACATTTTGCCCAAAGATTGTGAGCTATTCGTGTTTTGCTCCGGCATTTCTAAGGTTTGCCCGATTTCGAGTTTTATCCGTAACGTACATTTATATTGTGTATTGTTCGCTTGGATTGTCAAAGTTAGGTTAAAGAAAACTATATTATCAGTGGTTATAGAGTGTGTAATAAACATTGGTTAAACAAAACTATGGACTTGTTATCACGAATCTTTCCGCCCAATCAAAGAACACGTAAGCAATCAATGACGTCAGCGGTTTGCAGGTCTACTTGCACATTATCAGTTATAATTATCTCGCCGAAAGAGTTCATTTGAAACCGATCACATTCATGCTCTATTCAATATTGAAATCGGTTAAATGTTTTGTCTTTTGACAGAAACCGCTATTCAACTTCGTTCAAAATGATACCGTCGAAAAAACATACGGTAGTCCCATTTTTACTTTCCTTGTATTGCATCTGTTCAGTGAGTTCGATTGAACTGACTTTTGAACTTCAGGACAAGGCGAAGGATTGTTACTACGAAAATATTGAGAAAAATACGTCGACCACGTTGGAATATCAAGTATGCTGTTGTCCAATTGAACGTTACTATATGTCACTGTTCAATACTAACCGTTTCTACTCTTATTTCAGGTGGTCACTGGTGGTCAATATGATGTTGATGTGATTATTGAGTCTCCAACCAAAGAGATTTTATATAGACAAGTTAAATCACAATTTGATAGCCACACATTTGTAGCACTAGTTAGTGGTCCATATGCAATATGTTTTAGTAACGAGTTTTCGACATTTTCGCACAAACTTGTTTATATGGATTTACAAGTTGGCGAGGAAGATCCTCTTCCTGGCATCGGAGAACAAGTGACTGTTATGACTCAGGTGTGTTTGATGTTTTTTTTTTCCGTTTACTGAATCTATGAAGTCATTGATAAATGTAATTTTTTTTATTGCTTAATTGTATCTTTTAGATGGAAGCAACATCGCAAGACATTCATTCATATTTAAACCAAATTATTGATTACCAAACCCATCATAGGTTGAAAGAAGCACAGAGTCGTAAACGTGCTGAAGATCTCAATCATCGTGTGACATTATGGTCTGCTACTGAAACTATTGCTATATTACTTGTTGCTGTTGGGCAAGTATTTATGCTAAAAAGATTTTTTTCGGAAAAAACACCAACACAAATGCAATACAAATCAATGTATTAAAACTATTAGGTTGAGAGTTAATGTGTATAATAATTACCAATTTAAGATTATATTGTCTGATTTTAAATTAAACTGTATTTACAAGGGATTAATGATTAAAATATAAAATTTTTGTTTTGACTTATTTATTAATTTTGTTTTCATAATTCAGTGTTTTATAAAAATTATTAAGATTATTGTGTAAATATTAATTTAATAAATAATCATTGATCAATGAAATAATTAATTTATCAATGTACTTGGTACATACATTTTATATTATATGTATGTTAAAAAAAAACTTCATTTAGTATCAAATAAATGTTGCAATATATATTTAATAAATATGACATTTTAATATTTATACATTATAAATAAAGCAAATTATGATCTGTCTATATATTATTATGTAAAGGGTTTTAAAATGTTAATGTTTTATGTACCTAACATTTAATTTATAAGAAATATAAGAAATTAATAACTACTTGAATAGATATATTTTAATAATTTATGTTTTAGTCGTATTGTAAATATTTGTGTAAATGTCATGAATTATAAGAAAACTGATTTCAGACATTTAAAGATTTGTATTTATATAATAATAAAATGTATTCTCTATCAACATGATTAATTATCAGAAAATTAATTTTTATTAAAACAATTATTTGAGATAATTGACTTACAGGAAAAAATGTCTCTTGATTCTATGCCACAAATCTACCTAGTTTAAGTGTTATTATTTTAAACTGATACTTTATACTCTCAACATTATAACTTATATAAATAATATATACTTCAATTTTTCCCAGTTATTAAGATACAGTTATTGTATAAAAACATAACATTCATTTTTTTTATGAGTTTTGAACTCTTCATATAAAGAAAATCAATGGTAAGTAATATATTGTATACAGTTAAAAAAATTACTGTTATATAAAGTGGTTGTTATAATTAAGTACAAAAATATAGCAGATTCTCAATATATTTAAATCTTCAAAACTTGATCATAACTATTGTTATATATATATTACTAATAATAATTATAGTAATATATAATCAATGTTTGTATTGATGTAGAACTCTAATTATTTTTATATTTTTCCATCATAATTAAATATACATAAATAGTCAATAATAGAGCATAAAGTTATTTGTGAGATGATTATTAATATAACTCAAGAGTGTCTGTAATATTAATGTTCACTTAGAAACAAGTATCGCCTAAACTTGGTCATAAAAGAAAATATTTTAATTTTTAACTAATGCTTGCTGTTATCTGGTATCCAAGGTAAAAATTGTGTTATTTTAAATTTTCAATCAATAATTTGTCTACTAAATATTTTGTACTAAATACATTGTACTATTATAGTCCAGTTGTTGATCAACCATCATAAAATATGGACAAATAGGTGCCGTGACATAATTGACTTAATGATGATTATTTGCTTATTTTAAAAAATGGCCGTCAATGTTCGATTATCCGATTACTCATGTTTACGTGTCATTATTTTTTAGGAGATAAAAAAAAAAACACAGTACCTCACTTAGTTATTTATATACCGTCAAATTAATAGGTTATGAACAAATAACCATTGAGCTACTGGTGAAACGCCCCGCCTTAAAATTCGAACTATCGCGAGAACCCGCCTAAAACGTAACTATAATTATTAAAGTATTAATTGTTATTTTATGATGTAGAATTACACACATACGGTTGTAGTGTAACTTGATCTGACTATCCTATTGATATCTAGGTGTTCTTCTTTGTATTGATATCATCAGAATATTACGCATAATTATTCGATTCCGTGATATTAATCAATCTCGGAATCCGGATATAATTTATTATATTATCACGGTGTGTCGCATCTTATCATTTATAATATTTGTTATTGTCATAGTCTTATAATATTATAAGTCTATGGTTATTGTGTTCCATTTTCGCTGTGTTTGATATCGTTATCGATAAAATCTAAAATCTTAGCAGTTTCAGTTTAGTGTGCAATAACAATTAAAGCTGATTTTGATAGCTTCTATTGCGTTAGTAGTAAGTGCGAACAAAATTTATTTTTATTCCCGTTATAACATATTCACGAAACAAAATGAATCGTATATTTGGAAAATCCAAAGAAAAAGCTCCGCCACCAGATATGGGCGCCGTCATAAAAGGAGTAAATGATTTACATATTATTTTATTTATGGTGAACTAATTGCTGCTAAATGTTGTTTAAAGGTAGACGACCGTGCTGAATCGATTGAACAGAAAATAAATAGACTTGATAAGGAGTTAAAAAAACTTAAAGATCAAATGGCTAAAATGAGAGAAGGCCCTGCCAAAAATTCGTTGAAACAAAAAGCTTTGAGAGTCTTAAAACAAAGGAAACAGTAAGTTATAGAATATGTTCCTCTACTTATGAATTTATATTTCCAATTGGTATTAAGTTATCAGAGCTATAAAATTATTAAATATATTGCTTTATTTTTAACTCTGATCTTGACCAATTTTATTAAGTGTCAATGTAGTCTACAAATAGTGATAAGTTTTACACGGAAATTTATTTAAATTACTTTAGTATAGTAATTGTAAAAAATGAATATTATATGGTTTTAATGAGAAAGTAAAATCTTTTAATGATTTTCATTAACAAAACTATTCCTGTAATTTCTGTAAACACTGTGCTTTGAACTAATTGATTTGCTTACATTTTATCATACTTTGAAGTATTTGCTATTCAATAAATCATCTGGGTTTTTAACAATACAATTACAATTTTTTTTTATTAATTCATTAAATTAATTTGTAGATATGAAAGTCAAGCTGAAAACTTAAGAAACCAATCGTTCAACATGGAGCAAGCAACTTATGCAGTTCAGTCATTAAAAGATACGCAATCTACTGTAGTAGCAATGAAAACTGGTATGAAGCAAATGAAAAAAGAATTTAAGAATATTAATATAGACGACATAGAGGTAAATATAACTATATTAATATTTATCATGCTTTATGTTTCTACTTGTATAGTAAAAAAAATGTTAATGAATAAATTAATTTTAATTTAGGATCTCCAAGATGAAATGGCTGATATGTTAGATCAGTCTAATGAAGTTCAAGAAGCATTAGGTCGAACATATGGAGTACCAGATATTGATGAAGATGAACTTAACGCGGAGCTTGAAGCAATCGGTGATGAATTAGCTTTAGATGATGATACATCTTATCTAGATCAAGTCAATGTTCCGGATAAAGATCCCGGAGGACAAAAAGAAAAAGAACCTAGTAAACCAGGTGAAATTGCAGTTGATGAATTTGGTCTACCAAAGATACCAGCACAGTTTTAAGGATCCAGTAATGAACACCATTTAAAATATCAAACATTATTTTAATAATTTTATTCGTGTAATTTTTTTTAAAGTTTATTTATTTTATTATCGTTTATCACCTATTATTATGGATGAATTAAATTTATATATGTATATATACATGAATAATTAAAATAAATTCACTATTAATTAAATTATTGAGATTAATCTTTAGATATAATATTGTTTAGTTGAATTAGTATGAAGATCAGCATTACTGTAGATATATTTGACAAAGGTTGTACCTTGTATGTTAATGATAATTTGTTTATTTCAGTGTTGTACATACATAATACAACGCAATTTATTTTGTTAGAGAAAAAGATTTGAAAAAAATAAAGATTCTGGTTTATAGTGGTTAACATTTTAACAGCAATAAAAGTATACTAAAATTTCTCAAGTGGGATTTAATTTCCCATGATATGCCACTTCTCAGCATAAACGATTAATGTTATTATCACTAGTGAGTCTGTTGAAAAATATTTATTATCTTAAGGTTTGTGACAATGATGGTTTTCAAGAAACATTTATAATCTCTTAACCAGTTTTCCTAACCCTCTCATCAGGTACCATTTAAGTAAGATAAGAAATAATATTACATAATTATTATAATTGAGAAAATAATAAATAGTTTAATCTAAATGACAACATTTTGAATAAAAATTAGCTAAAATAATTGCTTATTAGTTAATTAGTTTTGCTGGTCAGTTTCATACAAAAATTTGTTCAATTAGTGTTTAAATTAAAATATCTAAGGTTTCATTAAATATAATTTAAAATGTGATACTTTTTTCAGTTTTGTTTCAATATAAAATCATTTTTTTAATCAAATATAAGTTATACACTTTAGCTTTTAGTTATTTTTTAACAAGTTGAGTTGATGTATACAATATCATTAAAATATATCATCATGATGTATAAGATGAAAAATACTCCTAAGAGATACATTTTATTTGCAATGATTATTTATTTATTAACTATATAAATACTTGGAATATTCCATTAATTGGTTTATAAATATTAATATTGATTATTAATCAGAACTAATCTGTCTTGTATAAAATACTTAAAAAATGTTGTTCAACTTTCATAAATATGTGTACATATATAGTGATAAAACATTGTTCTAGTCCAGGGGTCGGCAACCTTTTTACCTACATGGGCCATAATTTGTTTTAGTTTTTAATGGAGGGCCGCATACAAAATTAAAATATTAAAAAATATAATTTTAACAAATAATACTAATATATTTACAGATAGCAACAAATATATTATGAGTTTAACATTGCAGTTATCCTCATTAACTAATTTTTAATTAAATACATTAGTAGAGAACATTTAAAAGTTTAAAAATAATTATTAATTAATTCTTGAATGCATTTTAGTATACAAATATTAAGTTACTAGTATGATTTTTGAGGTTGAATTTTTCCATTCATTTATATCCGCTTTTATATTGGATGTTGATATCCTTAAAACAGCATTCAAGTGTTCATCGCTTAATCGTGAACAATATTTATTTTTTCGGAATTTAAGTATTGAGAATGTCTGCTCACAAATATATGTGCTACCAAAAGCAGTAATCATTTTTTTAGCAAAACTTTTTATGCTTTTAAAATCTATTTCAGAAAGACTTGAATAAAATATTTTTAGTTCATTACTTTCTTTAAAATCATTTTTAAGAATATCGTTGTTTTGCAATTCTATGACTTCCATCTGTAAATTAGATTCAACATCGTCAATGTCGACAGAAAAAAGGTTTTGAAACAATTTGATTTTATTCTCTTGTACGTAAAAATCAGAAAATCGTATTGAAAATTCATTTTGTAGGTTTTCAATTATATTTAAAAAATTCATTTTTGTAGTTTCCCAATTTAAAGTTGATTTGGTTGATTCTAACACAATTTTACAACATACGAAATGATCCAAGTGCTGTTCATTAATATGTTTGTGTAATAATTTTAATTTCACTTGAAATAATTTTATATTTGAATAATACATATCTGACAACAATTGGTCTTTACCTTGCAGTTTCGTATTCAGTTCATTCAATAAAGTTGTTATATCAGTTAAAAATGCCAGATTAAGAACCCACTTTTCATTTGATAATTCTGGTACATTTTTACCTTTTTCTGACATAAAAATATTTATTTCATTTCGTAAAATAAAAAACCGTTTCAAAACCACACCTCTACTCAACCACCTTAATTCGGAAAAATATATTACATCCCCATATTAAAATTTTAAACACCATGAATTATATTTGGAGGGCCGCAGCAAAAAGTTCCGAGGGCCGCGGGTTGCCGGTGCCTGTTCTAGTCTATTAAGACAATAAGTCGTAAATTAAGGTTAAATAATATTAATTGTTCAACTAATATAATATCAAGTCATAGTTTTACAAGTATAATAAATAATAACAATAACAAATGTCAAACAAGCACATAGTTGTTCTAAATAGGTGATATAGTTATATTTACTATGTATTAAAAAATAACAAATAAATGAAAGTTAAATAAATTAAGTTAAAGTTTCTAAAAAAATAAACTACCAACATAATATTAATACTAATATTATTTTTAAAAATTATATTACACTATCAATTTTTGTATCTACAATGTTGCATGAAAATGATTTACTAAAATGTTGTAAAAAAAAAGGTAACACATCTTCAACAGAAATATTTTTATTAAAAATTGAACTAAGAGAAGTGACACCTTTGTCCGGCAGGCCACATGGGACAATATGTTTGAACCAAGATAAGTCAGTGTTACAGTTTAAGGCAAGTCCATGAGTAGTTATGTATCGGCTGCATCTGATACCTATGGCACATATTTTATTATTATCTATCCATACTCCAGTATCTGGCGTTGTAGTTGCATTAAGACCGTATTTTTCATTGCAAAGATTTATAATAGTTGTTTCAAGATTTGAGACATACCAGCGAACACTTGGTTGGAAGTTCTTTAAATTTAGAATTGGGTAAGCAATTAGCTGTCCAGGTCCATGAAAAGTAATGAGACCTCCTCGGTTAGTACGTTTAAACTTGGCACCTAGTTTAATTAAATTGTCTTCCAGCCTGGAATCATACATTTGTTGCCTAATGCCAACAGTATACACAGGTTCGTGTTCAACAATAATTAGATAACCCCATTCACTAACGGAAGTAGTTTTTAAAGATTCTGATAAATGGTTTTGCAATTTAAGACATTGATCATAACTCATTTGTCCCAATTTCAATAATTTTATTAATCTAGACTTCATATTAATTTTTCTTCAATTTTTCTTAGATGTTCATACAGTATTAAGGATATCTAAAATTATAAACAGATAATAATTTATTAAACATATGTGATAAGCATAGTTTCAATACAAATGTTATAGCAATACACTTACATAGGCATCGGTTGCTGCATACATACATTGCAGTTGGTTTAAATTTGTATCATCCCAATTTCCCATTCGAATATTATCATCTTTATTAACATCTTTTTTTAACTGTTAAAAAAAATTATCATGAACTTCTGTTTTTACTGTTAACGTTTACAGACTTACTAAATTTTGAACCAAACTGACCATACTCCATGTAGAACTTGTATCAAAATTTAAGACTTTGTTGGCATAAGTACCCAAATCAATAACTTTACTTAAAGCCCTGCTGACATCAATATTGAAATCTTTACCGAGTTTTTTGAAATCACTGAAAATAAAAGATAATTACTGTTACAACCATTAGATTATAATATGATTAAAATAATTTACTTTTTAATACAAACACCTGACCATCTAACCTTTGGATGATTAATAAGATGAACGAATATCGAAGGAAGTTTCTCAATATAATATACCTATATGCAAGATTATTAATCAAAGTATTAAAATTAAATGGATCAACAAGAAAAAATTATAGCTACCGAAACATACATGAAACAGATAACACGTGGAATGATCAGTACAAATTTGTATAAGAGCAGTTTTTTTTTGTTTTCCAATAAAACTTACAGGCCATTCCATATCAAAACCATACACGACCTCGGACATTTCGCTGGAATCAATTTGGATTCTATATTTGATAAAAAAAAATGTCATTGAGGCAAGAACAAAACGTATCGACATTCATCAGATAAGACTTACAAAATATCCTCAGCATACGATGCAAGGACATTAGCAAATGCGCACCATATAATTTTCCCTTCGAATTTGATAAACTCTCTGGTAGGTTGTTCCGCTCTTTGAATATGGTTAAAGCATGCTGTCTTCTGGTTGTTCTACATTACAAGAAAAAATACGATATGTAAAGACAGCTCCACGTTATTTGTTTCCGAGTTTTTCGTTGATTATTTAAAAACTAACTTGTACACTAGAAAATATTATGAACCAATAAAAAATATTTTTTCGTATACTTCGATCTCGTAGAACTACTGATTCGGCAGCGAAACATTGTAGGAATGTAACAGAGTAGAGACCACACTACCTGGTCACGAAACGTGAATATTGTGGAATAACGTTTCAGGGTGAAAAATGATAATTTTTAAAGAGCACGAACGGTTTTCTTACCAGTTCGATCATCCACTGCGGAACGTAACGTGCCCCATTGGATTCATCCCCTGCCATAGCGGTCGCGTGTTCTTGGTCTTGACGGGATCCTGTCCGCTTGTTCGTCGATCGATCGTAGACGGCTACAAAGAACTGCAGACATGGGCGATGACACAGATATAGTGTACGGACACAAGCGATATTAGCCGGGACAGAACGCAACAGACGGCGATAGATATCGTAGGGTAGGACGGGAGGGCGAATAAAACGGGTATTTTTTTTTAAAGACACTTTGAACGCACGTGACGCACTCCGGTCAGCTGCTGGCGCATCAGACCGTTGATAACGTTTCAGGTTTCGCCAAGGTCGCGCGCGAAAACGATACAACAGATCGAGCGAAAAATTCGAAAACAACGGAACGCATCACGACGAAAGGTTCTGGGAAGACGGGTTCGAAGTTCGAACACCTGCCGGCGGCCCATTTTGCCCGTTGTCGAGGTTGCCCCTGGGACCTGCTGCACGTTTCGGCTCACGGAATCCCGTTGCCAACCTAACCCGTTGTCAACAGAACACACGCGTGCGACAGCACCTACGATTAGGCGGCGGGCGGTAGCGGTGGCCAGCGAGCAATAACAAATAACACGGCGAGTCGGCCACACTCGGCGGCGCACGCACTATCGTCTGTCCCGCTGCCGTTGCGTTGTTTTTTCGTTTCTCGCGTTTCGCACTCGACCGCCGTCCGTTCGTCCCGTTCCACTATCGCGCCGTTGGTGATTCACATCGTTCCAGTCTCGATATTCTCTCGTTCCCGTTCCGACCTGGGTGTTCCGGCTAATCGCTCACGTACATACACACACGATGCCTGTGCGCGAACGGTAATTGAAACATTAATTTTTATTCAATTATTATTATTATTACTATACCCTTGTCCGTCGTCGGTGTCGTCTGTTGGGCGAACTTATTCTACTGCCCAACTGTTCGGTATCCCGGTGTTGTCCCTTCGAAGGTTTCCTGTGATCTTTGCGTGTGTTCTTTGTTCTCTCAAACCGAAAGGTTTTCCATTCGATCGTCGAGCCGGGGAACTTTGTACCCACTTAGTTCATCCTATGTTATCTTGTCATGAGACATGAATTCAACGATCGGTAATCTTTTGAATACAATAGGTCTTCTCTGTTCATTCGAGGTTCATTCTCTGTTGGCTCGTTTTTTTAAACTTGATTCCCGTTTGTAATATGCTCATTAGTACTTATGTATGTACCGTTCTGAAATTTCTTGGTGTACCTTATTTTTGTTTATAATAATGTACGATATAACCGATAATATTTAATAGCAAAGCTAAGACTGTACAAAGCGTTTAGTTTTTTAGTAGCCTAAAAAAAAACCACTTGAGGTCCACATGAGTCTTATCAATGTTTTGTTTATTTTTAATTTGTTTTTAAATTATTTCAGTTGGTCTTCTTTTTTTCTGTAATAATACAAAATTACATACAAATGATTTAATTACAAATTTATGATTTTAATGATTTCATGGTTATGGTTTCTACAAATTCAGTTTTTCATAACTAATTATTATTAGTCATTAAATATGTTTGAGGTTTAGGAACTATAATTAATAATTTATTTAAATTGTTTTCTATAAATAATTTTTGTACGCTATACCGTTTTTAATCACTTAAGAGATAATTTTTATAATTAATATTAATTAATTGATATTATCATAAACAGTCATGAAAGTTACTTTTCTTCGTCATTTACTATGGCAATTATTTTATTTCTTATTGAAAATTTCTCTACTTTATTTAATTATTCCTAATTGTATTGAGTTATCTAGATATAATTTAAATTAAATTAAAAATCTGTTAAATATAAATTAATTATTTTGTTCTAATTACTGTTTTATATTACTTAAAATTAAATATTCATTCAGCATAGTTTTAAAAGTTACTTATTTAAATTTGCTTACTCTATTATTTTATTTTGAAAACTATAACCAAATAGTTATTAAAATTAAAAAAATATAAGTACTTAAAAAAATTGTAATTTTTTAATTAAATCTCATTGCTATGCTTGAAATTTTAAATTAATTTAATTGTATGTTTATATTGACATATGTTTATTAATGTTCATACTATTAAAATTTTCAATTACTAATTTTATCATGAACCTTAAGTTAAGTTTTTAATCAAATGTGTTTTTTTTTTATTTTCATAAGGAATATTAGTATGCTAATTTACTCATGTTTTTTTTTTTTTATATTTAAACTGTGCAGGAATTTATGTATTTGTTTGTTTTTATTATAACTCAAAATACAGGAAATGTGAGTACAGTATAAGATAATTTAAAAAAAATTATTAAATATTAAATAAATATTATTTACATAAATTCATATAAATATATAATAACTGAATATTATTAAATAAGTATTAATTTTGTATGACAACCTTAAATCAATCTCATGTTTATTATAAACAGTTGGTAATATTGTCACATGCCAAATTGCCTGTACGATATAGTATCTAGTGTAGTCCTAAAATAGAAATATGAATAAAACATCTATGAATATGTTACAATGTTATTGAATTTTGAAATGTGAACTGTTTATCTCTATAAAACATTGGTAGATATTTATTTAGACCACTTAAATTATTAGTTTACAGCTCATAGACATCATCTTAATTTAGAACAAATAATTCAATAATGATTAATTATAATTTAAAATATACTTTTCTTTTTATATGAATTTAATTTTTCCATAAACAATTATGATGACCAACATGAACATCAACTAAATGATCTAGAAAATATGTTTAAGAGCTAAGTATTAAAAATTAAAAAAAAAAACCGGATGGGCCTCGCTCTGCTGTACAGTTGGGGATAGAGTGCAACTCGTTTATAGGATAGGTCGTTACAATGGATTTGTTAAATTTGAATTCAATGATGGGTATCATTGTATACGAAAAACGATTCTGAACGGAGTTAATATGTTTGTCTAGAATATAATACAATGTTATTTATAAATATTGTAATAAGAATATTTTATTTTGAAACGAAAAATTTAGAAAAATCCAAAATTTAAATTGTCTATAAATAAGTCAAAATATGTCAAAATACTATGAAAACTTAACCATGTATAGAAAACGTCAATATAAAGATTTGGTGAAAATTTCAAGTTGTTGCGGTTTTTGGTTTTTGAGTTAGAGCATTTTAAAAAAACCAATATCATTTGTCAGTCTTGAATATTATACATTATATTATACTTTACATGTAATTTTATGTCAATATTCGCTGTTCAAACGCTTATAAAAAAATTGTGCCTATGGATTTTAATAATTTTTGAATGACAATAAGAACTACTTCTGTGGAATCTTCTATTAAATTTTCAAGTATTTTGTACGAGCCAAATTTTTTTATCACCGATTATAAAAAAAAAAAATGTAAAAAAATTGAATATTTTAAATGCCTATAAGTGGCTTAAAAATCAATATAATATTTTGAAAAAAATATGACGTAAAGGAAATACCAATCTTAACAACTGGTAAAAATTCAAAAATCTGCGACTTATACTTTTTGAATTATAACAAATATTTAAAATCGTTTGAGAATAAATCGCTATTTAATGCAATTTCGTAAATATTTAAATTTCAAACAGTCATACAATTTGAAGAGTAGCATATAGATAACCTAGTGTTAAAATTTTGAATCTTAAGTATGAACAGAAAAAATTTTATGAATTTTTATCTACAAAATAACTTGCAAATTATCGTGATTTTTACACATTTTATACAAATTTGAGCATTAACGGCTTATAAAAAAAAATTTGAGTAAACCGATCACCGATATTTTTTAGTTACTATAAGTTTAACTTATTATAAACCTTGTATTAAATTTTCAAGAGTTTTCGGTCTGCCAATTAAATTTTATAGATGTTTAAAAACAAAAATTTTACAAAAATCGAAAATTTAAATTGTCTATAAATAAGTCAAAATATGTCAAAATACTTTGAAAACTTAACCATGTATAGAGAACGCCAATATAAAGATTTGATGAATATTTCAAAGTTGTTGTGATTTTTTGTTTTTGAGTTAGAGCATTTTAAAAAAATGTAATTTGTAAAAACCTGATTTTGCGTAAAATTTCACGTTTTTTTCGATTTTTTTAAAAAGTATTGAAAAAGTTGGATTTTTGACTTGCCAAAGTAACATCTACATTCACTTCCTTTCAGAAAAGTTGCTGTTTAAGCAAATCGAAGCATTTTTACTGCCAAAAAAGGTGTCATGAGACAAAAAAAAAAACACACATCATTGTAAAACCAATAGATTCCATCACTCCGTTCAGAATCTAAAATGTCTTTATTATAGAGTACTTTTTCAGTTTTTAAGCTTGCAGTCTCCATCAAATTCATCACCAGACCACCAACTCTCAAAATTCCACCTTCTGATCTACTTCCCTTCCATTTTAAATGTTACAAACAAGCTTGGCAAAATAAATGGTTCTCTCCTAATTAATTTAGCTTCTTGGTATAAACATATTAATATTGGTGTAGACATAACAACCCTTCAATCCCTTTTCACTCCTGGTTTCATAATCTATCTCTATCTTTGCAACATATAGCTCAATTTTTGCATCTTAAGTTTGGTTACAATCTTCTCCTGGTTCATGCATTCCACCTATTATTAAACCACTCTCCTTTCTGTACTCGGCATGACGGTGATGTTGAGTGCGATTTTTAGCATATTTTAATGACATGTCCTTCTCTTTCAGACTCTCGCCTTATTTTATTTAAATTTTTTTGTCAAAATAATATTTATCCTGTAGATCCTTCAGTTCCTAATTCTAATTTATTTTAAGCAATTTCAAAGATCAAACATTTTATAAGATTTGCTGAGTTCCTAATTTAGTTTAAAGTTATTTCTTATTTTTATATTTCTTATTTTCTTCATGTTTTTTATGTTTTTCTTTTTTAAATAAATGTTAAGCTGTAATATTTTTGTAATTAAAAGCTTTATTAAATAAAATAGTACATATTTTTTTATAAAAAATTAAAACTGACATTTTTAGACATTAATTTTTATTAAAAAAAGTTTCTGCAGTATTCAATTTATGCTGATACTAATGCTTTAAAATAAAACATCTTGAAATGCTCACATATTTGATGTATTAAGGCTTCATACAATACAATTATTATATTGTGTTACTAGTATATAGGTTGGCTTATTGATAATACTATGGGCATACATTTTTATTTTCTTTGCATCTTTGACAATGACTAGTATTCTAACCACAATAAGTCAATGTCCTTTTTTTCCTGAATGCTATTTTCCTCAGGCATTCTATTATAATAATTTACCACTGTATTTTATAAACATTTTAAGCACCTTGTAGTATTTTATAGTTGTATGTACAATACACATATATTATGTTACCTAGATATTATAATGAGTATATGTTAGTTTATAAAAATTATTATCTTTCATAAATTGTTTTTGTAATTTAATATTTATTGACTTAAGTAGGTTAGAAAATTTACAAACTTATATTTTGTTATGATATTATTGTCTGTATTTTAGATAAATGTATATATATTTTAAAATTAACACAATACTATTTAAAATAAGATACTGTACATGGTTTTATAATATTTATTTATTTGAAATGTTATTTTTATAAGTTATGTTTTTGTAATATAGAAATGAGTAGGTATTTTCCTTTAATTTTTGATAAATGATTAATAAATTGATATGTACAACAGCAAGTAACATACTATCCTTATATGGATTTGAACTATTGTAGGCTCCTGACATATTTATAAAACCTTGGCTTTCCTTATTTGTATTTTTAAAGTTTTGAAGGTTAATAGCTGTGTTTATTTGATACTTTAAAAAATTTAATTAGGTCAAAATATGAACATCTATCCTGATGAGCTTTAGACCATAAAGTCGCCTTATCCTTGAAAAAACATACTATATAAATTACCTTTCATTTTAAAATATGCATTTATTTTATTGTTAAAATCAATTATAAATGCAATTTTTATTATTTCAGTTAATACACTATTTTATAGTTATGAGATATGACACTTCCAGTTTCCAGCTATGAAGAGCTATTGGAAACTGTACGTAGTCTTAATCAAGAAACCAGACAACTCCAAAAGCAATTAGATACACCATTGTTAACTCCACATTTATCTTTAGGTAATTTATCTCGATGTAGTAGTAGTAGGTGTAGTAATATATAAACACTATTATTTTCAAAGAAAATGTATAAATTAATTTATTATAATATATTATTAGTTCATCAAAACAGTGGAATGCCATCAAAAAACGTTTCTTCAAAGATGACTTTATCTCTTGAAAATAAAACTAGTAGTGAACAGGTAAAAATTTGTTTTTATAATTTTATCATATTTTTGGTGATTTAAAATTTAATTTATAATACATGACTTACTTTGAGGAGTAGAATGAGTTTGTATAAGAATGTTTAACAAGGTGTTATATTACATGTTAGTCACAAATTTTTGTTATCCGTATTCATTTTGTCATTATGTCTTATTATAATATACTGAAAATATCATAGACTTGTTAGGAAATTGCCTACATAACAGTAATAACGTAGACCTTAAAATAAATCTTATTGTTTTTAAGTGATTAAGACTCAGCCAACCATTAAACAATAAACAATAAAACCTCAAAATATTTTGTATTGTGTAATATAAAATATCTATGGATTCTTTTACATTCATATTATGTTATGTAATTTTTGTTAGTTGGATAAAAAACATGTTTGGTTACTTAAGTTTGTATTCAACTATATGATTTACTCTTGAATATAATTTATTAGATTAACAATGAACATACTTAGTTGACATAATAGTTTTTTTTTTTTTATTTACTTAATTTATTTGTTAAAGGTAGAAAGAAAACAACTTAAATAAAATAATTAATTTGGTATTTTATATTAGGATAGTTATAATAAAAGGCAATTTGTAATTTATGTTATGAAATTTCCTAATGTCAAAAATGATTAACGGTATTTTTATAATTTTGTTAATATCAAAAGTGTTGATTTATAACTGTTCTTTTATAAAATGTATTATCAATATCGATAGAAATAAAAATAAAAATAGTGTCTCTCTCTGGGGGTAAAAAGTACCATTTAGTCTGTAACAGCTGATTGCCACTCCCCTTCAATTCACCCTAGTTAGAATATTGATCAGAATGTAGAATCCCTATGCGCAATATACCTTGACAGTTTGCCTATATAAACACGGTTTTACTTTTTCATTTGTAAAATTTCTTTTTAAATTTAAATATTACCATTTAATTTCTTTATTATTTTTATTTATACCAATATATTTTAAATAATGTGTTCTGCTCGGCAATCAAGACTTCCGATTCGTTCTTCTTCATCATCTCGTTCTTCTCGTATATCTTCATCTCCTCCCATTGATCATGTTCGATCAATATCCAATCCTAGAACGCACTTGAGAGCTATTAAAAAAACGATAATGATCATATACAAAACAATAATAACAATCAGATTTCAGAGAGTTTTAGTTTTGGTAATATAGATTTTAATGATGGACAAAATAATAATGTTAAAACAAACAAGTAAGTTGTATAGCAGAGCTTGTATTGACTATTGATTATCACATTATTTAATTAATTATTATTTATAACACACTTTATCTTAAATTATATTCAATATTTCCAATTTAACCTCAGAAGTTCCTTATCTAAGCATCAGTATTCGTTACCATACAATACCGAAGACAATAGACAAACTAATAATTGGTCAGTCACTCAATCATTTTATGACAATAAACACAGTGCTAAACATTCTTACAACAATAACAGTCACCTTAGAATGATAAATGAGGTTAGAGTGAGGAGAATCAAATTTCAATTAGAAACAATTAATATTTGATCTATTAATAATTTTCTAATTGTAGGATCAACGTATAGATAAAGAAAAAAGATCAATGGCAGAAGATAAAGAAGAAGATGAGGCTAAAATTTCTCCTGATGTAAGTTGAGCATAATTTAAAACCTAAAAATATATTAATGTATATAATTAATTATTTAATCAAAATAAATTGTTAATTTAAAGGGTTGTTTACCTACTCCTCCTGGAATTATGGCAGATAAAAAATTTAACATGTGGCATAGTGTAGGACCCACAAACATTTCTTCAAACTCGTCCTTATTACGATCTCAAACATCATCTTTAGAATGTGAAAAAGAAGGTCTATCGATAAGGTCTAACAGCCAACAACAATTGGGAGCTAAAGTAGAAATTGTTTATAATCTTTTGTCTTTATTGGAAAACAATAATTCAATACAATCATCTTATCAATCGGTCTCAGTACTTTTGGCTATGAGCAAATCACCTGATTGTTGTGCAGCTATGCGACAAACAGGTAAATTATATCATACATTTATCCATCCTTTCGATATATTTTTTAAAGATTTTATTTATAAAATTTTCATAGGTTGTGTTCCATTGCTTGTGCAAATTGTTCATGATTTGAATGCTGATATAGTGGTTCGCCACAATGCGAGTCAAGTATTAAAAAATATTGTTACTTTTAATCAAGATGAAAAACAAGGTCGTAGAGAGTCACGTGTATACAAGTTACTGGAAAGTATGAGAGAATACTGTGATACGCCAGTTGTGGTTCTTAAACAACTGGATATAAGCAAGCATCCTATCACTGCAATTGCAGCATTGATGAAATTGTCTTTTGATAGTCAACATCGATTTGCTATGTGTGTATTAGGTAAGTCCATAGTATTACATGATACACTTTAATTTTTTGAATTTAAAATTTCTTCTTTTTTTCAGGTGCCATTTATACTGTTACTAGATTGATTCAAGTTGATCATGAAGTTCATGGCAGTGAACCAGATTTAGAACCTAACTCAGAATGTGTAACCTTAAGACGATATGCTGGCATGGCCTTAACCAATTTAACATTTGGCGATGCTACTACTAAAACACTATTATGTTCTTTTAAACAGTTTCTTAAAGTATTGATTTTACAATTACAAATACAATGTGAAGACCTTAGACAGGTATGTAATAATATTATTTTCTGTTGTAATAACTATAATTATTTTGATAAATTTTAATTTTAATTAATTGGTATTTAATTTTGTGAAGGTTACTGCGAGTGTTTTACGTAATTTATCATGGAGAGCTGATCCACAAAGTAAAGAAATATTGCGTGATGTTGGAGCAGTTAAGGCATTGATGGAAGCTTCAATGAAAGCAAACAAAGAAACCACAATGAAATCATTTTTGTCTGCACTTTGGAATTTTTCTGCTCATTCTCCTGAAAACAAAGTATTTTTTATAATATAATAAAATAAATGTAATACTTTTGTTTTTATTTTGTTATTATTTTCAGGAAGAAATATGCAAAGTTGAAGGAGCAATTGAATTTTTGATAAAAACATTGAGTGGGGTAGGTTCTTTTAAATCAGTCACAATTATAGAAAATGCTGGTGGAATATTGAGAAATATTTCATGTGTTATAGCATCCCATGAAGAATATCGGTAAATTATCAACTATTGCCTTTATAGTTCAATGACTTAATATTACACCTATATATAAATGTATCCATGAATACCTTTTTTTTTTTTTTTATAGCAATATTTTAAGACATCACAATGTACTTGAAATGCTAATGCAACAACTGCAGTCTCCAAGTTTAACAATTGTAAGCAATGCTTGTGGAACTATTTGGAATTTATCTGCACGTAATATTTGTGATCAAACAACAATGATTAATTTGGGAATCATACCCATGTTACGGTCATTGATTCATTCTAAGCATAAGATGATTGCCACTGGTTCATCAGCTGCTCTTAATAATCTTATGAATGCTATGCCTGCATATAATGCTATTCAAGGTTTGCTAAAATTATTAAAATATAGTTATAAACATAATCAACAATAGTTTTTATTATTAATTATTATAATTATTTTATTTAGATATGAATATAAAAATGGATACTTCAATGGAGAGTACTTTGCAGAGTTCTAATAATACTCATTTAAAAGATTGTGCCGAAGATACAAAACCTTTAGCTGGTTGTGATAATTTGGAAGTTCATTTGTATGTTTTTTGTTATTTTATTTACAGTTTAATATTTTAGAATTTAATTAATTGTTATCACTTTGTTTTTAATAGAGAGCCAAATGTAACAAAAGTCTCAACACTTTCTTATAACAATATTGAAATTAGTAAAAACAATTCATCATCTATAGTAAGAAATGAAAAATCTACTTCAGAGCATCATGAAGATTTTGTTCATCACACTGAACAAAATGTTAGTTTTAATGAAAAAGAAAAAAAGTTATCTAATGGTTACGCTGAAACTTCTTTGGATGAAGCAACTAACTATAGTTTGTTATGTGAAGATGACGATAATGGTGAAAAAACATTAACAGGAGATACCACACAGACTTATTGTACAGAAGGTACTCCTTATAATTTTTCTAATGCAGCTTCATTTACAGATTTAAGAAAATGTGGCATCGAAGATAAGGTAGTTGTAGTTTAAAGGATTTTTTTTCTTTTTTTTTTTAATTCAATAATTGTTTTTAGAACCGCAATGAACCCGAAGGAGCAGAAACTTCTGAACAAGGTACTAATATACCTAATTCTGGAAGTGATACCCCTAATGGTGCCCAATCCAAGGATGAACAAAAAGATGGTAAGATAATATAATCAAAATATATTAGTTTCTTATAAACATGGATCAAACTTATAATTTCTGTTGAGAATTAAATTATTTTAATCCTTTATTGAACCAGTGGTGTATTCTCAATATTAATTAAAATTGTTATTAATAACTTTTTTTCTGAAAAGTAGTCAACTTTTTCAGAAGTATATTTAATTGTATGTAGAAAATTAATATTACATAAACATAATGTATATTTTTCCAGTGATTTTGGATTTTAATATAAAACGATACGAGAATTTATTATTAATAACTCTTAGTGTTTTATTTTTAATTTAATAATGATAATTTATGTAAATTTCATTCATTTATAGTTTAAATAAAATAGTCTATTTCATAATAAATAATAATGCTGTAAATAATTAATAGTTACACAAAAAAGCTTATGTTTATTCCTTACTATTAATTGATAATATAAAATATTTCTACTTTTGGGTTATAACTACTAATAGATTGTCAACATATTTTTGTCTAAACTTTGCTAGTTTACTAAATTATCATAGATTATTTGAGTTTCTTAAATTTAAAAGTTTATTTATGTCTGTTCAACTTTTAAATTTTATCTAACCTCCCAAGTTTAATTTGATTTTTAAGATTTTGAATTGTTTGATACATGTAATATTCCATAATTTATTTATAAATAAATCTCAAACAAATTGTTTTATATAATGCTGGAAAATATTAAAAATTATTTTAATTTTAGGTAAAATGGTAACATTTGAGACACCATTAATGTTTTCAAGAAGTAGTTCTATTGCTTCTCTTGGAAGTTGTGAGCCACAAGAAGGTTATATTGGTAGTTCAGCAGTTAGTGAATGCAGGTATTTTCAAGTTTTTTCATTGATTTTGTTTTAAATATTGTACATTTGTAATGTGTATGTATATATTTTTCAGTCGTGTCACCAGTGGTTTAGTAACACCTAGTGAAATTCCTGATTCACCAACTCCAACTGTTCCACCTAGTCCTCCATGTTTTAAAAGTAATTAAAAATGATTATAAAATTAATTTTATTTATTGGTAAATTTTAAAATTAAACTAGATGTTTGATTTCTTTTATTATGTATATATAATAATTACAATTAAATTAAATTTTAATTGATATATAAGCATAAGAAATAATCCTCAAATATATTTATAAAAATCTTGTTAAAATGACATAATTAGTTAGCCAAATGGATAAAATGCAATTATTTAAAATATTTCAATAAATAGTTTCCTTAAGAGAAAATGTTTATATGTTATATTACCGATTTTTAATGATTAAAAAAACATAGACTATTCATTAACAAACAGAATTAAATAAACAATTTTATTTTTACTATTTATTTTGAGCCCTGAATCATAATTAATAAATTGTTTTTAGGCGATAGTATTTTTGATGATAGTATAACAATTTTTAAAGAAGAAAAAATGCCTGGAAAAAGTTCAGAATGTACAAGCTTAAGTAGCTTAACCATTGATGATGATGTACGTGAAGTAAGTGATAAATAATATTCAATTTTATTATTTAAATCAAATTTTGAATAACAATTATGAACTTATTTTAAATAGATAAAATTACAATATATTCAAGGACAAAACGAATTACCATCATTAAACAAAGAAAATAATGCTATGTAAGTTTATAATATTATTTTAATGAAACTAAATTTGTTTAAATTGTGTATTCCGATAAATTAATTTATAATTTTATTTTAGGAATATTATGGATAATAAGTCATTAATATCTCCATCTCAGATAAGACCTCTAAATCTTTTCAGTTAAATCAAGTCGGTTTCCTTGAAGTAAGTAAAAAATTAAAGTATCAAATAAAAATGAAAAAATACTGTTAAAAAGAAATTGAATATGATCTGTGAATAACAATAACCGTGAATAATTGATTGCCGGTAGTGTTATTACTGCATATTAGCTGTTAGCTTTCACTTCAGTTTACTGGTTCATTTGTGAATAGGTCTTGTTTATTTAACACTTGTTGCATTTTATCTTATAAATATATAACTTACTAAATATTAATTATATGATTGATGTTTAATTTGTTTTGTTGCAGTCATCCTCTCTGCATTTCCTTACCTACAAAATAAGAACCCTGGATTTATTCCTCACGTTAGGTAAACACTATTTACATCATAAAAATATAGTTTTATAAAATATTATTAATCATTTATTTTAGATCTAGACTTCCAGTCATGGTGCAAAACAATAGCCAGGTAGCAGACAGGTGTTCTGAGTCCACTTTTTCATCTAACAGAATTACGGATAATGATGGTATTATAATTTATAATAAAATAGTTACTCATGTTATGTTGACAAACAATTTAATTTTTAGGGAGATGAGATTATTGGATTTTGCACTGAAGGAACTCCAGCTAACATAAGTTCAGCTACTTCACATTCAGATTTATCAATAATTGCCCCTCAGAAGATGGCTCTGAAACCAATGTTATACTTCGACAATCAATGAAAATGGTAAATGTTGCTTATAAAAGTTATGAATTATATTAAGTTTATTTTATTGTGACTTTTATTAAAGTCTATTATTAACTTTTTTTTTTAATTTATAGTTTTGGTTCATATACACATTTTATTTTACAAACTAAAAATTCTTTAGAATAGTATTTTAGATTCTGAACGGAGTGATGGAATCTATTGGTTTTACAATGATGTGTGTTTTTTTTTTTATTTTTTTTGTCTCTGACGACACCTTTTTTGGCAGTAAAAATGCTTCGATTTGCTTATGTAGCAACTTTTCTGAAAAGAAAGTGAATCTAGTTGGTACTTTGGGGGGTCAAAAGTAAAAAATTTTCAATATTTTTTAAATGCGACGGGAAAAAACCCTAAAAAATTAAGGGAAAAAACGGGAGTTTTTACGCAAAACCAGTTTTCGACATACTCAAATTTTTTATTTTGTATAACTCAAAAACTAATTGATGTAAATACTTGAAATTTTCAACAAATGTTTAGATTAGCGTTCTCTATACACCGTTAAATTTATTAGTATTTTGACTTTTATTGAGCTATTTATAGACAATTGAAATTTTCAATTTTTTTAAGTATTTTTTTTTTAAATAACGATAAAATTTTTTTGGCTGCCCAGAAAATCTTGAAAATTTAATACAAGGTTTCTTATAGGTTGTTCTTTAACTGATAAAAAAAAATCTAAAATCGTAAGTCACAATTTTTTTTTATAAGTGCTCAAAGTTCCAATTTATACGAAATATGAAAAAATTGCGAAAATTTGCAAGTTATTTTGTAGATAAAAATTCTTAAAACTTTTTCTGTTCATACTTAAGGTTCAAAATTTTCACACTAGGTTATATATAAGCTACTCTAAAAAAATCTTTAAAAAAATTTCTACCGGACTTAGAAGAAAAAATTTTATGACTGTTTGAAATTTAAATATTTACGAAATTGAATAAAATAGCCATTTATTCTCAAACAATTTTTAATATTTGTTATAATTCAAAAAGTATAAGTCGCAGATTTTTGAAATTTTTACCAGCTGTTAAGATTGGCATTTTCTTTATGTCATATTTTTTTCAAAATATTATATTGATTTTTAAGCCACTTATAGGCATTTAAATATTCGATTTTTTTACATTTTTTTTTATAATCGGTGATAAAAAAAATTTGGCTCGTACAAAATACTTGAAAATTTAATAGAAGATTCCACAGAAGTAGTTCTTATTGTCATTCAAAAATTATTAAAATCCATAGGCACAATTTTTTTTATAAGCGTTTGAACTGCGAATATTGACATAGAATTACATGTAAAATATAATATAATGTATAATATTTCTAGACTGACAAATGAAATCGGTTTTTTTTAAAATGCTCTAACTCAAAAACCAAAAATCGCAACAACTTGAAATATTCACCAAATCTTTATATTGATGTTCTCTATACATGGTTAAGTTTTCAAAGTATTTTGACATATTTTGACTTATTTATAGACAATTTAAATTTTGGATTTTTCTAAATTTTTCGTTTCAAAATAAAATATACTTATTACAATATTTATAAATAACATTGTATTATATTCTAGACAAACATATTAACTCCGTTCAGAATCGTTATTCGTATACAATGATACCTATCATTGAATTCAAATTTAACAAATCCATTATAATGACCTATCCTATGAAGAGTCGCACTTCACCCCCAAGTGTACAGCAGAGCGAGGCCCATCCGGTTCTTTTTTTTTTTGCTTATTATAGACCATTCAGGTCTCTCGCCGTAACCACCACTTCCCTCCATCTGTTTATATCCGTGGCTAGTTCTTCACCGTTTCCCAGCATCTCCAAGTCCTTATTGACCCTGTCTAACCTTCTTTGTCTTGGACGGCCGAGTGGTCTTTTGCTCTTCGGCTTCCAACAGGTGACCTCACCGATTGTCTGTTCTCAACTTCGCCATACATGCCCTGCCCAGCATATCCTTTTGCTTTTCATAGTAGCTATTATATCTGAGTTTTCTAACATGCTTATTACCTCTTTATTCTTTCTTCGCTCATATTCTCTCGTGTTTTGATTTCTTCTGGGGCCAAATATCTGTCGTAACACCTTTCTCTCAAATCTTGCTAGGTTTTGTTAATCTGTTTCGGTACTGGCCCAGGTTTCACATGCATATATCGCTATCGGGCGTATCATTACTTTATATAGAGTTAGTTTAGATATGATTGAGACTAGTTTAGATTTTAATATTATCTTTAATCCAAAGAAGCACTTGTTAGCTGAGTTTATTCTGTTTTGTATTTCTTTGTGGTTATTTCCCGACACGCTCAATTGCACCCCTAGATATTTGAAATTTTCGACCAACTCGAATTCCATATCTTTTACTATCAATTATTTTTATACATCTGAATTTATTAAAAAAATATAAATAATAGTTTTGTAAATATAAAATAATAAAATTAAAAGTTAAATTAATAATGTTAAAAAAGACATAATTTGATGCATTACATTTTTTTTTTTTTTTTATGTATAAACTCATGTAGATTTGGTGGGATTTTTATTTGCTTAAAAATTACAACTCCAAATGTGTAATAATTGGGCTCAAAAAAGATTTTCCATCCCTGTACTAGTATATCAATATGGTATTGATATGAATTAGCAAAAGTAAACTAAAACGTCCAGTTTTCGAAGAATTAAAATTATCTAATATTTGCTTGAAAATAATTTATTTTTTATTTATAAGTATAAACATTTTAAATAAACATAATATTTTAGGTTGGTAAAAGACGATTATATCAAACACTTAGTAATAAACCTATGGGAAATTTAAATCTTCAATTTAATCAAACATCTGCTGTATCCACTTCTGGAAATTTATCATCCAGGTTTGATTACTTTTCAATATCAATTCTATACTTATTTTTAATGGTTATTTATATATCCTAGATCAATGGTATTGGATTCTCCTTCAACAGAATCTCATGTATCGAATTCTGTTAATTCATCTGAAATTGAGGGTATGTATATTAATTTTATTTATTAATTTTGAATATAAAATGTGATTATGGTTTTAGATCCTGTGACAGTTATTAATAACCGAATGTCAACTGATTCCATTGAAAGTGAATTTTCATTGGATGATTCTGGTAAATGTGACAATAGAATACCAAGATCTCATTCTTTACAAGATGCACGTACATTGAATAGTGAACCAATGTCTGAGGATGATGACGATGATGATAACAATGCTTTGTTGGATCAGTGTATTAATGCTGGTATTGAGAAAATAACAACTTTAAAATTAACTGAAGAAGAATTACCAGAGGATGAACAGCAAGAATTGTTAAACCAGTGTATAGATTCAGGCATTAAAATATCAGCTAAATCCAAATCACAAATATCAATGAAAAAAAGAACTAAAAAACAAGATGATGATCTTACCGATGAACAACAACAAGAGTTATTAGAATCATGTATTGCAGCTGGAATAAGGAATAGTAAGAAATCTTTTAAAACAAAACCTGATGATTCATCTGATAGTGATCAAGTGGCTTTATTAAATGAATGTATCACGGCTGGTATGAGTAATTTACAAAAAAACAAACCCAAAGAGACAAATGACACATTAGAAATAAACGATGAAGATTTATTGAAGAATTGTATTAGCCAAGGTATAAGAAACATAGAAAGAGGGTCAACTCGTAATAAAAGAGAGATACCAGTATTTAATAAATATAAAAAATACTACACGCCAAAATCAGAAAGCGAAATTAGTGAATCTACTAGTACAATTACTCCTGGGGATTATGTTTGTGGAGTTACAAATAAACGCGATGAAAGTGACGAATCCACTTGGAAGGATGATGAAACATTAACGTTTTCTACATTGACAAGCTCTTACCAAAGTGCTAATACTGGTGAAATTTCTAGACCAAAATTAATAAAATTGGATAAAGGAGAAATAGGTAATATTTTTTATATTGATTTTTATTTTAAATTAATGTTGTTATTTTCATATTAGGTATTATTTCATCATTGGATTTTGAGGACACACATCTGGACGCAATAAAACCTCCTTCAGATATGGATAGTTTACTATCCATGACTACAAGTGTTCAATCCAACTGTGGTCTTGATAAAAAAAGAAAAATTTCTAATGAAAGAAATGATTCATTAGGAAGTTGTACTAATCTTGAGAATATTAACCCTCCATCATACATGGATGAGTTTACTGATTTTGAGATGGAAAACAGCACTACTAGTATATCTAGTATACATTCTGAAATAGTAGACCAATCAAATGGAGCTCAGTATTATACAGCTGTTGATGATACAACTTTAGTTGATGACTTGCCATCATCTGAGATGTCTTCTGATCCTAATTATTCTAGTCCAGCTCAAGTTAGACGTCGACTAACTCCTAAACAAAAGCGAAACATGAAAAAAGAAAGGTAATTTAATTATAATGCAACTATGTTGAATTTAATTACAATACAATTATGTTAAAGCTGGTAAGTATATAATTGAAAAAATATAATATTTATTTACAGGTATAATACTTATACTATAACTTCTGATGATAGCAGGGAAAACTCTATGGAACCTGAAACAAGGCCTTCAACTTTAAATGAGTCTGACTCTCATTCTTCTGAAGACGTAGTAAAAAAAATGTCACCGAAAGAAAAATTCCAAATAAAAAGATCATCAGAAAAAGATAGATTTCGCACACGAACATTAGCTGATTTAGATTTAACCCATATCGTACAATCTCAACCAACAGACAGTGAGTTTACTTCAACAGAACATTCAAGAAATGGTCTTGATGAAAATACTACCTCTGAAGGTACAGATGGTTATTCCAGTGACGAAAATGATGTGAATACTCCTGTTGCTTCAGCTAGAGTTGTTAAACCCACTGAAGTAAAGGCTGTTAGGGGTAAGAAAAAATCACGTGGTAGTGGAATACCAATAGTAGCGCGGAGTAGTCCTCAACCGGTTTCTACAGTTTCTAAAAGTTCACAGTCAACTCCTACAAAAAAACCAGCTCCTCTGAAAAGGCAAGGTACGTTTGTTAAAGAAGAATCATCGCGTATACCAACTCCGGGATCTTCTGGCAAGAAACACACAAGTGTGCCCAATTTGGTTAAACCTTCTTCTAATAAACAGTCAGCAAGTACACGCATCAGTGGGGTTCGTAATTCAATAAGTAACAATAGTTTAAAAAGTAGTGGTGACCAGTGGATAGGCAGCAATAGTAGTCTTCCAACAATGAGTGGAGTGGCAAAAACTAATAGCAATACTAGTTTAAATTCGAACATATCAGCGACGAGTTCAGGATGTTCAATTAGAACAGCATCTGGTCAAAAGAAAGAAGTTGGTAGTAAGATAGCAACCTTGTGGAAGAAAGTAGAAGACAACAAAAAGAAAAATGTCATCAAGAAAGATAATCGTGTGTGGATCAGTTCAAATTTGAACAATCGTACATAAACAATTTAAGTTATATAGTATATTTTATCTACATACATATTTTCCTTCCACTTAATAATTTTCCTTCTTTTTATATTTGTTATTTATACATTATATCTGTTATTCTATCATATTGGGTGATATCATTAATATTTTCATTTCATTACACCTATTTTTTTTATTTAATAGAATTTTGTAATTGTAGAATCTTATTATGGACCATAGTCTATAAATTAAGAATAGATTCTGAACAGGTTTAGTATTAACAATTTCCAATATTACAATAAATAGTAATATTACCAATAGTTAATCAGAATATATTTTTTGACGTATAAAACAAAATATAATTAATAAATAATTTTATTTATATTGTTTAATTTACTATCATTTTATTTTAGGTTTATTTGAGTGAGATTATTTATTTTATTGTTTTATTTTTCCATCATAGTTTAATTTATATTTTTATCTTGAAACAAATCATTTAATTATATGATATTATATAAGAGTAATTATTATCGTTATAAATTATCTAAATTTTTGAAAAATTTTAATTATTTTTTTAGTTAGGTAAAAAAATTTACCTAATAGATCAAACCCGATAAAATGTGTAACAATATCCGTTGTTTCTGTAATAAAAGACATTTTTTGAGACTGATGCAAGTTTAAAGTGGTTAACTTCAGTTTTCTAATTATCATTATTATAAATTTTTTTTTAATGTCAATAGTAATAAATATTTTTGTATGATCGGTAGTACAATATTATATATTATATTGAGTTCCGCTTTGAGATGGACGAAATATTTAAATAAATAATAAATTAATGTTTTAGAATACGATTTTAGAAGAAAAACAAATGTGTTATTTATTTGTGTATTTATTTTTTAAGTTACCTTTCCATAATCTGATTTAAGTTTTCGTTATATATATATTAAAATAATAGTTGTTTTCCTGTTATTTTATGTCATTTCACGAAAATTGCACGTATTACACTATATAAGTATGTTCTTACATATCTCTTTACCTCATATTTTCATCGACTTTACCTACTCGGGGCGTAGTTAGGCGCAAGCTTCATAGGCTGCAGCCGTGGCGTGACAAACTCAAAAATTTTCAAAGGCAAGTATATTAGTATATCCAGTAATTGGCTACTGGATACTGACATTCGTTTTTATCAATATTAAAATATATTTTTGTGTGTTATTTACCTAAATTCTTAATTATGAATTTAAATGATTACCCACCTACCCAGTGGTACCCACCATCGCTATGCCACTGGGCTGCAGCCTAAGGGTCTAAAAAAAGGAAAGATTAGATTACAAACTTTATGGGAATAAAACTGGCGATCGTAAAAGACTCCAATTTGATTTTCACTCTGTTTAAACATTCACTTGTTTGGTGGGCGTTGAGAGTAGAGCGACTGCCGGAGGAATGAGAAACGATTAGTACTACGTAAAAATGGATAAATTATATCCTTGTGAAAAATAATGTCAGCATTTATTTTTCCTTTATTGGAGTCGCTTTGAGAATGTACTTCTCATTAATAGTTACCAACATTGGTGTACCTAACTTGGAAATTTATTAAGTGGCAAATATATAGTTGCTCGTGTTAACAGGTTATCCACCGCTATTCTACGAAAAGTGTCAACTGTTTTGTACTTATTTTAAAACAAAGTATGTTAAATATCAGAAGGGGTATTGCTCCTAATTTATTCTAAAGAGGCAATGCCCCCTCCCAGTTTACGCCTGTAGTTGTTAAAGGCAGTGGAAAGAGGTTATTTTCAAAGTTGAATTCGATAAAAAATATCGACTTCCGTTACGGATGAAAGGCTAAATATTTTAACACTGATGAGCATTGAAAGTGACATTTTCCGGTATAGAACAACATTGTTCATAAAAAAGGCCTTTTTGAAGGTCACCAATTAAACTACAAATTACATTGTCTGTGACAACGTACTATATACCAGCAGACTAATGGGAGACAAGAACATTGAATATCAGAAGTTACATTGGAAGAATAGGTAATGAACGGTCACCAAGAGGAATGATAGGAAAAGGGTAAGGAGATCATCCCCGATACGTAGGTACCTAATCCATCCTGATACAATAATATTAATATTATAATATGTAATAATGACTGAAGTAGGTACAGGAAAATCCGTATCGCTAGCAAGCACAGCACAGTCGGCCACCCAATGACAAATTTGATACTAGGTACGCTGAAATATATAAATACCGAGAGTATCCGACAAAAAAGCTTATTCAATTAATCAAGTCCTTCCTTCATCTTAAATATATCCTGATAGGTCAAAATAAGAGAGACTTTATTCAACACCAGAACCATTGTTGCTGAAGTTTGAAAAGGCATCTGTCTTTCATTATTCTTGTACTTAGTATATACGAATGACGTCCCAATCAACATTTCTAACCGAAATTGCATTATTTGTCAACGACACAATGCTATACGCATCGGACAAAAACCCTTATAGAGCCATTTCCAAAGCTCAAAATGATCTCGACACATTGATTAAATGATTTTATACATGGAGACTTTAGGTAAAACCTCTAAAAACAATAGCAGTTGTACTTTTCAACAAAAATACCTAAGTCATACAATAATTCAATCAAAATTAAAGTTGGAAACACGGTAATACCTTTGCCAAACCAAGCTAAATACCTTGGAGTACTAACAGATAAAAATGTCACATTCAGAAATCATCAAAGCCACTCGTCGTTGAAAAGCCCTTTATTTAGTTATCAACAAATTCAGCCCGATCCCAATAAAAATCAAACTCAACATTTACGTTCTCTACATCAAACCACTTATCATCTATGCAGGCCCGGTGAGCTCCCTTCATCCAACTGTGAAACATTTTAAGCTATCAAAATATCTCTCTTCGATTAATTACCAAGTCTCCCCAGTTCGTCTCAAACCTTACAATCTGTAACTTTGCAAAAACAATCTAGCAAAACATGAAATCCCACACACAAACTTTCTGTCTAAAGAACTTGACCTCAAACTTTAAATACATCCAACAAGTAGTATGCCCATTACTTGAAGTTTCATGTACAAAAATAAAGAAAATACAGCTAGTAGTATAGTCCAAACAATAATCGATCAAAAATAACCAATAACGAAATTTAAAATTCCATCAACTTGAATAGGCATAAGCCACACAAGATAACAGGTCTGTAAACCACCCTCTGCAATGCAATGAAAAAGCAAACCCCTCTCCAACATCCATTTTCAACCTATATCTATTTAAATCTTATCCAAATACGAGAATAGAAAATTAAAATACCAACATAATACCAGCGAACGACATTCAGGATTGGACGACTTTAGTATACCACCTTCGAAACGGTAACCGGAGCAACAGTGCGAAGGTCACAGCAGAAACTACGACGAAAACAACCTGCGGTGCTAGTTTCGGCGACGGCGGACAAGAATGGCGACCGGTGATTATTCGACAACGATTGGCGACGAACACCCACCTGTTTACGAATTCTGCAACCTTATCATTTCCTGCAGTCCGAATTACAATGTTCACACCGTTGGCACAGTAATTAATTACCAACGGCTTTACACGCGGTTTCTGATATTGTAGCCCCATCTTACACCCGACGACCGATTTGCTATCACGATATATTCCTAAAACGGCACTTGTTTTTTGACTTTTAGACTTTCTAGATACTTTTAGATTTTAAAATTTAGAACGAACTTGTGACCCCTCACCTCTGATTATTTGATCGCTAAGAACCCAAGTCAGCTGGTGTATGGTCGACACTTATTCAAGTATCTCGACCACTATACACTATTCCATGCAAATAAATGTACATTGGTATGTATTAATATTATAGATCACCTATTGTAAACAAAATAGTTTCGGGCCTTCGGCCGCCTAATCTGCTTATTTGAGTATGGCTGAAACGGAACCGTGTCCTATTATGCTATTGTGCTATTATGCTATTTGTACATAATATTGTACTAAACTTGGTATTACCACTAGTTTCGACAATTATTAACGACTTATAGTAAACATAAAATTAAACAAAATACATAAAAATGAAGACAAGAATAATTAAAATATCGCACTACCAAAATATTCCAAACTACAAAAACTAAACTAAAATCATCATAATTATCTAAAGGCTACGCCTTGTTGCTTTAGCCATCCTTCTCTTTCGGATGCCTTCCTCTTCATTTCTTCATAAGATGAACAGTTCATAAATTCATAAATGTCCTGAAAATATGATTATCTTGGTCGTCCTTTTGATCTTGTACCCATTATTTTTCCTTCTATTATATTTTTCAAAAAGTCATTGTGTCTAATGATATGGCCAATAAATTTAGTTTTCCTCTTCATTATGGAATTGATCAAATTTCTGCTTTCATTGATTTAGGCTAGCACTTCCACATTTGTTTTTCTTTCCACCCAGATAATCTTTTCCATCTTCCTCCACATTCACATCTCGGCCGCTTCCAACCTTTGTCTTTCATACCGTCCTAACGTCCATGCCTCACAACCGTATATCATAACACTCCAAACAAATTTTTTCACAAATTTTTTCCTTGTTTCTTTACTGAGGTGTTTATTTGTTAGAAATTTGTATTTCTTCAGGAAAACTTGTTTGGCCACGGTTATTCTTTTTTTAATATCTTTCCTTGTTTTACTATCATGTGTTACGAGACTCCCAAGATAACAAAACTCATCTACTTGTTTGATTCTCTCGTTATTGATATTGATGTTTGTCCTTGGACTTCCAGTTTTTGACACCACCATACATTTCGTTTTCTTCACATTGATCTTTTTTCATACTCTTTAAGCGAATTAGATAGGACTTCCAACATATTATTAATTTCTACTTCATTACCGGCCACAAGTACTATGTCATCTGCGAATCTTATTGCCATTTATTTTAATGCCATCAGTGTTATTTTTCATTTCATTAATACTGGATTCGATAAACAGGTTAAACAAATAGGGAGATAGAGGGCAACCCTGTCTGACACCATTTCTGATTTTGGCTTCTTCTGTACTTCCGTTTATATCAATAACTCTTTTTTGATCTTTATATAAATTTAAAATCATCCTTCTATCTTTCCAGTCTATGTCTCTTTCTTTTAGTGTCTTGAACATTTTATTCCAGCTTACTCGATCGAATGCCTTTTCTAAGTCTATAAACGTTGTAAATGTTGCCATATTCAAATCTATTCTCCTATCTAATATCTGTCGCAGACACAATATTCCTTCTCTGGTCCCACATCCTTTCCGAAAACCGAATTGATCTTGAGAAATAACATTATCAACTCTTTCTTTTAGTCAATTTTTAATTATATTTAGCAAAATTTTGGAGGCATGTGAGAGGATTGCTATAGTCCTGTAGTTTGAGCAATCGCTAGCATTTCCTTTCTTGGGTATTGTAATCGTTTTACTTTTTATAAAATCTGATGGAAGTATTTCAGAGTCATAGATATCTTTAATCAATATAAATAGAGTTTCTTTAATTATTTCATCAATATTCTTCAGTATTTCAGATGTATATTGAATATTCCTGTTGATTTCCTATCATTCAATCCTTTTAGGGCATATTTGAACTCATCTCGTGTTAATGCTGGTCCTTTTTTGTCTTCATCAACTTCTCCTTCGTCTTCATAGTTCTTCGTTCTGCATAGATAGTATCATCCACATCTGGGCCTACATACAGTTCTTCTAAATACTCTTTCCATATTTTGGCTACTTTTTCATTTTCAAACAGAATGTTTCCTTGTTTATCTTTAACTATATTGCTTTGTGTTTTAGGTGTATATTGAAATTTCTTCACTTTATTGTATGCTGCATTCATTAGCCCCCTTTAGACGTAAGCGATTTCGGGCGCGCTTGGAATGGACGCGCAAAGAACGCGTGATAAAACTGTACGTTAAAAGAATAAGTGTCTGCCGACTTTGAACGTGTTTAAATTTGTACGTATTTATCGTGCGTTCCAAAACGTTATCGATTATAATAATTGCCTTTAGACGACATATGCCTGCAGTACGTGCTTAGAACTTGCGCCGACCGGCGCGCTTCGATTTAGAAAATACGTATTAAACATTTGTTTTTACATTTTTTAACTTAAAGAAAACAGTTATAAAAATGGGTAACACACGATAATTTTTAAAATCGTCTGGATCGTCCTGGCGGAGCTCACGTAATAGTACGATTTCACTGGATTTATCCCTATTTAATTTCCAGGTTTTAACCCACTTTGAGCGTTTTTTTCTATTAGATAAATTTAAACATATTATAACCATAGTCGCAATGGCAATTTTTTGTTTTTTTAATTCAAACATAATTAAAAAAGTTTTTACTAACGAACTTCATAACGGTGCGCTTCGATCACTACTAATAGATACAGGAACTCACGCTAAAACTGTGTGAAACACACACACGCCAGGCGCCATTCCAATCGCGCGCGAAAATGCAGAGTTTTGACCTTTATACGTACGCGCTTGGATTGAACGCGAAACAGAAAGTTAAAGCGCGCGCGATTAGCGTGTGGTATCATTTTTAACACAGTTTTGGCGTGCCACGCGCAAAGAATGTTATTAAAACCACGCTCCAAGCGCGCCCAAAAGAATCTACGTGTAAAGGGGCCTATTCTGTTTTTCATCAAATCTGATTCTATGTCCTTACAACTTTCTTTTAGCCATCTTTCTTGCTCTTCTCTACATTTCTCAGTTATTTTATTTTTCATTTGTTTATAACTTGGCCAATCTGTTTGTCTTAGAACGTACCGTTCTTTTATCAACTTAAGTATTTCCTCTGTCATCCATGGTTTCCTGGGTATTAAAGTTTGTTTTCCCAGTATAAAATCAGCTGTTTTAATCATGTGCTTCTTGATTTTTTCCCATGAGTTGTCACTATCAGTTTTACATGCAAGATTTTCTTTGAAAGTATTTACTACATCTAGATTTTTAAAATTTTCTAAACACCATATTTTTTTTGTTATTATGTTCCTTCTTTTAATCTTAATGATTTTACATTTCGCTATTATCAAGTTGTGATCTGAATCAATGTCAAAGCCTGGGTACCTACATATATTTCCAAAAGCTTTATACGTATATCTTCGTCTCATTGGCACATCATAGAATGTGTTAGTGACAATAAGCTCTTTTCCACACAAAAGTCGATAAGCTTGGAACCTCTATCATTCATTTTACCATAACCAAATTTTCCTACACATTCTGATCGTGGCATATCATGGCAACCAACCAAGGCATTAAAATCGGTCATGATGAAAACGTTGGACTTTCTTTCTTTTATGAGTAAAAAATCTTCAATTTTTCCATACATATCCTCTACCTCTTCATCTTTACTTCTACTTGTTGGGAAGTACACTTGGATAATATACATTGAGGTTGGTTGAGCTTCTAATTTAATCATGATTAATCTGTCATCTACATGATATATGTTCAATACATTATTACTCCATTTACTATTCAGGACAACTGCAACACCATTACTTCCGCTTTTTTCTCTCCCGCTGTGAATAATTCTAAAATCATCCGATCTATAGTCCCCATTTCCTGCCCATCTCGTTTCACATAAACCAAGAATGTCTAATCCAGCTTTATTCATTATATTTTTCATTTCATCAAGTTTTGTAGGTCTTAGCATTGTGTTCACATTCCATTAGCCAACATTTAATACATTCCTATTTTTATCCTTATTATTTTTGTTGTCATTTTGGTTGTCATTACAAGGATTTCACATGATGACGACCTGGGAAGCCTTGTCTGTGATGTTATTTCTTCCCCTGCCGGATCTTGGCATCTGGATTCCATGATCAGTAAGTGTATTTCCTTCAGAAGACATCTTCATATGGCTAGCTAGGGCCAGGAATATCCATAAAGGATCTTTAATGCAGTGGTATCCCTGATTTGCCTGCTGCATCTCCAAGCCGTTGACCATTCAATTAGTTCATCCGCCTTTTCAAGCCGGTTTCTCAACTTGAGGACAAGAGGTTACCCTCCTCAATTGACTCATCCGCCCCTAAGGCCGTTGGTACATGATTGAGGTTGCTCCTTTAACCGGGAGTTCGTCGGTTGCAGCCGCTTCTCTGGAGATCAAACGCTGCAATTGGTGGGTGTGCACTGTTTTTAAGGCGGCAGAGATTTTCCTGACAGAGAAATGGGTGCAGAACGAAGATGGCATTTTATAGATCTTGTAGTTACCCAGCTACAAGCCCACCACCCTCTTCCACAAATCTCCCGCCTTGTCCAGGACTGCGATTTTCTGGATTTGGGATTATTCCCTTATTCGCAGCTGACCTCTATACCTAGAGGCTTTCCCTCAGTCGCAATTCTGAGGGCCTGCGGTGGCAGCGCCTTGCCTTAAACTAAAATATAAACATTTAAAACTAAGTGTAACCATAATTTTTAAATTACAAAACTTAAAATAAAAAAAAATAAAAAATTATATAATAAGATGGAAACATAACAGTACAATAGAAGTATATAACAACAAAAATTAGTTATTTGAATTTTGAAACCAGCTTGGAGAAATAAATTAAGAGTGCATACAATAACGGAGTGAGAGTTGCAGGAAATAATAGATTGAGTATTAGCTGGTATGTTTAAAGAATCTAATAAAGTAAGAAAGCTTCTGCGTTGAGTAGCAATATATGGACAATTTAAAATTATATGCATGATATCACAAGTAACGGGAGAAATATGGTGAGTGCAGAGAGGGTAATCATTTATCATGAGTTTAAATGAGTATATGGGAAGTAAAGTGTGTCCAAAGCGCAGACGGGATAAGGAGGATTTATTTTTGCAAGACGGTTTTGATTTGTGAAACCACGGTAGAGGAGAAATTGATGGCATAATATCTCTGTACTAAGTAGAAAAGTGAGGAAGGAGGTTTTCCCAGTAGCTAAGTCATAATTAATTGAAGCTATTTTTTAAAATTGAGCAAAAATCCGACCAGGGATTTGCGCTAGATAAGGGATAGCACAAGGAAGATGCCGATTTTGCCAGCAAGTCTGCGGTCTCATTACCATGGATCTCCGTATGACTAGGGTCCTATAAAAATTGAATGTCTAGCTTAGTGAGTGTATGAAGCAGGTGTCTGATTTTAATAATGAGTGGAGACTTTGGTGTACTAAAACTTTGAAGTTTAGAGCGTGTAAACATAATAAGGAGTTAGTTGAGATAAGAAATTTATTAGGAGTTAAGGTGGAGATAAGAAGCAAAGATTCGATGATCGTATAGCATTCCGCGGTGTAGGATGATGTTGTAGGAGGAAGATTATTCGAAAAGGAAATATGGAATTCTGGGACAACAAAAGCAAAGTCAGTTGAGAGAGATGAAACAGACCTATCAGTTAATATTAAAATAAAATCTGGGAAAATTTTTACTTATGTACTCAAGGGCGCCCGCAGGGGTGTGCCAATGGGGCCATTGCCCCCCTGGGAATTTTTAACTGTACTTTAATATCATACATGGTATTCCATTTTACCATCAAAAATATAAAATAATATAAAGTCATATAAAACAAAACTTTTTCGAGCTTATCAGTAATTATATGAAAATTAATTAATAGTAAATTTAATTATACTATTATTTAATTAGTGAGTTAGTGAGTACATTACATTTTAAGTAATTTTTATCTTGCCCCTGGTGGAATTTTATTCTGCGGGCGCGCTTGTATGTACTTAATCCAAAAAAAGGCAATTGACAAAGTTAGGTCGAATGATTTTAAAGAAATCGATAGGATAATTCAGGTAGTTATTACTGTAATGGATTATAGAAGAAAGAAGGATCAAAAGGAAGTTTGATTCAAAGAGTAGAAGTTTGTTAGTTATGTTAAGTTATTATGAAAAATATGTAGTAGATAATACATATTTATAAAGGGTTATATTCTTTCACGAAACGGCAAGTCCATTTAACCTACACACAGATCAAACACAAATAAATATGAAGATATTATAAAAGATTTGAATACCATTATGATTATGGTTTGAATTAAACTAATTGGCCACTTACATACACATTTACATAAATGATTATTTTTTTTGTTAGGTATACATATTGTTTATATTAGATTTATTATAAACAATTATATTGTAAATAATGGTAAATAATGGCTTTTACATACATAATATTTTTTTTTTTTCGTTATGAATTATAATTATATATAAATCATAAATAACTAATTAAGTTTTTGATTTTAAAGTTAATTTAATAAATTTAACAAATTTATTTTTGAAAGGAGTACAAAACAATTTACACCTCACCACTAATGTATTTAATATATTTCTGTATTCTTGATAGGGCCCGCATCGTAGGCTAGAGGCTTATATATCCTAAATACGGCCCTTTTAACCTATCTTAAAAATGATCTACATAATTGTAGTAAATTTTACCATAGATTAAATAATAATATTTAATTTATGATTGTACAAATAAATTATAGACGTATATCTAACAAAAAATGTATTGAATAATAACTTGGTATTGGTTAATAAATAAAAATATTTTTTTTTTTGCAGATACATTAAAATATATTTGGTTGCGATTTTAATGAAATATTGTATTAATCCGTAATAATGTTATAAAATCATTAGTAAATATTACGTAGAGTACCAAGTCCCAAACTAACATAAGCAACGAAAATCGACCAGCGAAAAGACGGTTCTATCAAAACATTTAATTTTCTTATTGAAATAATAAAAAATAAAAAAAAACGTCTTTGTTGAAGGTGATCGACCCTTTCCTTTCCGAATTCAAGTTTCAAATGGTAATCAATAGTGAAAGATTCGACGAATTTTCGTTCTCAATAAAACAAACACATAAAAAATATATATTTCGTTTTTCTTGGAAAAAATCTGTTTAACATTAGTAGGATGAAAAGGTATGTTTTACCCGTCCACCCCATTAAAAAATTCTCCCATGCAACCCGCAATACATTAAATCTAACGAAAACTATAAATCGCCTCATAAAATGCAATCCTGAACACAGATAAACCTAACGAAAACCGTAGCCTCTACTTAATAA
The DNA here is from genome assembly GCA_034509805.1 of Sipha maydis. NCBI lineage: Eukaryota > Metazoa > Arthropoda > Insecta > Hemiptera > Aphididae > Sipha > Sipha maydis. Next base: position 63,912 of record JASXSY010002183.1, read on the forward strand.
GTTCTTCCAGACAATTGTTACTTACAACATAGACTTTTTTTTAAAAATCACGACTTTCCCCTTAATTACAATTATCAACACAAATATACCAAATTAAAACTACTCCTTCCCTTAAACACAACCCTCAACACAGAAAAAGCTAATAAAAATAAAGACCCCACCCATACCATCGCGTATGTTATGTGACATCACCCATAGAATACAATACAATTCTATACATGTAATATTACACTGCAATAGTACACATCCATGATGTTTCACCATCTTAATTAAAACACACGGAAATAAATATGAAATTTTTTCAATTAACAATTACGAGAAAACCATATTTTCCTATAAATGGATAAAGATAAAAAACGGTTAGTATATTTCAATAATTTCGTGCAAATGATGATTGAATTAGTCATACCTAGAATAAAGGATAGTCATAACTAGGGCAGAGGACTTGAAGCATTTGCATATTTGTTTTGCATAGTCACAAAAATAGCAGAGTACGAAACAAATACGTTTCATGTTCTCATAAAGTTTTGAAATTTTATTTTGCATAAAAATACATATTTTGAGTCCTTTTTGATTTTAGAACATATTTTACAATTTTATACGCTATTTTATACAGTTTAAAACATATTTAACTTAAATCGATATTTTCCAAAGTGACATTTTTATTTCAAACAATACAGTCAAAATGTTTGCATAAAAATTTATTTATTTTTAATTTTTGCCGTATAATATGGTTTTTGACTGTTTGCAAGCGCACATTTTTCATAGAAGCGTTAATGATCTAACGTCGTTTCTTTACAAAATATTAAGAAAATTAAGTAAAATGTGTTTTGTTTATTTGGCTATGGTATATAATATATTTAAATGATGTAATTATTTGGACTTGTTTTAAACACTATTTATTTTATAAATTCTTTTAAATAAAAAGGCTGAAAACATTTTTAAGTGCATATTATGGGGTTTTTAAGTGCATAAGTGCTTGCATATTTAGAGCTTTTTTAGAGCTACAAGTCCTCTGCTCTAGTCATAACTTAAGTCTACAATAATTCTACAACAGTATTATTATAGTACCATACGATGACGCTAGGAGAGCTGACATTACATCAAAAGATAGGTCACACATAGATTTTGGCTCAATCATGCTACATATAATATAATATGTTCATACATTTCAAATTCTGCACCTTACAAGTAAATTCAATTAAATTTGATGAATAAACACGTGTATTCCGAGATCAGTTGTTTTTTGCTCCTTCAGAGTTTAGCACATTTGTATCGCATATAATTTATTTCAACGAATTTATTATGTTTGCCTGTGTAGTTTACACTAAATCCTTTTCTTCGAACTGTAATTTACACCGACATGCTAAATCACACAATGGATTCAAGTTTTCATACAGTTTTTGCCCTTAAGTGTTCACACGTAGAGATAACCTCATCAGACATACTCATGAAAAACATCGTAAGTATTTTTATTCAATGAACCATCGTATACATCATACCTGATTTTTTTATATTTTATTTTCATACAATGACAACTCTAAAACATCCAATCATTCCATGCGAAGACAGTGGAAATGAATTAAATCACTATTTCCCAACAGAGAATACAGTTAATTTCTATGATAATAATGATATGTTTTTTTTAATGTTTGTTTATCGAAAGGACTATGAAATTATTAAAAATAAACTACATGTTCTAAAACATTAAAAGCTTAATTGAAACAATATGATTTTAATAAATAAGTATCTTTGTAAAAATAAATAGATGTTTTATTCATTTTACCATAAAAACAATTGTCATTAATAACAATTTAAATATTATTGCATCAAACAATAAATGTTTCTTGTATACCTACTAAATATTTAATAGACTATCATTAATAACATTTGTATAGATAGATAGAAATTATTAAAACACCTTTAAAATGAGATAAAAAGTTAAAAATATTTAAAATGTAGAATGTCAGTTTTAAAAATAATTTCAGTGTTACCTATTTCAAATTTTGTGCTAAAATTCTAAGATTTACGTTAAAAGTAAAGCATATTTTCTTACAATAAATTCACAGTGTGTTGATAATAGGTTATTATTAATAGCCTTTATTATACTATTATGTATTTTAATCATCAAAATTTGTTATATTATAGAACCATCCATGTCGAATACTCTAACCGGCAAGTGAATAAATCACATTGAAAATGCATTTAATGCAGTTAAAGCAAAGTAAAGGCTTGTATTGAACTAGTTAAGACATCAGCATTTATCGAAACCAATTCATCACACATTCGAAAAATAGTTTGGTATTATAAGAAGGATATTAACGATTTGTTTAACTTTAATAAATTCTATTAATCTAATTATTTATACATTCCTCAATTCTTAAAAGGATGAAATAGTAGAACTACTAATTTTGCTATCAGTTAATCATCCAATAAAATATAACCAAACACTTGAAGCTACTTACAAAAGACCATATGTAGATAACTCAACAGATCATTCAAGACCATAGCAAAAGAGATATTCACATATACAGATATCAAAAATATGATTGAAAAATATTTAATAAATCTTCTTCTTCAAGAATTTGGTATTGATAAGATATTGGTAAAGGAAGTGGTTTCACACTTGAATGTATCAATGGACTACTATTAGCTGTATACAAATATACACCTATGGGTGATTTATCATATACAGGGTGTGGTATAGCTGAATGACGAGTTTTAATGAGTTATAAAAAACGAACTGTAAAAAAATTTTTTTTTATTAAAATCAGTATGAAATTTCATTTTTTACAATACATTATAAAAATTATATCTTTAAGGTGGGCCGCCAATATAATTTCTCCAGACGCACAGCAGAAACCAGCCGATTCACCTTTGTATTTGAGTACATGATAGTGTTGGCATTGTTTGTTCATAGTATACTGATTAAAATTTGTAATGTAACGAATAGTCAATGTCCGACTCATATTCAAACGCAAGACGAAGAAGTGATGCACGTATCAATGCACGATACACATGCAAACACTGTTGTTCACGTTTTAAATATGAAATTTAAATATGTCGGTAACTCGTTAAGGCCAGTCATTGTCTCAATGCATTAGCTCGATGAAGTCCGTTGCGTTGCTCCTGACTTTCATTAGCACGTGTGATTGCAGCCTGGTTTCTTAAATTGTCGTTGTCCGTTAATTGATCTTCTGCTGATCTATTTAACCAATGGTTTTGGACTAATTATAAATTCAGAGTCCATCGACCAATATTTCTTCCTCGTCCACGAAGACGATTTACTTATGTACGTAACTTGTATGTAAATATAATACACTTAAAGTTTAGTGAAATATGACACTCGAATTATCAAAAAATTAAAATGTCGAAAATAAATAACAGTATAGATAAATAACCTAGATATCGGCTGCAGCGCCATCTGCTGGGTTGTATTATAATTATATATATAATGGACTACAACTATAACTATAACTATAATATTGATCCCATTTGTGAATCTAAAACATTCAGGGCGTCACCTAAACACGTACAAAAAAAACCATTCAAATCGACATTTTTTTGAGTAGAAATCCCGAGGTTCACATATAATTATCTGCATGTTTCGATTGATATGGTCTCAATTTCCGTTGTGATTTTTTCTTTTAGGTTTTCTACGATAAAGGGGGCGATGTCTGAACACTTTATCCTTTGGATAGTCTCAGAGGAAAAAATCACATATACTAAAATCAGGAAAACGTACTGGCTAGCCTTTATCATCCCTCAGAGAGACCGCTGCATGTTACAAAGCGATAATTAATTAATAATTAATTAAGAACTTGTTCTAATTGTTCTGCTATCGTATAAACTATTTTCGTTATTCCTGTACGTTTTTTCCTCAAAAATAGTCGGTTACAAGTATATTGTAATATTTTATCTTGACAGTCGACATATTGCACCGTTGGATGTGCAAACATATTTCAGTTTGGCGATTTTTTCTTAACAATTAAAATATTTATTGCTTTTGCATAGTACACTTATATCCTATCCGTTAATATTCTACTGACTGTAATTAATAGTATGGTGAATATAATTTTTAATTATAATTTTCTGTTGCAACATAGCTCAACATAACGCGGCACTGGTTCCGTCTTATTGAAACTACGTATAAATAATTACGTATAAATAATACGTATATTATATTATATTTATTTATGTATAAATCCCCTAAATCATGTTCTTCAGCCATTTCCTTCTAACTTATGGTGCAGATCAGTGGCGTATTTGAGAGTTCATGTCGGTGGGGGCGAATTTAAAAAGAGTTTACCCAACTATTCACACAAACTTACCAAGACATAATGAATTTTATATTGCACCTGTATAACCTATAAAGTAATAAATTAAACAAATATGATAAAAAAATCAACATATTAAGCAACATTATTAATAAAACAAAATCTATATTTCTATTTTTTTTATTAGCAAATCTATTTATAACATTATCTATTGATATAGTATGATGTATTTTTAGCAAAGCCAAACCAGTCAAGCGTTCTTGCCTCATTTTGGATCTTAACCATGTTTTCAATCTAACAAAAAAAAGCAACAAAAATAAGCAAAGAGATGAATTATAAGTTTGTTTTTAATGTAATTTAAGAAAAAGAACAAGTCCTTAGTTTTAAGCAATGTAAATATATAAATACATATATACGACATGTGTACCACAAAGAAAAATGTATGTACATTTTTACCATGGTTATCTAGATAACCGTGATTTTTACCAATAATTTGTTATCATCAACACAATTTTTGGGAATTTTTGTTTTTTAATGAAATACTCAAATACCATATACCCATTAGTTATATAAAATTTTTCTGGTCTAAAAATTCCCGGGGGGGCGATTGCCCCCAGCGCCCCCCCCCCCCCCTCAAATACGCCACTGGTGCAGATATAAGTATCCAATATCTCAATGTAACGTGAAATTGATAGTGTCAGACAATAATTTTTTAGTATGTAGGTACATGACATAATATTTTCTGAGAATATAAAAATAGTCATGTTTTTGCGCTAATAAAATATAATAATGATAAAATGGCAACAACCCGGCACCAGCCTATCGAAATATTTTTAAAATCAGACGAGGGCAAATGCCCACCTTGCCAATCCCAAATGAAGCAACTGTGAAAACTATGTTAATAGTCCTTTGGAACATACCCGGAACTGAGTAACACAGTGATGTTTATTATCTTAAATATAATATATACACCTGATTATTGGACCACAGCGTTGAACAATGATTGTCCGAATGACAGGCGGAGACACACACGACGTACTTAGTATTGATAAGATTTTAAGTTACTCGCGTTACGATGGTTATACGTCAAGTGAAGTTATACGCGTTAATATTTACCGTTGACGTCGTGAGCTGTATCCCTTGTCGTACAGTTATGTGAATTATATTTATGCCAATTTGGCTAAAAACTGAGGAGTGTTAGGCTTGCATAATGTAGCCGTAACACTTACGACTAACCTGCCTGAATTGTAACATAATACGTAAAAGCAATATAAATTATGTTGGCCCATAGCCTTCAGAAATATATAAAATAAAAATTGAATTAAAAAAACATTCTCAAGCAATTATTTTTAAGTACATTATTTTTAATCGTGGCTATAACATACCAACACACTAGTCAATACACAATAAATATAAAATAATATTATTTTATTTTTCGTAATTGTATATTACTCTAGTTATTAGTTGTATTGAACCACGAAAATAATCGAAAACCCAATATATTTTAAACCTATTTTAGGCATTTTTTGGGGGGGCCTGCGCCAGCTACGACTAGATCAATACACCAAACTGCTGGTGAAATATCACGTGCATCCTTTATAAGTCATCGAGATATATACTTAGTGACACGTATAAAGTGGCAGAACTGGCTACTGATGGTCGTAAAATATATGCCACGACAGCTCATGTCTTCAAACTGAAATCGTGAAAGATCATGTGGGAGATTACCGAAGAAGAATCACCAGAGGAGCGAGGCGATGTCCGACAGGAGGTCGAGGATGAATATGATCCACAGGTCCATTTCCCCAGCACCCCCACTTTCAAGTTTCGGGTCCGATCCGGTCCAAATCGTTTGTACCTCGTTTGTACCTGATTGTACCTCTAGTCCCTTCGTTTGTACCTCAACAGTTTTTAAGTTATCACAATTTTATTTGTGGGGGTGCTGGGGAAATGCCTGCACCCCCACTTTCGAATTTCGGGTCCGATCCGGTCCCAATCGTTTGTACCTCGTTTTTACCTGATTGTACCTCTAGTCCCTCCATTTATACCCCAACAGTTTTTAAGTTATCCCTGTTTTGGTTTTGAAGGTGTTGGAGAGATGCTTGAACCCAGTTCGACCTTTAAATTTCGGGTCCGATCCGATCCCAAACGTTTGTACCTCGTTTGTTCCTGATTGTACATCTAGTCCCTTCGATTGTACCTCCACGGGCTTAATTAATCCCAGTTTTATTTACAGGGGTGACGGGGAAATTACCCTTTTACCCTGGGACATGAAAACAATGTATTGAAAGTTAAATTTTTTCTATGATACGTTTGTTAACGGATATCAAGTTATACCTGTCTTACTATCAAGTACATTTTCAACATTTTTTAAGTTCGTGTGGGTAAAATTTTTAAAATTTTGCATAATTTTGTATTTTCCGCATCAAATGTATTTCCATGACTAGTGTAAGTGTAGGCATACATCATATTCAAATTTACAATGTATTTTTAATAAAAATTGAATAAACAAACGGTTGAATATAATAATTTCTATATGTTATAGTTGTATACGTATTAATCAAAAGTAATTTCATTCTGTTTTCATAAACTATATACACAATTATTTTTTATTCACTATTTAAAAATATGTATATTCTTTATAAAAAAAAAAAAAAAAAACGGTCGTATTTAAATTGATCGAACGGTATTTTATTTTGATTATTATAACTCTTATAGACGCATTATTTCTTAAAGGCCAACAGCAAGTAATATTGCATCGACCTACAGATTTAGTCGACTATATTGCTTGGACTTTTTCGTTACCTAACGTTTCTAATTTGTAGCTTTATAGTTTATTTAACTTTCTGCTTATCTACAATGTTACCTAATATTTAGACTTGGTTATTAAAATACTCTCATTTTCTGCATTTTTAATTGATAAATTTCCAGAAATATTCCTGAGTTCCGTAATCGTACACTTTAAACGTTAATAAATATTTTTTATATTTTTCGTCACATACGCATACGTACTCAGCACAGATCGTTATTTCTAGACTTATCTACGGTTTATTTTATGTTCAATAATTTATTTCTACTGAACATAATCTTTATATTTTGAGAAAATTGTAAGCTACTCTTCAAAAATCTTTAAAAATATTTCTACCGGACTTAGAGGAAAAAATTGTATGACTGTTTGAAATTTAAATATTTACGAAATTGCATAAAATAACGACTTATTCTCGAACGATTTTAAATATTTGTTATAATTCAAAAAGTAAAAGTCGCAGATTTTTGAAATTTATACCAGCTGTTAAGATTGGCATTTCCTTTATGTCATATTTTTTCAAAATATTATATTGACTTTTAAGCCACTTATAGGCAATTAAAATATTCGATTTTTTTACATTTAATTTTTATAATCGGTGATAAAAAAAATTTGGCTCGTACAAAATACTTGAAAATTTAATAGAAGATTCCACAGAAGTAGTTCTTATTGTCATTCAAAAATTATTAAAATCCATAGACACAATTTTTTTTATAAGCGTTTGAACTGCGAATATTGACATAGAATTACATGTAAAATATAACATAATGTATAATATTCTAGACTGACAAATGAAATCGGTTTTTTTAAAATGCTCTAACTCAAAAACCAAAAATCGCAACAACTTGAAATATTCACCAAATCTTTATATTGATGTTCTCTATACATGGTTAAGTTTTCAAAGTATTTTGACATATTTTGACTTATTTATAGACAATTTAAATTTTCGATTTTTGTAAAATATTTGTTTTTAAACATCTATAAAATTTAATTGTTTGAGCGAAAACTCTTGAAAATTTTATACTAGGTTTATAATAAGTTAAACTTATCGTAACTAAAAAATATCGGTGATCGGTTAACTCAATTTTTTTTTATAAGCCCTTAATGCTCAAATTTGTATAAAATGTGTAAAAATCACGATAATTTGCAAGTTATTTTGTAGATAAAAATTCATAAAATTTTTTCTGTTCATACTTAAGATTCAAAATTTTAACACTAGGTTATCTATATGCTACTCTTCAAATTGTATGACTGTTTGAAATTTAAATATTTACGAAATTGCATTAAATAGCGATTTATTCTCAAACGATTTTAAATATTTGTTATAATTCAAAAAGTATAAGTCGCAGATTTTTGAATTTTTACCAGTTGTTAAGATTGGTATTTCCTTTACGTCATATTTTTTTCAAAATATTATATTGATTTTTAAGCCACTTATAGGCATTTAAAATATTCAATTTTCTTACATTTTTTTTTTTTATAATCGGTGATAAAAAAATTTGGCTCGTACAAAATACTTGAAAATTTAATAGAAGATTCCACAGAAGTAGTTCTTATTGTCATTCAAAAATTATTAAAATCCATAGGCACAATTTTTTTATAAGCGTTTGAACAGCGAATATTGACATAAAATTACATGTAAAGTATAATATAATGTATAATATTCAAGACTGACAAATGATATTGGTTTTTTTAAAATGCTCTAACTCAAAAACCAAAAACCGCAACAACTTGAAATTTTCACCAAATCTTTATATTGACGTTTTCTATACATGGTTAAGTTTTCATAGTATTTTGACATATTTTGGCTTATTTATACTTTCGATTTTTTTAAATTTTTCGTTTCAAAAATAAATATACTTATTACAATATTTATAAATAACAATGTATTATATTCTAGACTAACATATCATCTCCGTTCAGAATCGTTTTTTTGTTCATACTTAAGGTTCAAAATTTTAACACTAGGTTATCTATGAGCTACTCTTCAAAAATCTTTAAAAAAATTTCTACCGGACTAAGAGGAAAAAATTGTATGACTGTTTGAAATTTAAATATTTACGAAATTGCATAAAATAGCGATTTATTCTCAGACGATTTTAAATATTTGTTATAATTCAAAAAGTATAAGTCGCAGATTTTTGAAATTTCTACCAGCTGTTAAGATTGGTATTTCTTTTATGCAATATTTTTTTCAAAATATTATATTGATTTTTAAGCCACTTATAGGCATTTAAAATATTCGATTTTTTTACATTTTATTTTTATAATCGGTGATAAAAAAAATTTGGCTACTACAAAATACTTGAAAATTTAGTCGAAGATTCCACAGAAGTAGTTCTTAATGTCATTCAAAAATTATTAAAATCCATAGGCACAATTTTTTTTTATAAGCGTTTGAACAGCGAATATTGACATAAAATTACATGTAAAATATAATATAATGTAGAATGTTCTAGACTGACAAACTATATCGCTGTATGCAACTGCCAACCCATCCTTATTGAAAAATATATTTATCGTTTCAAAATAAAATATACTTTTTACAATGTTTATAAATAACAATGTATTATATCCTAGACAAACATATGAACTCCGTTCAGAATCGTTATTCGTATACAATGATATCTATCATTGCATTCAAATTTAACAAATCCATTATAATAATGACCTATCCTATAAGCGAGGTGCACTCCACCCCTAACTGTACAGCAGAGCGAGGCCCATCCGGTTTTTTTTATAATTAGTAATTACCGTTTGTATTTCTCTCAAATGGGGAATAAAAAAAATTATAAATATGCTTCAAAAAAAAACTAAGCGGTCCAAGTCTGTGAAGATGTTGCTGTTGAAAAAACAACACAAGAATTTAATCAATTCTCCAGAGGAGTAAGTTATTATGTAAATAAGTAATAATTTTTAGAGGTGTGCAAATTAGAGACCTATTGTTAGTTCAATGTTCGGCTGGAAAAAACGATGAAACTAGTTCGGTTTTATACTAGTCTTGAGCACAAAAAAAAGGTTCCATCTCAGATTTAATTTATATTATATTGTACATATTTAGTTTTATTTGTTTATTTATGTCAATTTGCTTATTAGTTGTTACGTATACTACAATATTATGTTGTATTGAAAAAGTTATATGGAAATATGTATCAAATAAATAAGGACAATATTCGTAATATACATATATCTGTGTGTATGTATTTTTTTATACTATATTTTACCATTTTTTTAAAAGTGTTTTGTAAAATTTACAAGGTGAAATACGCTGATAAATACGTCTTGTATGTTGAAAAATGTAAAGCTGATAAAAATTGGTAAAAAAGACGCAGCCCACAGAATACGCGGCATACGAAACGCTACAGAAAATGCCAAGTGTAGCCCCAGTGGCCAGTTTTATAATATGAAAATGAAAACTAGTTTAACACTATTTAAAACTGTCGATTGTCGATTATTATGGTTTCTTAGAAATCGTTTTATCATCACATTCGTAATGTGGTGTGTATGTCGTACGATAAGATTATATTTGAATGTTGATACTTGATAGTCCGACTGCAACAACTGGTTATATTTTTAGAATATTAATTGATGTTCAATATACGTGGCGCGACCTCTCGGAATTTATCAGTTTGACAGTGGTATGTTCAGCCTTAATACACGTAAATTCACGCAATTCACGTATTACACGTCACGTGTCAAATTCAAAATAAAAACGTTTAACCCCATTTTACTTTTGTACAAAATTAGTACTTTAGGAATCATGTCAATCTAATACAAAAATTAAAATTCAAAAATTTTGAGAAAGATATTTTTAATTAATTATAATCTACTTTTAACTAAAAAACTAGTTTTTTTTTTTAGAAAATGTAATAGCTTGGGCCTAAAAGGGTTAATATCTAAGATCATTTCATAGTAAATCGTTATTTTACATGTGAATTTTTTAATTTTTAAATTTTTAGTATTGTAAAAAATTTAAATTTAGCCACTCGATTTTTTCTATAATTATTATAAGCAAAATGTTTGGACAACGTTGTATTAAATTATCAATTCTTAGCTACACAACTTTTTTTTACGAAAATATCGATTAAAAATCGGAAATCAGTAAACAACAGTACTATTTGGTTTAGTATAATATACATGTATATTTAATCAATGATAATAATAATATAAATTTACCTCTTTTTTTTCTTTTACTTTGTTACTCATGCTATGAATCACCATTAGATGTCGCCCAATGGATCCAGTTGTACCTCCATTGCAAACAAATTCATTATTTTCATTCTCATCGCACAAAACACAGTATGCAATATTTTTTTTCTTTTTTGTATATTTCCAAACCCAATTTGATTTTTTATTGCCTATTACAATAATTTATTTTTTAACTATTCCAATGTTCAATGAAGTTGTCCCCTGTGGAAAGGGGTGTCAGAATATTTCCACGGTTTCCACAGCCAGTCGTAAGAGGCGACTAATGTGGTTGCGTCAGGTCGACAGCCGGTGTAAAATTATGTCAAATAGAATGAGGAGTCCTTATCGATACTTAGGCGGTTTGTCCCATCTCGGATGTGCGCGGGGAAAACAAGTGAGAGGAAATATTATATCTAGAGGAGGAGGAGACCTGGATGTTGAAGTGTGTGATACCACCCAGACAGCCAGTGTGGTAGCTGTTCCACCAGTTATGTGTGCAGGTCTACCCAACACGGGTAATGTCAACGGTGTTGAGACATCACCATTGCGCCCCGGGTTAAATCTGAGTCTAGGTATGAGGGATAGATTTAAAGTGAGAATAGGCACGTGGAATGTTGGAACATTGACAGGCAGAAGTAGAGAATTAGCAGAAGTATTGAAGAGAAGGAAAGTTAATATTTGTTGTGTAGAGGAAATTAAATGGAAAGGAGAGAAAGCAAAAGAAATAGGAGAGGGCTATAAGGTAATATATTCAGGCAGGACTAGTACTAGGAATGGCGTTGGAGTAATATTGGATGATGAGATGAAAATTAAGGTAGTCGACGTAGGAAGGAAAAGTGATAGAATTATTACGGTAAAATTGGTATTTGAGGAGAAAGTATTAAACGTAGTAAGTGCGTATGCACCGCAAGTAAGATGTGAAGAAAGTAAAAAGGAAGAGTTTTGGCGAGAGATGGATGAGGTGAAGCAAGGAATACCAGGAAATGAGGATGCTGTGATTGGTGGTGATATGAATAGTCACGTAGGGAGTGAGAGGGTAGGGTATGAAAGAGTGCATGGAGGGTATGGTTTTGGCGAGAGGAATGAGGCTGGAGAAAAAGTTTTGGATTTTGCAGAATCGTATGAGCTTGCAGTAATCAATACATATTTTAGGAAAAGAGAAGAGCATTATATAACATACAAGAGTGGAAGAAATAGGTCGCAGATTGATTATTTTATGTGGAGGAGGGACAATATAAAAAGAGTAAAGGATTGTAAAGTAATTCCTGGAGAGAGTGTAATAACATAACATAGGTTGATGATAATGGAAGTATGGTGTAGTGGAAAAAAAATGAATAAAAGAAGGAAGACAGGGAAAGAGATCAGAATTAGGTGGTGGAAATTAATAGGAAACAAAGAGAAGGAGTTTATAAAGAAATTAAAAGAAAAAGCTGTGTGGAATGTTGAGGGAGATATAAATGAGGTTTGAAGAAGGATGGCCACTTGTGTTAAGAACATAGCAAAAGAGGTTGTTGGTGAAACCAAAAGTAGTTTACCAGAAGACAAGGAAACGTGGATTATAGATTATAGAGAAGAGGATAAAAAGTGAGACATCGATATCAGAAAACCAGATTGGTTTTAAGCCAGGAAAATCGACAATGGAGCCATTATTTTGTGTTAGGCAATTAGTAGAGAAGTACAGAGAAAAGAACATAAAACTATGCATGGTGTTTATAGATTTAAAAAAGGCGTATGCCAGGGTGCCAAGGGAAGTTTTAAGGTGGGCATTAATGAGGAAAAATGTCCCAAAAATGTATGTAAATTTGATCCAGGATATGTATGAAGGGTCGAGTACTAGTGTTAAGAGTCGGTGTGGAGTATCAGAAGGTTTCAGTGTAGGAGTAGGTGTGCACCAGGGGTCAGCTCTAAGCCCCTACCTGTTCTTAGTGGTAATGGATGAGGTTTCAAAGGAGATATAGGGTGAGACACCATGGTGTACGATGTATGCGGATGATATAGTTCTGGTAGGAGAAAACCTGGAAGTTGTCAATAATAGGGTAAATGAGTGGAGGTTAGCCCTCGAAGAAAAAGGATTGAGAATTAGTAGAAATAAAACTGAGTATATAGAGTATGATTTTGGACAAAGAGACCAAGAAGTTGAAGGAATGAGGAGACAACTGACAATAGATGGTGATGTGATAGGTGAAGTTGAGAGCTTTAAATATTTAGGATCTTTTGTTCAGAAAGACGGGGGCTTTGACATGGATGTAAAACATAGGATTAAGTGCGGGTGGATGAAATGGAGAGAAGCATCGGGCGTGTTATGCGATAAGAGAATTCCAATGAGGCTGAAAGGTAAATTTTATAAAAGTGTAGTGAGACCAACTATGCTGTATGGTTCAGAGTGTTGGGCAGTTAACAGGAGAACAGAACAAAAAATGAGTGTCGCGGAAATGAGAATGCTTAGATGGTTGAGTGGAGTGACAATAGAAGATAGAATAAGGAATGAATACGTGAGAGGTAGTGTTGGTGTAGCGCCAATTGTGGACAAGATGAGAGAAAATAGGCTGAGATGGTTTGGGCATGTGATGAGGCGAGAGGAAACGAATGCAGTAAGAGTGGTTATGATGGTGGACGTTGAAGGGAAAAGAGGAAGAGGAAGACCAAAAAATAGATGGTTGGAGACTTTGGAGAATGGCATGAGGGCTGTCAGTGTGTGCAGAGGAGATGCGATTGACCGAGTAAAGTGGAGGTGTAGGCAGTGGCGTAGATACATTTTTTTTCTGGGGGGGTTAAGACCTTTATTTTAGACGTTCTTAGGTTATCTTAATTATAGACCTGCAAGGGCCATATATTTTCGGCTCGATCTGATCCATCAATTTTATCCTTAAGCCCGGTCCGGCCTGGTCCAAACTATATTGTGAAAAAAAAGCCCAGGCCCGGCCTGACCCATTTTTTCTTAAGCCCTGCTCGGTCCAGTCCAACATTGTTTTTTTGAGTATTGTTTAGCCAAACGCAACAAATTTTCTATAAATATTCCAAATTACCGTTTTTATTTTATCTTATAATAATAATGTCGCAGATACCTTAATATGATTTTAGTAGTGTGTTGTTTTATTTTGTATTGACATATATATTATAGTGTAGCGCCAATTGTGGACAAGATGAGAGAAAATAGGCTGAGATGGTTTGGGCATGTGATGAGGCGAGAGGAAACGAATGCAGTAAGAGTGGTTATGAAGATGGACGTTGAAGGGAAAAGAGGAAGAGGAAGACCAAAAAAACGATGGTTGGAGACTTTGGAGAATGACATGTGGGCTGTCGGTGTGTGCAGAGGAGATGTGATTGACCGAGTAAAGTGGAGGTGTAGGACAAGGGTGGCCGACCCCAAATAGTTGGAAGGAAGGCGAGGCAAAAGAAGAAGAAGAAGAAGAAGAAATAGCATTATTATACCCACGAATCAAGATATCATTATATTATATATTTATTATTATATGATTGTACCTAATTGTACCAGTATTGGTTTTATAATTATTATTTTTAATTAATGTTGAAGAAAAATCCTTAAAAAATTCCGCCAACCCTTGATTTAATATTCGAAGTCAAGTCCAGCCCGACCCGAAGAATTTTACGAAAAAAAGCCCAGGTCCGGTCCGGAATAAAATTTCAAGACTTAAAAAGCCCATTCCAACCCTTTATTTTATTTTACAGCCCTGCCCGGTCCAATATCATTACGGGCCGGATCGACCCTTGCAGGTCTATAATCTTAATACGAATTTCTATTTAATAATATTAAATTTATAATGGTATTATTATTATATCTCATTTTTAATGAAAATTATTTTGTTACTCAATTGTTATTATATACTGAATCATAGTAATATTAAAATATAATTTTATTATAATATGTTGGTAAGTACATTAAATACATAAAAAAAAAATCTGGAGGGGGTGAAAACCCCTTGCACCCTCCCCGTAACTACGCCCCTGGGTGTAGGACAAGGGTGGCCGACCCCAAATAGTTGGGAGGAAGGCGAGGCAAAAGAAGAAGAAGAAGAATGTTCAATGAAATTAAAAATATACGAGACTCCGATGTTTGATTCAGGTTAAAAAGGATAATACTGAATAAGAAAGAGAAATGGAAATTTTCGTGCATATACATAATTGTTATGCGGTACAATGAGAAATAACTTATAAAAAGGTAGGGTTTTGATACGTTAATAAATAAATGAGTATATGTATATGTACTAAGTATCGACTAAATATGCGATAATACGTAATATCTATCTAATCCAGCGGTTCCCAACCGTAGGCACCACGAACTCATTTAAAGAGCACCATGACTCATCGAAAAATGAAAAAAATTGTAAAATTATATATTAAAAATTTACAATTTTTTGTAGTTGAATAGGCAAAAAATTGTTTTACGTACAAAATTACTTAGCATACTATCTGTATATCTAATATTAAATATAGTATTTATATTTATGCGAGGCAGGATTTTCGGCTTATACAGCTATTAAAACCAAATACCGCAACCGCCTTAATATAGAACCTGACCTCCGTATCCAGTTGTCTCAAATTGAATTAGATATGGTCAAACTTTTCAAAAATAAGTAACCTCAAATATCTCATTTATAATTAATAATTATTATTAGTTTTTCACTACTAAAGCAGTATTTTTTCTTTTTACTTTCAACTATAAAATCATAATTTGTTAATATTATGTTCAATAAAATTATTTAAATCACTCAGGAATGAAAACTAGTGTTTATTTTTATCGCGTTCCTCGTCATATTCATAGAAGAGCACCTAACAAAATGTGTACAAATAAAAGGGCACCGCCGCGGGGCGCCGGCGAAAAAGGTTGGGAACCACTGATCTAATCCAATAAGTCATTGTTAAACCCGATAAAAATTTAAAATTAGATAAATTACGAATCACGTGAATATAAATCACGAAATTCACGTATTATGTAAATTCACGTGAATATTATCACGGAATTCACGTGTCACGTGAAATACGTATTAATTTGAAATATAAATCCGTGCATCCGTGACACGAATAAACGGGTGCAAAAAAACACGTGTTCCATTGGGACCTCTACTAGATAGTATCTAGTAGAGGTCCCAATGGAAATCTACTAGATACTGTTTGTAGAAATTTTCACGTCGCTGTCGTGTGCGTACTGCATAGTAGTGATGATCAAAAAATATCAATATTTCCGAAATATCATTATTTTAATAAATTTATATCGATATTTTGGATCGATATTTCTTTTCCTATACATTTCGATATTATCAATAATTCAGCCCTACTGATACCGCTTTTCTTAAATTTAAATTATTTCAGGTCCGTGTAGATAAAAATAGATTACATACCTCAGAGTAATAATAATACATACTTACATAATTTGGTTTTCCTATTTCTAAACGGCAAATAAACAATGATAATTTGTGAACATCCTCTATGGCATAGAGTAGATGCAATCAATTTTATATAGGTATTGATTTTCTTTCTCACAGATTGTACTATTTATTTATTTTATATCATATAAAAGTATATACCCATTCTTTAATAGCAAAATTATTCAGTATACTTACTTTTTTTAATTGGTAAAAATAATTTATATCGATATTTTGTTGCTCGTTATTAAAGTGTATTGATTTTATATCAAAATATCGTATCGATGTTTAGAAAAAATTGCCCATCATTACTGCGTAGTTCATCATTAATCCACCCGTCTCATCATTTTACGATAATACTGTTTATGAAACCTTTATCTTTAGATTATTACGTAGAGATATTCTTAGTTTTTACGGACATTTTTTTTAAATATTTTATTTTATTATGTTTTAAAGACGCATGAAATAAATATCCGTCATTTTCTAATTAACTACACGTGAATTAAATGCAAGTGTTTTTAAATTATAGTACACGTGAATAAAGTGCACGTGATCACGTGAATCTTAATTCACGTTTAAATTCGAGAGCTCTAGTATTAACCTACATATAGGTCGTGAACGTTTTGAAAAACGAACGCGTGACGGCAAGTGAGCATCGGTTAGTTCGATCGTTCTTTGTGTTCGGTTTCAGGCGTTGGCCACAAGAGCTATTGTCTGGACGTGTCCGACGCCTAATCGCCTAATCCGTGGGCACCGTGAAACAGATATAAGCGGATTACAACGACCCGCCGACGGTGGTGGTGGTAAACGCTGTTGGAATCACGAGAGACAACTTCCTGTTGAAGATGTCCGTGCAGGATTTTCAGAGCCCAACATTATTAATAATTAATAATGTTAATGTTAACAATCATTGTTTATTATTTACTAATGTTCCGACTTTCAGATCGTACGGTTTGATTGAAAGGGAACTTTTTTAGTTATGCAGACCATTTATAAGGAATTGGTTGACAAGAATTTGCCGAGTTCTATTGTTAACATTGGAAGTATCATTGCTCAACGTGGTAACATAGAACAGTGTAATTATTCTACTATCAAGGCAGCTGTCAAAGTGTTCAGTAAAACAGTGCCGTTAGAAATGGCTCAGTTAGTTGCAATTATGTAAATTTCTTGTGATTCCATTACAAATGTAATATTTATTTTTTAATAGATACAGAATAAGATGTAATATTGTACTACCTGGATTTACCATTACACCCATGACTGATATTATACCTGATAAAGTAAAAGATCACTTTAAGTCAGCTATACCCTAAAAAGGATTTGTTGACTCTGCAGGTAATTGTTGTTGAATTATATATATAAATTTACAATTGTAATATCAATGGCATTGATTTATTGAATACATTGTGATACCATAACTAATACTGTTATTTGTATATCTCTTAACCATAGTTAATTAAATTAATAATTACATTTTTAAACAATGTGTATAGATCTTGAAGGTATCCATTAGGCTACAAAATATAACATTCATAACATTAGAATCAATTTTTGTATGTTAAGCTTATTAAGATATAATTAATATGTACATAAAATTGTAAAGATGGGTAATATTGATATAAATTAGGAATTATCCAATATGAAGCTATAGAAAATTCATTGTTTTATAGTTGCAATTATTTTATTTTAATTGCTATCATTAATAATAGGTACGATTTGTAATTTACTAAATCCAAATGTAATTATTTTGTAAGTAAGTAATTTAATTTAAATTGGTAAATTATATTGAATAACAAACTAATGTCAGTAAATATCTTTTAAACGATTCATCTATACATAATTGCTTGATAAATATTTAGCTAAATTACATAAATTATAATAGTTTTGCTTTAGTTATCACATTAATAATAACATATATAAAATTTAAATTAATCCTATTAATATACATTTCAAAACATATAGCGTTCCTTCTTTTTTACTCATTCCTGAGATTGGTTTGAATCAATTATCCATTCTTCCCTATTTCTTGTCTTCATCATAGTCTGTTCATAAGAATTACACCTTTGGACCTTTATTATTCCATATATTCCATTTGTGGTCTTCTATAGTATTTTTACCTTCTATTCAACCTTCTATTAATCCCAGCAACCCACCATGTCTCAATGTATGTCCAATCCATAAATTTCTCCTTTTCTGGATATTATTCCATAGAGTTCTTCTTTCAGACATTCTTTTTAGTACTTCCTCTTATCTGTTACCATATCTATCTAACTTATTTTAAGAATTCTTCTGTAATCCCACATCTTAAAAGCTTCTGTTCTTTTCTATTCCTCTTTGGTAATTGTTCTCGTTTCATTGTTAAACAGTGTTATACTCTATACTTCAAAAGATTTATCTTGGTGTGTGCTTATATTTCTTGAAGTAAAAATTCCTTTTTTTTTTTGTTAAATGATATCTTAGCTTGGCATATTCTATTTATTATTTCTGTTTAACTTCTGTTATCCTCACTTACTATAATTCTCAAATATGTGAACTCTTCTATTTGCTCTACTGTTTAATGGTTTTGCAGATATATTATTGCCCTAATATTATTATTCATACTACATACAAGAACTTTGGTCTTTTTCATATTAATTTGCATGTTCAGTTCATTGAGAAATGAATTCTATACTCATCAGCATCCTTTACAATTCCTCTTTATTTTTATATTTTACTGTTATATCATATGCGAATGGTAGCATATCAATTATCCTGCCATTCATGTCAATCGCCTCTTAGATGTATACATTAAATATGTTAGGCGAGAGAGTTCAAACTTGCCTTCCTCCTTTTTTAAGCATGCTTCCTCTTCAATTTCACCAAATTGTATAACAGTCATTTCTTTTTGGTATAATTTAAAAAGTAGTCTCCTTTTAATGTATTCTGTATCTGCTCTTTTTAGCATCTTGAATATTATTGATCAGTTTATATTGTCCTATAGTTTTTCTGTTAACAAAATTTATGTATGTAGGCTTATCTTTTCTAATTATTTTTTCAATAATTGTTCTTAATACTAGTATTACTTCCCTTGTACCCATATTCTTTCAAAACCCAAACTGGTCTTCTGGCAATATGGCTCTAATCTTATTTTCCATTCTTCTTGACATAATTATTGTCTGTATTTTTGACACATATATCAGAAAGCAATGAACATTTATTTATTGAAAAAATATTCATACATTTTCTCCTTGGGATAAATACTTATTTTTTATTTAAATAAAACCACTCTTAAAATTTAAATGTGTGAATAGTTAGTATACAATATATAATTAAATATGTGACCTACAAATAATCTATTTTTTTTCTTATTAAAATATATTTTGTTATTTCAATTTATGTTTATAATGAATATGTAAAACTTCAACATTTATTTAATGAAAATGATTTTATTTTATTTTTTATTGATTTTATTGATTAAGAAATAATGTGCTTTACAAAATGTACATATTTTATTAAATTAATAGAATAAACATCATGGCTACTATAAAAATTAATAATAATAATAATTTATTTCTAGAAAAAAAAAATCGCGAAAATATGTAACCAACATTTGAAGCATCACCTTTTGATATATAGTCTTAGATCAAATAATATGTATATATTATGTTTGTGATCTAAGCATATAATAATATCACACATTTTAAAAGTAGGCAGTCTGGTAAAATCATAGATAATAAATAATTTGTCGTTCTCATTTTTTCAAGGGGAATGATCAGTCATGATGAAAAATATAAATGCGCGCGAAATATGAATATGCTATATGAATTTATTTAATTTTATTAAAATTTTATATACAGTGTCTTGGATATATATATATATATATATATATTCAGCGTAGTTACATAATATGTGTCTAGTATTTTATCATGTTCATATAAAAAGAAAATTTAGAAATTGTTGCTAATATTTTCCTATTTTAGGTCATTTTTTTTTATTAAATATTTTTGTTTAAATTTAAGTTTCTTAAATGCTTATTTGAGTGATTTTTATTGATGAAGGCCTATTCATTATTTTAATATATATGGGTAAAATACACGTCATGGTATAAACTCGGCTTAAGAATACAAGAACTTAAAAAAAAAAAAAAATTTAAAAAAATACTTAAAATTAAATTATATATGCTCTCAAATCTCGACTATATTCTATTAATTTTTCGATTAAAAGCAGTATTAGCAGTATTTATTAAAAAACAGCATTTAAAAAATGAGCGGTATTTAACAAACTAGTGGTATTTACCGACGAAACAGTATTTATTGATACTTAATATTTATACACATACCGATAAGTAAACACATACCGTATACCGGTAGTCAAAATTCACATAACGCCAACTGGTACCAACTTTTACGTTAAAAATCATCTGTTGTTACACACAAATCCTTGTTTCTAGTCCTCGAATCTTCATACTTAACTGAATCAAATTCATATACGTTTTTTTCTAAAAAATGCCCACTTGAAAATTAGATATTAGTTTAATAATAATATTAATATCTGAATTCATGGTTGTAGAAGATAAAGGTATACACTAAAGATAGAAGACTGATCGCTATTGCGATAACAAATCGTTTTTTATTCCATGTCGACTATTGCCATATTCGTTCACCGGTGACCGGCAAGGTTTGTTAATATAAACGACAAACCCTATCGATTTTGTTCCGCTTCGACCAATCGCCGTTCGTCAATTGAAAATTGTATAGCGCTCATTTCAGATTCGTAATATACTGTTCTCGGCGTCGGTTAACAATTATTCATTCTTTGCGTTATTCACGTTTTACGGTTGTATGATTTTTCGTCATTCGCCATTCCATCACCACACTTAGCAGTCCGCGCCTTCTTCGTACCACTCATAACCCTAAGGAATACCGTTAGGTAAGTGAAAAATAGTATATTTTCACAATACACATTATATCCAATTTGTTTCGAAAGTAGCAGTTTATTATGGCGGCTACCATTGTGGGAGTATTTCAACCGGAAATGCAAAATCTCATCAAGGATTCCAAAATCCTTTTAGTTGGTGCTGGAGGCATTGGTTGTGAAGTGCTCAAGAATCTTGTACTGATGGGTTTCAGTGATTTGGAAGTCATTGATTTGGATACGATTGTGGTCAGTAATTTAAACAGACAGTTTTTATTTAACATGCAGTCAGTTGGAAAAGCTAAATCTCATGTTGCCAGGGAGAGTGTGTTGAAGTTTAATCCAAATGTTAATATTAAATCTTACTTGGGTAACATTATGAATCAAAATTATGATGAGGTTTTTTTTAGTAAATTTAAACTTGTTATAAATGCTTTGGATAATGGAAAAGCACGCGCCCATGTTAACCGCATGTGCCTTTCAGTTGATATTCCTCTCATTGAATCTGGTACAATGGGTTATTGCGGTCAAGTTGATTTCATTAAAAAAGGAGTAAGTTTGTGTTATGAATGCTTGCCTAAACCAGAACCAAATTCTTATTCTATATGCACTATAAGAAACTGTCCTACAGAACCAATTCACTGCATAATATGGGCTAAATTATTGTTTAATCAACTGTTTGGAAAACTTGATACTGATGATGAAGTTTCTATGGCAGTTAATCAAAAACATAATTTACCCAAATTGTCGGTTCGAGAATGGGCTATGAAAAAAAATTATGAGCCTTCAAAAATGTTCAAGAAACTTTTCATAGATGATATTCAATACTTATCAAGTATGAAAGAATTGTTTAATGATGTAGGCATTAAACCAATTCCTATGCCTGAATCACTTCTTAGCGAAGATTATGCTGATTATAGCCATGAACCAGACTTTTTAATTTTAGAATTGCCACAATATGTGTCAATGTTTAAAGATTCTATTATAAACATTATAAACAAATTTGACGTAACTAATGAAAATTTAGTTTGGGATAAAGATGATGATGATTTCATGAACTTTATTGTTTCTTGCACTAATCTTCGATCTACTATATTTGAAATACCTTTGAAGAGTCATTTTGATATAAAATCTATGGCTGGCAATATTATTCCAGCCATTGCCACTACAAATGCAATAATTGCCGGCCAAATTGTAATACATGTCTTAAGATCACTTAGAAAAAATTATGAACGTTGCCAAAGTATATTTTTAAGAGCAAAACCAAACCACAATGGAGCAGTTCTGGTTAAAGATAAAAAACTTGAATCACCAAATCCAGAATGTTTTGTATGTACTAAACAAGGAGAACTTATTTTGTGTCTTGATACAAAACATTTTACAGTAAAGCAATTGGACGAATTAGTTTTAAAAAAAAAATTGAATATGGTTTTACCTGATGTAATGGTAGATGATAGAATAATCATTTCCAGTAATAAGGAAAATAATTTAGACCTATACTCATTTCCTCTTTATTATGTGGATGTTATGCATGGATCTCGACTTAAAGTTGATGATTATTTTCAGAACTATAGTGTCAACATTATAGTACACCACAAAAAAAAAGTAACTGAGGAAGAACCAGACTTTGAATTATTTAATAATTTGAAGACTTTGAAAAATTGTGATGAAGAAATGAGTTCAGAACAAAATGCAACAGCAGCACAAGTAAATGATCATTTTGTCATAGAGAAATTTGGACAAGACAAAAATAAGGCTAACGAAAATGAAGTAAATCTGGAACCTGTAGAAAATGTACCCGCTGGAACAATTATTTTACAAGTGATTGATAATGAACATGAAATGAATGATATAGAAGAATCACTGGCAGCCAGTGGCAACCAGGAAGTAAGCAACAGTAATAAATGCATAAATGCAACAGCAGCACAAGTAAATGATCATTGTGTCATAGAGAAATTTGGACAAGACAAAAATAAGGCTAATGAAAATGAAGTCAATCTGGAAGCTGTAGAAAATGAACCGGCTGAAAAAATTATTTTACTAGTGATTGATAATGAACATGAAATGAATGATATAGAAGAATCACTGGCAGCCAGTGGCAACCAGGAAGTAAGCAACAGTAATAAATGCATAAATGCAACAGCAGCACAAGTAAATGATCATTGTGTCATAGAGAAATTTGGACAAGACAAAAATAAGGCTAATGAAAATGAAGTCAATCTGGAAGCTGTAGAAAATGAACCGGCTGAAAAAATTATTTTACTAGTGATTGATAATGAACATGAAATGAATGATATAGAAGAATCACTGGCAGCCAGTGGCAACCAGGAAGTAAGCAACAGTAATAAATGCATAAATGCAACAGCAGCACAAGTAAATGATCATTGTGTCATAGAGAAATTTGGACAAGACAAAAATAAGGCTAATGAAAATGAAGTCAATCTGGAAGTTGTAGAAAATGAACCGGCTGAAACAATTATTTTACAAGTGATTGATAATGAACACGAAATAAATGATATAGAAGAGTCACTGGTAGCCAGCGGCAACCAGGAAATAAGCAACAGTAATAAATGCATAAATGCAACAGCAGCACAAGTAAATGATCATTGTGTCATAGAGAAATTTGGACAAGACAAAAATAAGGCTAATGAAAATGAAGTCAATCTGGAAGTTGTAGAAAATGAACCGGCTGAAACAATTATTTTACAAGTGATTGATAATGAACACGAAATAAATGATATAGAAGAGTCATTGGTGGCCAGCGGCAACCAGGAGGTCAGCAATGAAGAAATATTGGCACTAAAAAGAAAACCTGAAAATGAAGAAGATACTTCAGGTCTCAAAAAGACTCGTATTAATGAATAAATTTTTGTTCATTTGGCAACTGAATAAGGTTTAATATTGTATACACTAATAGTTAATACAAATAATTATAATTTACTTAATTGTTGATGTATACAATATGTATATAAGTATGTGTTTGTGTGTGTGTGTGTGTGTGTGTTTATATATATATATATTTATGATTGAGTATTAATGTGCTTTTTTTTTTAGGTAAACTTATTTTTTTTATAAAATTTTTAGATTTAGCTAAATTTTTTGTGGATGAATTTTAATCTGTTATAATTGATATTATACTAAAATTTCTGAATTTTAAATCAAATTTTTACATGCAAATAAATTACGATGAGTTTTAATCAAAGTTCAACGATACTCATTAGGTATTATGAATTACTCAGGACTTAATGTCAGTTTAATAAATAATATTATTGAGATATTATAATATTGTATTATTTAATGTTATGTAATTTCAAAAACAACATTATGGTATTTTGTTTGTATTATTTTATAAGCACAAAACATAATGTATATAAATTAAGATAACATTTGAAATTTGAAGCTTTTTGATAAAATGGTGCATCAGTGTGTGCCATTGTAATTATATAGATTATAAATTGATTTATATTGTATTCTATTTTATGTTTACGAGATTAAAATAAAAAAAAGTCAATTATAATTAATTATTATCATTAATTTACATAACTTTCCAACTAAATTTGCATGGAACTCTTTAATTATGTGTAAATGATTATATCAATGAAACATTTTAGGTTTATACCAAATTCTACTTGATGTAAACATGATGAACTTTCAGTATTTTACTAAAAGTAAATATCTAAACAACTGTGTTTTACAAACGTTTCTTTCTGTCAAAATTTCTATATGAAAATGAAATCAATAATATTTGCTGTGCCCCTCATGTTAAACGGGTAACATTGTAGACCAATTTTATTACAAAAAATATTGCATGCTGGTAATTTTATACTTTCTATTATAAACCAAGGTTTTTTCCCTTCTATTCAAAAATATTTTATGAATATATTTTTTAAATAATTATAAAGATTTATTCTGGGGCATAACTTAACTAGTAATTTATTAAAAATAACAAAAGGAAGCATCTTCTCGAAAATGAAGCGATCATTTATATTTTAATAAAATAGTAAACTAAACGATTGACGACAACAATCAATAATAAGTATTGAATCTGCTATATCCGATGAGCAAGGTAAAAAAAAAATGTACAATGAGGTTCGTCGAACTTTTAAGGTTTCCGTTAAGGATTTATGGTGACAAGGATATATTGGGTGTAACAGATCTATTTGACTAATGCAATAAATTTTTTTTTATTCAAAATTAAAATTTTTTTTTGTTATGATTTATAGAGCTCTGCGCTACAATTTTTTTTAACTTACTAGTATATTTTATTTTATTTTTTTACAACTAAAAATAAATAATTTACATTTTTTATTACATTATTTTCTAATTATCCAAGATAGCTATTTTATAGATAAGTATTTAAAAATAATTATGTCGTTTATAACTGCAGTAATATTGATTAGCAAGAAATAAATTTGAATTTCAACATACTTTGAAAATTATTTAAAATTTAATGACTTAACCGAATTAAAAATGGTAAACGCCATAATTGTTTTTAAATACTTATCTATAAAATGGCTATCTTGGATTATTAGAAAAAAATTTAAATTATTTATTTTATGTTGTAAAAACCCAATAAACCTCCAGATCTGGCAACGTCTTATAGACCTATAAGCTTACTACCGTTTTTCGCGAAAATTCTTGAGAAATTAATTCTCAAACGAATTTTACCTAGCATCAGTAAAATACTTCCAGATCATCAATTCGGTTTCCGCCAATCACATTCTACAATCTATCAAGCTCACAGGATAGTTGATGCGATTTCTTTCTCCCTTGAGAAAAAATTATATTGCACTTGTGTCTTTCTAGATATTACACAAGCGTTTGACAAAGTATGGCATCATGGCCTACTATTTAAACTCAAAAAATTCTTACACCCTTCCTACTACCTTCTCATTAAATCATACTTAACCAACCGCTACTTCCGAGTATGCTATGGCTCCTCTGTCTCAAGCATAGCCCCAATAAATGCAGGTGTTCCTCAAGGAGGCATACTTTCCCCGATACTATATAACATTTACGCATCAGATCAACCTACGACACCTTACACGCTAATTGCAGAATATGCTGATGATAAAGCAATAATTTCCATCAATGCAGACCCTCTGATAGCTTCTAGAAATCTACAAAATCACCTACATCTTATGGAAAAATGGTATACTAACTGGAGAGTCAAAGTAAACCAAGATAAATCCTTTCACACGACATTCACTCTAAAAAAGGCTCCATGTCCAAACGTTAATCTTTACGGAATCCAAATTCCTCCTTCCCAAACAGTAAAATATCTAGGACTTCTTTTAGACCGTCGACTTATATGGGCTCCACACATAAAATCAAAAAGGCTACAATTGAACAATCGTTTACGCACACTAAACTCATTGCTATACAGAACACACACACTAACCTAAATATCAAATTAATAATATATAAAGCTCTTTTAAAACCCATCTAGACATACGGGCTCCAGCTCTGATAGTGCAAAAAAATCAAATATACAAAAAATTCAAGCTTTTCAAAACATTGCCCTAAGAAAAATCACAAATGCCCCTACATTTGTATCCAATCAAACGCTCCATAATGATCTAAGAATAACATCAGTACTTGATGAAGCAAAATGCTATTACAAAAGATTTCACACCAAACTACCTATTCATCCTAATCCTCTTAAAAACAACTTTCTTCCATGACCATTCCAGGTAATGTCGAGACCTTCTGTCTTAAAATTAAAATTGTTGTAACTTAAAACTAAAAACACAAAATAGGTAGTGTCACCAATGGGTGGCTTCTTCCATCAAAAAATTCATATTCTGTAAATACCCTACGCACATTTGCTTATTGTTCTTGTAAGAACAGATTGTAAATTTCTTATAAAAATAAAATATAAGTTATAAAAATTTTAGTGCAGAGTTCTATAAATCATAACAAAAAAGAAAAATTTTAAATGTTGAATAGAAAAAAAGTTATTGCATTAGTCAAATAGATCTGTTATACTCTGTATATTCTGCATGTTGCAGCATCGATGGTCCTTCGTAGTGTGCAATATTATTTAAGATTCGTAGTCATGGCAGTAAAATGTGAAGCATCATCTTACGTTCCTTAATTTAGGAAGTTATATGAGATTGACATGCTTAGCAATCGTTGGCTATGCAGGAAATTTCTTAGCTAGAAAAAATACTTGGTTTGGAGCCGAAACATAGCTACCACTTTCTCATCCGCATTTCACGTGGTTGCCGTTAACGACGAATGCGGAAATAGCATAGAAATTCGTATACATAACAGCCAACAATAAATAAAATAGTAAGTATAAAGACTACAGGAATGTAGAGGAAGGTTGTTAATTAATACGAGTATATCCATGTCAATATACTCGTATGTACGATACGAGTAAATTGGAAAATCCGATTTAACTAGGTGCTGTAATCAGTGCAGCAACTAGCGGGGGACCGAGGATGTCCCAGAAGTTTTGTTTTTTTTTTTATGATCCTAGTATTATTTTAAATTTAATTTTTTTTTAAGGAATAGTATAATTTGTCTGTGGTTTAACGGTTCACTTTAGAAGTTGTGATTCTTAACAGATCTGATCTTTCTTCAAATTAAGAACAGTTATATTCAGCTATAATTAATTAAATGTTGCCTATCAAATATATTATTTTAAGTTATTAATTTTATAAAAAAATAATTTTATTGAAAAGTAATAAAATAAAATGCTAGAAAACCAATACAGAATTTTTCAGTAAATCCTATGTTAGTTAAATTATTAAAAAGATTGTTTTAGCGTAAAAATTAAACTTTAAATTATTTATTTGGCTTCAAAATCTATGGTTATTAGTAGAGCTCGGGTTTATGTGTAAATGCATATTTTTACTGTGACATAATAAATTAATTTAGATAACTGATAAATTCGTTTCTAGTGATTTTCAATAAATGAACTATATTTGATTTTATATATTTTTACATATTTCGCCATATTAAGATAATTTGTTAGAATACGATTATTAATACACAACTGTATTTCTTAAATGTAGGGGAAGGCGGGGTATTACCGTATGCGGGGCAAAATCGTATTATCGGAATGTTATCAATAATTGTTATCATGAAGGTAAACTGAATACACCGATTTGAAACGTTTTGTTGGTTTATTTATTGAATATGATAGTGCACGTGTTTTGATATCACGTTTTCAAAATAAATACGTTTTATGTTTTTACATTCAATTACTAAAATATTATCATCATTTCTAAGAGTGAATTTTTACATGCAGAAAAATTTTTCAGGTATGTCATATATATTATTCAATAGCTAATTAAGTGTAATTTACATTTGTAGTATAAATACATTCATTTAATAATTAAGTTTTTGATATGAAGCTCGATAACTTTTAATAGTCTTGTGGGGCAAAATCGTATGGGGCATAATCGTATGGTTATACGATTTTACTACATTGATATTTTGACAATTGATATGGTTGAATTTAAGCAATTTATAAGTATTGATATGTTTTATATTTCTTAGTATGGTTCGTAATTATACTCGAAAATCAAACAGACAATCATGGTTGGAAGATGATATGAAAGTTGCTGTATTAGCTGTGGTGGAAAGAACTATGACTTATGATGCTTCTTATAAGAAAAAAAGTTTTTGTTTTATTTTAACATTACATATTGTCTATTATATTTATGTGCTAGGCAGGCATGATGTTAAGTTTTGTTATTATTTTTATTGAAAAGTAATTTTGTGTGGTAATTTTTACTTCTTATATTAAAAGAAGATTTTTTTTATTTTAATAAGTTATTAAATTAATAATATTAATAATAACTATATAGGTACTTAGGTAAGTTGTATTTGTTGTACTATTGCCAATTGGAGTAGGTTTCATCGCATATTGTATTGTGTCATTAATTTGTTGACATTTTGAAGAATTGAAAACAATGTTTAGGTACATTTTTAATTAATGAAAATGAAATCATACATAACTTACTACCTACTGTCTAATTTAAGTTAAACTTTACAAGTTAATTAAATAAAATTCCAATACCAATTAATAATTTACCAATAAATATAATTAACTGTGTTTTGGTATAACAATTATCCTCATACGATTTTGCCCCAGGGTACATACGGTTTTACCCCGCACCTGGGGTAAATCCGTATTTTTCCCAAAAAAAGTAAAACGCAAATTAATCACATTTAAAAAAAAAAAATACAAAAAAGTTTCGAATAAAAGTTATAGACGATAAGTTTTTCTATATATACCAATTTAAATAATTTCATTTCATTAAAAATTACACGATTTATAAGCCATGGAAGCTTAACCGTACGGTACTGCCCCGCCTTCCCCTATTTGTAGTTTAAAAAAACTTGAAAAAGTACAAGGAAAAATTGGCGAAATTATAAATACCAAAGAAAGAAATGATTCTACAAAAAAATTTCTTGTTTTGCACAAATGAAAGCTATCAAAAGTATTTTCATTGGTCTTTTTTCTAAAGTTTCATTGGTTGTTGAACTTATTCCTTCAGACATGGTCAAAATGCAATACTGTCATACATCAGTGGAAGTCGAAATATCATTTAGTCATTATAAGGCAGTTTAACCTCCAAATCGAAGATCTTTTGAATTTGAAAATTTACAAATGCATGTTATCATAAATAGTAATCAAGATAATTAATATTTTTTTTTTAGTTTTTGTATTTGTATTTTATAATTTTTAATACATTTTTTTTAATAATATTACTATTTAAAATATAATTTATTTCATTAGGAATTCATGTGGTTATATTATATTAAATATTAATAAATAAAACATAGTAGTAAAATACATATTTTTAGTATTTTAACACATATTTATGTACATATTTTGGTAGCATAAATACATATAAATCTGAGCCCTAGTTATTAGTATTATGTACATTTTGCTATTATATGTAAATGCAAATATTAGAAATGTTGATGCTGCATTGACAGCTTACTCAGATCAAGGGGTACAAAAGTGTACTTTGGTTTACTAGTTACCTAGAAAATAGAACACTATTATTTAGTTAATATATATGGTATAGGGGAAGACGGGGTATTACAGTATGTTGGGCAAAATCGTATGCTCGTAATGTTATCAATAATTGTTATCATGGAGGTAAACTGAATAAACCGCTTTAAAACATTTTGTTTGATTATGTATGGAATATTATACTGAACATGTTTTCATATCACGTTTTAAAAATAAACATGTTTAATGTTTTTTTCATTCAATTACTAAAATTATATAATTTAATGTTATGTCTATATTATACACGGTTTAAGATATATAGGTTAGCTATCGCCGGCCCGCCATACGGTCCGATTGTGTAACGGTTCAGTAGTTCATATTTTCACCACACGCGTAAAGCGCTAGTAGTAAGTAGAGCTATATTTTACTTATTATAGTGTATCCTACATGATAGAATTTAATGAATTTATGATCATATATATAATATCTGAATAAATATAATATAAATTAAATAATAAATATAAATATATGTATTCAGATATCTATTATAGCGATATATATTATTAAAAGATGGTTTAAAAACATATCCATTCATCTTCAAAACTTTTTAAATAACCTTCAGCCCAGCCAATTACCTACATTAAGAAATTGTAATTTTTTATGTGCCGAATAACGATCACAAATTCATAAATAATGATTAAAACAAACTTTACTTACCTTAATATACTATTTAATTATTATAATGTTTCATAATTTATAACTTACAAGTAGAGGTGGACAGTGGTTCATTTATACTTATTTATTACTGGATGGACTATACTGCAACAATGACTTAAAAATGTTGAAAAATTACCTAAATAAATTAAAAGCTGTATTTACAGCTAAAATGCAAAATAGAATTAGAATATTTTGCATCAAGGGAGCACGAATCAAACTTTTAGCTAAGATAGTATTATATAGAATCAAATGGGAAAAAATGCAAAAAGTCATCAACATCCTAACTCTAATTATTGACAATTATTGATAAGTTCAAAAATACACACCTCTATAATGTTATTCTTAAATATGAAACTAAAATGCAAAGCAGAAAAATTTGATTAACTCTACTTGTTCAAAATTATATATTTACCTACCATAAGCCCATATACCTATTATAAACCTTTAATTGTCCTAAATTCTAATTAATTCTAATTATTATAACAATAACATCACTAAAAATAAATAAATTACTTACAGGCAATCGCAAATCTCAATCAAAAATTAGGAAAACACAATATCGAATTATCGAATAATAATATAGTTGCCTATTAATTTAACATGCTATAATGTAGCATATTATGACCCTACTTACTACTAGTGCTCTACAGATGTGGTGAAATTATGCGTTAAACCCGTAACGAGTTCTGACCACAGCTATCAATACAATTTAGATAGCCGATGGCTAACCTGTATATCTTAAACCACGGTCTTAGAAGATATGGTCGGACAACTAGGCTTTATCAGGCATTCCGCTTAGTGAGTCGAATTCATTTTCAAATTTTACCACTGTAAAATTGAGCGCTGCCTTACAGACTTTATTTGAGGTTATGGCATATTTTGTGAATAATTATAAATAATTGTATTTGTCACGGTTTAATATAGTATACTATTTTAAACCTTGGTATTTGTAAATCACAATGTTTATTACAACATAAGTTCCATTGCATAAATAAACTCGTCCACGCTTTTAGTACATAATATCTTCTTAGACCGTGGACTTGTTTTTAGAAGTATTTATCTAAAATCTATGATATTCATAGTCATATATTTCCAATCATCCAATTTCAATATTATTTTTGTATTTTTTCAAATTAATTATCAAAAGATTTATCCAAGGAATGTGCATTAACGAGTTTTGAAGTAGGTATATTTTTTTATTTTAAAAAGGTTTAATATATACATATATATATATTTTAAGCTTTTGAAAATTTGGAAATTTTTTTTTTTTTCTATAATATTTATTTTTATTTTTGTTCTCTTGTTCTGGAAATTGCCTCATTCTCATCCTTACGTAATATATTAGAGTAAATGAAATTATGTCTCCACCATCGCTTAAACATGGAAAATTGATTGTATTTTCAGACATTAAATCTGTGATAATGAGTTCAAAGACATGCGTGGATGAAGAATGTCTGATGAAACTGTGTTCAATTTTTTGAATGTCTCCTTCAAACATTTATCTTTAGGAAAATTAAACACTGAAAGTTTTTTCATTGTTGCTACTATTGCAATGAAAATAACAAATTTTATTTGGCATTTTTAATACCTACAATTACATAAAATTAAATAATAAGGAAAGAAAAAATATCAAATATAAATTATAACTTTATAGATGCCACTAGAACAGTTGACAGTACTATGCAGATTATAATGTATGTATCAAGTAATATTATAATAAACCAATCTTCAATATGTGAATGAATTTATATTCTGGCGGGCTGTCTGGTTAAAGACCGATATTAATTTCCTAACCTTAAAATACGTCTAACCGGCAGCGCTTTTGCGGTGAAATAATGCAATAGACGGGAGGGTAGGTAGTTGTCCGACCTTATCTTCTAAGACCGTGTCTTAAACCGTAATATTATGTGATAATTTGTAATTAATTTTATCACTTTGTAACTCTTTATCTTCTACTATCTATATTCTATGTCTTCAACACAAGCATAAGTTTACAGAAGATAGATAAATCAATTTAATATGTTATTTTGTCAAATATTTTTATGAATTAAATAAACTAATAATAATAAAAATATGTAATAATACTATTACTGCTACACATTATAATTAATCAGTGGCGGTAATAAGGGGGAGGGGGGGTTGAGCGTAGGTGGATTTAGTTTTTTTATATTTAATATATCATTGGCCCACACATTTAACACACTATATTTAACTATTTATTATATGTACATAAAAATGTGGTGGAGGAGAGTTGGCTTTATTTTCACCTCTCCCTTGAACAACACTATATAACCGTCACTAGCTATACATGATAAAATTGTTAAAATATTTTCTTAAGAGCTATTTATAGAAAATTAAAATTTTCATGTTTACTTAGAATTTTTTCGAAAATGTCGATAAAATAATTTTGTATTCTAAATTTAATACAAAGATCTTTTTACATATCTTTCAATAATGAAAGAAAAAATTTAGCTTAATATTAAAAAAAAAATTACTATTGTTAAGTATTAAATTTTGATAAAACGATAAAAATCATAAAAATACGCTATATTTTTTTTTAAATTTATAAAACATTCAGTTTTTTACTTAAAATTTGAAAATTGAACACAAAATTGTTCATATAATTTTTTGAAAACTACACTGTTATTCTTATTAATATATTTCTGAATGCGTTTTTTCGTAGTACTTACACCATCATATTGTTGTACTTGTTCTTGTACTCATATATTTGTACTCGTATGATCACTTTGTTAAAAATTATTATCAAACGAATAAAATACCATCGAGCTATTTTAATTTATTCCTTTATAGTGATGTCACGAACTTGGTTTATTTGCAACACTACATAGTTTGTTGTAGTTTTGACCTACTGGCTACGTAATATATAGACTATAGATTCTATTTAGGCTGGGGCTATACACGGCGATATTCGTCGAGCGGATTTCGCGGCGGTTTTTGTTCTGTCTGGCTATACACAGCGAATTCGCGTGACGGATTCGCTCATTATTTTCGTCGCGATTTTCCAAATATTTAAAAATATTTGTACCATAATTTTGACATAATTCAGTTTCAAAGTTATTAATATAATTCTATAATAAAAATTCTACACCCATCTGGTGGGGTTACCTCAATACGTCAAGAATATTCACATAACATGTGGTACCTGTTCATTATTCACTGAATAATATTCAGTCATTTTCGTTTTGTTCGTCGTAGTTATAAACATAATAGGTATACCATAATATAAGTACCTACCTATAGCTGGCACTTATAAAAATTATTATAATATATCATTTGTGTTTTGATTGGCCATAGAATATTCTTGATTTCTAACCGTGTGATATTTACGATTTTACAATAATACTATTTACAATACTATTGTATTAATATACCGTACTATAGTAATAATCGCCGCGAAATTCGTTAAACCAAAATACCCGTATAGCCGCTATCATTAAAAGTTAATGTAAATAGACGGTTTTGCGGTTTTATGGCTTGGGCGGTTTTGAAAAAAATCGTCGGCCGACCGCGAATATCGCGGCGGATTAATTCGCGGCGAACTCGTATAGCCCGGTTTAATCACATAGGTTTTCGATGAAAGCGGAATTCGCCGCGAAATCCGCTCGACGAATTTCGCCGCGAATATCGCCGTGTATAGCCCCAGCCTTAATCAATTTACGTTGTAAGCGTTTATTGATTTTTCAATATCTCAGCATATTGTTACCCAAAATAGACACTTAAACCCGCCATACACGTAACGATCGGTTTGTCGATTTGCTGACAAATGTAGGATTGACAGATAAATTGATAGGTGTATGGTAATGTTTGGAAACCAATCGATGATTGATATTGATAAATCGATATTTTGAAAGTATCAATCGATTGATTGATGAACAGATTGACGCATATTTAGACACGTATGTGCAGTAAACTATAGAAGTTGATAAACAAGTCGACAATTTCGTAATTCCGTGTATGGCAAGGTTTATAGATAATAGACTATTATTATTAGATCTATTATCTATAAACCTTGCGTGTATGGTGAATAATAGATAGTCAAATTAATCAACTCATTGATCAATTTGTACTTTGATAAAAGGACAAACCGATCGTTACGTGTAAGTACGCTTAACTGTACAAGTGATAAAATGTGAACTTAAAATATATTACAAAAAATGAAATATTGATGATTTATTTATTATGTTATGGTGTTTCTGAGTTATTTGTTATTGGTATACATAATAGTAATATTATTATTATTATTACAATATTAACAATTTTATTATGATGTATTGAATATTTTAAAATTTCAATATTGATATTACTCAGTTCCTGTAACACTGATAATGTTTATATTTACTGGACATAAGTGATCCGGTTTTACGTTTCCTTTTAGCACGTATCTGCTTAAAGTTTACACGGGCAATAAAGTAGAAGAATCATTTTCATTAAACAAATCCATTAAAAATTAATATCTATTAAATATAGTCATTATATAGGTAATATTCATGATAGTTATACATGTATGTTTACATAGCGACTGCATAGAATATCTTTGAACGAGACAAAAAGCCGATAGGGTCAAATATCGTAGTATACACTAGTTTCTGATATGTTTAATTTGTAATGTGTAGAATTACTCGAGCCTCGAAGTTTTAACATGATTAACATTTTTCATGAAGTAAAACAGTAGAATAATTCGCTTTCTTATTGAAAGAAACTTAACATAATACATTGTAACATATAGTATGTTAATTAATTGGAAATTCATTCTCTATAACTCATGATCTAGAATGAATATTCAAGTTAAGTTTATTTTTCTATAATGTAATATTTGGATGATAATATTTTTACAATGACTTTTAAAGCATTAAAAATGTTTACTTTTTTCACACTCTCAATGCAAATTCGATAATGAACTCCCTTTTCGTTGATATTTTATGTAATATTTGTATTTGTTATTTCAACTTTGTTTATCTTGAATTGCTTTAAGTAATTCAATTTTATAAGCCTAGGATTTTTGTAACAAAATTAACGTGACATTTTGAATATCTTGTGTATCTTAGTTATTAATTATGCAGCCTCACGAAGTTTATGAAAAGTCGAAGAAGGTTACACAATATTATTTTAGTAACCCCACGAAAAAGTATCCATTAGAATGATGTCTGGTGACCAGGCTTGCTATTTTTTTTTTTATATAAATTTCAAAGGATAATGGAAATTATTATATTTTAATTCATATGTAGAATTAACATAACCTATAGAAACTAATATATTTATTATACTCTCGGCAGTGAATTTCTAATAAATGTACACTCTTATTATATTATATTATTATTTCATAACATATTATATGTTATATAATATATTATGCTATATATTATAAAATGTATTGAAAACGCGTACAAAATTATTGTTTATTTGGTCTTTCTTAAATAGTTTTGAAAAAAGCTATGATGAAATCGCACCATTTTTTGATTAGTACATAACATAAGTATATAACATCCTATAATATAACTATTTCCGAATATCGATATCGAAACTATCAAGAGCAAATTGCACATTGCAATGTCGAAATCGTATTGCATTACTGATAAACATGATATTGTTGGCCAATACTATAGCTACAACTTGATTTTATTTTTCATTGGTAGAAAAAATTATTATTTTACATATTTTCATTTAATCATCAGAAAATATATCTCTAGATAGTTTGTTTTATTTAATTCCGAGTAATTCTACTATAGAAAATTTCTTAGTATTTGGTATTATTTTTGTTGGCTTCGATTCATTAGAAAACAAATATTTGTGAGAATATATAAGTTTCATGGAGATTGAAAAGTAATTGAAATTGAGTAGTAAATATAAATAGCTAATATTACTGTCGCTAAAAATAATATTACGTCGAAAACAAAATAATTATTTGTTATTTTGTACATTACAAAATATAACAAACAGTTGTATATGTTTGCATAGGTAATGTTCGTCGATAATGCTAGAATATATCAAACGCGGAGCGGATATTCGCTGAGCAGCTCAGTTTCGTTGCTTGTCCAGAAAATTAAACCATTGCTTCAGGGTAGTGTTGTAAAATTACCGGTAATTTGTTTTTAGGTAGCTTACTTGAGTAAATTACCGGTAATATTACTTTTTATGGTAATATTGGAAAATTTATATAAAATTATTTGTCATTTATTTTTAGGTAACTTATTTGAGTAAATTATCGATAACATTACTTTTTTATAGTAATATTGGGAAATATATTTCAACACCCAATTACCTAAGTAAGTTCTAAGATAATTAGACGAATAAAAAAGATATGTATTCTGTCGAAGCGATGAATCAGTGTTTTTGTTTAAGCAAGTTTCAATTTCTATTATATATTTATATACTTGTAAACTTTAAGGATATTTGACGAATTTGACTAAAATAGACTATACTGACTAACTGCTATAGTGCTAAACGATAATTGCTATAATTTTAAATTTATAATAATTAATAAGTTTATATTTTTCTTTATCAGTACCTAATCAGTAATAACTAATCACCAGGGCTAGGATTTATATGCAATAAAAATTGTAAAATATGCAAAAATATGCATTTAAATTGTTATAAGATAAACACAAAAATATAGATACAAAAAAAATATTTATTCATTGAAATACATCAACATCAGTGATTGGCTGTTTGTCTTAATACAATTGAGAAATAAAATAAAATAATTTAGAAATAAAATTTATAATTCACATTCACTACGTGTGTTACTTTCTACGACCATATATATTTTTTTAAATTTTCGAAAATGAGTGATTGGTGATTGGATCGCAGTATGGCTGAAGCGGTAAAGCACGATTGAGCATAAAACGATTGAGCATAGACCTTTTTAGCAACACGATTGAGCATAGAATATTTTATGCGATGTTGCCAAATTCACGTTGTAAACATTTTGTAATTTATTATTTTCACGTATTATTCACACCAATTGTTATGATATCTGAGCCGAACTCCTCAGTTTTATCGATTAATAAACTAGTTACGTATCAAACATTTAGCATCGGGGTAAAATATATGATAATTAAGACACAATTCCAAAATTATTATAGAATTAATATTAGTGTTCGATCACCTATAGTTGTGTTTAGTGCGTTTCGTATAAGTGCGTTTATAGTTTCTATTTTTTTTAATATGAGTATAAGTGATATAAAAATTATTTTATCAGAAAGAAGCAAAAAATTGGCATTAGTAAATTTATATAAATACAAATTAATTAGAGTTCGAAAAAAAGACAATCTTTTGAGGTGGAGGTGTACAAATAACAAATGTTCAGCATTAATTTTCTCAGATACAGATAAACTTAAAGTGATTGAAACTGCTGTACAACACAAACATGATCAAAATTCTTTTCAAAAAATAGAAACACAAGTTATCCGAGAAAATTGCAAAAGAAAAGCTGAAGAATCAATTTTATTATAATTATTATTTTATTATTATCAAACAGATCTATATACTATATAATGTGACTAGGTATATTACATATTGACTATGATAACATTTTTTTGGCCATGTTATAATTTGAATTATTATAATTATTTAAATACATTTTTTTGTATAATACAGTTCTAAATTGAAAATGGCAACGTTGCAGAGTTTTTTAATGCTCAATCGTGTTGATTTTCTTTTGTGTTTCAATTTCCTTTGATGCACCGAAAATTTATGCTCAATCGTGTCACAAAAAAGGTGTTTTATGCTCAATCGTGTGTCATCCGACTGAAGTTCCGTTCAACATCACATGTTGTAGTTGGCGCATATTTAAATAAAGAAATTGTTCCTGGTGTTAGATCACTACTGAAATTGTCCTCGTTAGATTCGTCAAATAATATTTAATTTATTGATTGTGAAATTTTAAATCCTTTATTTTTTTGTTAAACTAAAGACATTTTGTTTTCAGCTTAATCTACGACTCTTCCGTTACACTCAAGAAGTCGATCCCTAGCATTTATTATAATCTGTAGATTTTCATGAAGTGTTAAATTCTTGTTTTATAGTTTAATTATGCATTGGGATAAGAAGCAAAAATTACTTTTAATAAATGCTAAATCATTTTTTAAATTTTGATTATCAAACAACTCTAGCTTTTCTTATCGAATCTAATTCGCCGTATAATTTTAAGATCACAGATTTAATCGAATTGATATTTTCTACGAAATATTAATATTAAATTATAAATATTAATTACAAAACATAATATAAAGCATGTATTGTTATGTATGACTGCAGGTACAGTTCTTAATCTATGTCAAACACGGAATACGGATTATGGTTATCGGGCTATTTTTGTTTTCGTTGATTATTAAAAATAATACACGCAGTGCCGTAGCTAAAACTTCATGGGCCCCGGTGTAGATATATTATAATGACATGAAGAAATGAGAAGTGAAGTTACCCAGCATTAACACTCATAGTTTTTTTTTTTTTTTTTAATAATTATTCAATATTATATTATTTCATTTTATCTCAATTTAAGTATATTTTTGTTTTTTTTTCAACAATTTTATGTTTTTTATTATTTCTTGTGCTTTAAATTTCGAATTAATTTTTTTATTGTGTTTTATCTTCTTAACGTCACCCTCCTAATTATAGTTCTAGATCCGTGTCTGAAGGGTGGCGCTGTCCGCTCGGCAGTCGTTATCAAAACGGCCGTCGACGGCCACTTCGGCTTCTCTAATCAACCACGCGCACCGTCAACACGACACCCGGTTTCCCATGTCATAGGTCCCTCACCTGGAACGATCGTGGAGACGTCCGATACGCACTATCACCTGTCACCTGTCTGTCCTGTTATATATACTTGTCTATGCGTCTGTTCTTCCGCATACGTCGGTGTGGATCTATCTCGGCACCTTGTTTTCAATATTCTTATTTATCGATTTTGGTTTCTGTGATGCGATGAAATATACGTCTATTATTACATTTGTGTAGTTTTGTGCAGCCGACCACCAACGCGACCCATTACAAGGGGACTGTGATAAACGTTTGCAGGATAAAATATTACGTATAGCCTGGATCTATTGTTCTTCCCTTCTGCAGGACGTCTGGTTAGTTTATGGAGTAATTGATAATTAGGTCGTCTGCGTTTTGTTCATTTATTATAACTGTATAATATAATTAATAACGTTGTAGTGAGCAGAACAGGGGTCATGTATAGGGAATTTCGGATCCTATAATAATGTTTAAACATACATAATTTGAAAAATTAAACATTAATAAAAATTGTTCCTATCTAATGCCGGTGTCGTATGACTCCGCCACGATTACAATATATAATATCGACTAGTTACCACACATTATCAGCTCGATGTTTCAAAATAGATATCCGAATAAAACAACTAACAAGCTCACTTGTTCATTACGATACTCTGTAATGGTTTTAAACACGGACTATGCGAATTTATATTTAATTATTATTTGGAAACCATCTTCAATTTATACAAATAATTGTTGTACTTACGAAAATTATATTGTGTATTATTATAATGTAATACAACAAATAAATAAGATATAATATGATATGTTAATAAAATATTTATTTAATTTTTTTAAAAACTTTAAAATAAACCAGGTATAATTAGCTTATTAACATGATATGAAATTTAAATTAAAAATGTTCCTTACAATATAATCAACTGTTATTCTGTTTTCAAATCTTACATCGTACACCAATAATACCGTACATATACATATATGTACTATACAATAAATATATTATAAGAAAATTTAAAAATAAGTATATAGTACACTTTATTCTAACGGGTACTAGGACCCAAATTGGATAGTAGGAAATGTCAAACGGGCAGTTAACTTCATGCATTTTGGCATCTGAAAACATTATACGTAATAGGTTTATCGGTTGAAAAGTAGATATAAAATTTAGTTTTGAAATATTCTAAAATCGTCAAAGAATTTACGTTGATACAGAAAATGAATATTTGTTGGTTCATTTTAACGTGTCACCTTTAACACCGTGGGATCCAAGACCTTCAACGTTCTTATGGATACTCTCATTAAATAGTCGGTTGAAAGACGCCCTTAAAGCATGCAAACAAGATTGGTTTAAAAGAGTTTATAAGGATCCTGAAAGTCAAAAAAAAGAAATTTTTTTATGTTATCCTTAAGTAATTCAGTGATTAAATAAATTAAATAAAAATTAGTAAGATTTCTCGTATTGTATTATCAATATTTTAATTATATGATTATTATTTTTATTTTTAAAATAGGTTATTATTATATTCGTGTCAAACAACCACATTTATACAATTTTTGTAAGTAAAATTATAATCATATAAACATAAACGTAAAATATATAAATGTAAACAAGAGTTTAAATTGTCAATTGATTAAATAATAAATAAATAAATATAAGTAAAATAAACATAAATATGAGTTAGAATAAATTATAAATAAAATTGTTTACTCAATATCAAATTTTTCCTTCCCAATGTTTCACCACTTTGGTTGCATCCTTTGTCACTGTTATAAGATCGAAGGCAGTGCAATTTGTAGGGAATTTTGGGCATATCAAGAGGTGGTTCATAGTATGTTCGTCTCCGTAGTAACATTTTGTGTCTTTTTATTACACCCCACTTCTTTAGATTGTCTTTTGATCTTTCTATTCCCATTCGTAGTTTGTTGAGTGTTCTCCATGCTGGCCAATCGAGGTCATGTCCTGTTGGGATGTGTTTTGATGGTGAGATTTAATCATCTTCAACATGGCCTATGGTTAATTTCCAGCAATCCATTCGGGTTTGCCCGAAGGTTTTTGTTAATAAATTTGTGCATTTTATGAAGCTCTTTCTTGATTTTAATCTTGACCTGTGTACAAGGCCGTAACTGGAAAAAAATGTCGGGGGGGGGGGGTCTAACATTTTTTTAAATATAGATACTAAATATTTTTCATTTTTACGTTAAAAATATAAAATTTTATTATTATCATTGTTAAAAACATAAGTCATCATTATAATATTCAATTTACATAATAGTTGATTATTTATATTAGGTATACATATTATAGAATTATTCACATTATTTAAAAGCACAAATAAAAAATAAAACATAAAATAAAATGTTTTCAATATTAAATTTACAAAATAATTCAAAATAATTATTAATTTATAGTCTATAAGCATGCAATATGTGTACTATTTTATATTAGTAAAATAGCTCTATCTTTTTGAAGAGTACATTTATTTAGGACGTCTTCGGGATCCACTTTAATATTTCTATGAACACTTAATAATGCTAGGCCATTTAAACGGTTTTGTCAAATAGCGTTTCGTAAAATTGTTTTCTCCCGTTTCAGCGTTGAGAACGTTTTCTCGGGCGTTGCAGTTGAAACTGGTAATGTAGATAGAACTTTTAATAAAAAGTATATTCACGAAAATATACACAGAATTTCAATTGTTTAATGTTTCAATGGCTGTACTAGGACGATCGTTCTGAGAATGTGAGATCCATTTCCTATTTCATAATTTAATTTCTGTGGATAATAAATCCATATCTATATAGTCAGAATATAAATTAAAATCTGTAGCTGATAATACAGCTTTATGACACATTTTTGGTATTAATAAATATAAAGAAGACAAAACTATTTTGTGTTTTGAAAATCTGTCTTTTAGTTGTTGAATAAAATCGTCATAAAAAGGAATAGAAATAGCTATACGGAAATATTTTTCTGGAGAGTTAACATTAACGTTAGTTCTATTTTTTTGACGTCCAACTAGTCTTGGTATTTGTATCTGATCCTCTCCGTCTATCAACTTAAACATATTTTTTGCTTTTTCTAATATTTTTTTAAATGTTTGGCTTATATTGATTCGAATGTCTTCAAAACTTCATTCAAAACAATTTCGACAAATGATACTGCTTCACTTAAATTACATGTTACTGATTGTAATGATTTGCATAAAGGTAATATTAATGAAAATAGTGTGTTAGCTGTCACTAAACTAATAAAAAATTCACTAGTTGTTGTGCTACGATATAGATTTAGTGCTTTTGATGATGTTTCAATATCATGAAATAATTGGAGTTCATCTAAAGTGTCGACAATAGGTTTATATATATCTAAAAATTGAATCATTCCATCGTGGTTTTCGACCCACCGAGTTTCATACA
This sequence comes from Sipha maydis, assembly GCA_034509805.1. Classification (NCBI taxonomy): domain Eukaryota; kingdom Metazoa; phylum Arthropoda; class Insecta; order Hemiptera; family Aphididae; genus Sipha; species Sipha maydis. The sequence goes on from JASXSY010002183.1 coordinate 107,328, forward strand.
TAGATGTTAATTTAGTCCATTTTGTTTTGGGAATAAATTCTTTAATTTTATTTTTAAAAAATTAAATTCGTTTAGCAGAAACTTTAATGAAATTGCCTACTGATTTAATTGTTCCAATACAATTACGAATGTTCGAAGAATGTGCGCTACAATGAACGTAGAGGGCGGCAGGATGTTTTTCACGTATCAAAGATTGTACGCCTTTGAAATTTCCCCTCATAGATGCTGTGCCGTCATTTCCTTGTCCTAACATGTACCGACTATTAAGATTAAGCCTTTTTAAGTTTATAAAATTACTGTTGCCAAATGTTGTCCCGTTGTAGAATATACCGATATAAATTGTTAAAAATCTTCTTTTAGAACATAATATGTAATATCATTTTTAGCATCTATACTTTGCTCCAAATATCGCACACATAATAATAATAATAATAACTGTTCAAAGCAAGATATATCAGTTGTCTCATCAACCAATACGGAAAAACACTTTGATTTGTTTATTTTTTAACTATTTTTTCCTGTATAATTTTTCCGCAAATTTCAATAAAATTATTGAGAACTTAAATAAAAATAATTTAATTTATTATTTTCAAAATGGTCAATTAAGTTTTTATCACCACATGAAACACGTATTCGCAATAAAGCACAAAAATTTCCATCATTTTGTTTAGGTTCGACATTTTCTTATGAAAGTGGTCCGGAATCATTAGTGCCACGAAAAGCTATTTTTTTGCCAGCCTCATAAAATTATAGTTTCAATTATCGGTATTAATCTTTTTTGATTTAAACTTATTTGTGCAGCACGCACTTAATATAATTTTTGTGCAATATTTTGTTGATTTCTTGAATAGATCGTTATAAAATTATCACCTCGTAAAACGTTGGTTTAATGAAAATCTTTTTTAGAATGTTCACTAAGTACTTCAATTGCATATTTCCAATTATTAAAAATTTTGAATACTAAAGTATTTATATAGGGCACCACCATTATCAATTGTTGAGTAAACAAGCCATGGAAAACGGTCAAACCAGTTAAATTTAAATTTTAGTTTTTTTTTTTTTGTAGATGTGGATGTTGGAAATACATAATTTTTATCTGGCATCCAAGGTGAAGTTAAAAATTTTAATTTTAGTTCATCACACACATTTTTATTTAAACAGTAACTAATATCGTTGTTTTCAACTTCAATTATTTTGTTATCGTTTGAATTTAATCCATTATTTTGTTTTGTTTCTGATTCTAAATTTTTAGTTTATACAATACTTGAACTTTCCTGATCAGATGATTTGAGTTGTAGTAGTCATCTACATTACTAGCTGTAATAAACTTTCTAGTGTTTTCTCAACCACTATTCTTCTCAAACACATTCTCAAAATTTTCGACTTATGCTGCTATGACTTATTGTGCTGCTATAGTTGTGTCATCTGCATAAATAAAATATTTGATGCCTATTTAGCATAGTCTACTATTTGAAATAGGTGATAGGTATATAATAAGGAGTGAAATTAAAAGATTAAAAAAATTTGTATTTTTTATATGACTTTTTTTTTTTTAGGTAGAGTGGATACAATTAACGAATAATTCTCAACAAAATTTATTTAGATTTTGGGCATGAGAAAATAATCCTAAGAGTAAACTCTGGTGCTTAGATGACCAGATCGATGGTAATTTTCGGGATTTATTACGTTTTTGCATTGAATTAGGTGATTCAGATTTAAATGATTATTTGAAAAATTCCAACAAAAATGCTATAATTATTAATGTTGTAATTCAAAATTATACAATAATATGTAATGTATAATATAATGTTTTGGAGATATTGTCATAAACAAAATAGTATAAAAAGAAAAAAAGCAACAAATTTTTCTATTTTAGCAGATGGAACTACTGATATTAGCCATGTAGAACAGTTGTCAATTAGTTTAAGATATGTAGATTCTGACTAGAAAATAATTCATGAGGATTTTATTTAACTACTTAAAGTTATTGTTTTAAGTGGAGAAGCATAAGGAAAAACTATTACTGAATTAATAGAACATATAGGATTAAGTTTAAAGAATTTTAGAGGATATAGCTATGATGAGACTATCAACATATCCGGAAAATTTAAAAGCACTGAAACTTATAGTTTAAAACATTAAGTATCCTGCATTGTATCTTATACCTGCACTATCACTATATTTTTATTCTAAGTACCCTGCAAAATATGTAACTGTATTATGTATTAACTGTAATTGTATATAACTATCTATTCAAGAAATCAGCAAAATATTGCACAAATATTTATATTATGTCAATGAATGTAGTACATATGAATAATATATGGTAAAGCACATAGAGGAAGGATTTCCGTTTGAAAATTGTTTGCGATAGTTACGCCTCAGTGTGAACATGAATTAACGTGGGTATTGAAAATCCGTTTTAAATACTTGATTATGTTTTGGAAATTAAAACATTATTGTTTGTGCATAAAATATGTATCAATCGTTAATAATAAAACCATGATTGAAAATATAGTCTGCTAGCACCATTTTGGTTATTCCGCGTGGATTGTGCTTAATCCGATAAAATACTACGCCACTATCACGCTTCAGAGCACTAATTACACATCTAAAGTACTAATATTAGTTAAAAACCTCTCTATACGATGTCATGCTTTGTGCATGTAAATCAAAGGCGATTCATTGTATTTGTCTTTGTGATTTTCAATGAAGCTCCGCTTAAAAATCCTGATAGACATTTGTTAGCTTTGTAGTTAAAATACGAATTGAAAAACTCATCATTCCTCATGCGACGAATATAATTATTTTGTCATCCAATTTGTATATTCCCGTAATTCTATGATGTGTTTTAAACTTATTTCATTAACTAAACCATTATATAGTATATGAGTGCTTTCATATATACAGTTTTTTAGAATTAAATTAAGTAAATCAAATAAAGGTGAATGGGAAATGAATCTTGTCTTCTTGCTATTTGAAGCAAACTTATGGATCCGTATGAATTCTAAGAGCGTAATGAAAACCCAAAAGTTAAATACTATATGTATTATATACATTTAATATTTTAGTATTTCTTTTTATTTGCATTAAAAAATACAATTGTATTCTATGACATTTAACAGAAAGGTTGCTCAACTATAGTAATAAATAATACAATTATTAAAATTATTATTTGACAGCTGTGACCTCAGAGAGGAAGTGAATGGAAACTATCTTCATGGCCTTTTTTTTTTCAAACTTTTATTATTTATTATTATTTATATTACACCAGGAAAATATATAAATATGAATATGAAGTTCACCCTCCTCCAATTTAAAAAGGTCTAAGGACGTCACTATTTGTCATTTAACATGATTTTCTAAACATTTTAGTATATTATTAAGGTTTTATGTGTGTAAATCAATCAAAAGATAATGGAATGGAGTGATTGAAAAATATTTTATGAAAATATGTCTGTGACGTAAAATTTTGTTAAAATTAAATAACCAGCAGTAGTTATTGCTCATTTATAGTATATAATATTTTTGATTAGTTTTCAAAGTAATCTTTCAAAACATGTTTTATTTCTCTTACAATATCAACATTAGAATCTAGCGCGATCATTTATATTCTTTAAAAACAAATACTTTTCTCTGTATATATATGATGTGCGTTCAACTATTCGAATACTTCAATAAAAACTTATTATTACATACCTTTCATCTTTCAGTTCTTTAGATAAAACTGTAAATGTTATACGTAGCGTTAACACGAAACGTAATTTGATTTTTATTGGGGCTGAAGAAGAAAAGCACGAGACACGAATGTTTTGTAGATATTTCTTGTTGATACATATGGCTCTTTTTCAGCACAACACTACTATTACAGTTGCAATATCAATTTTTATAAATTACAATTTAATAATTTAAAATTGTCTAGAAAAATGTCTGACAAAGATTTTTAAAGCGTACGGAATAAAAATATTCAACTTTTAAGGAAGTAATATCTGTAATAGCATTTATTGTTTTCGACAAAATCAAAAAGAAAAAAAAAATTAATTATTAATTACCTACCAAATTTTTTTAGATTCTGAACGGAGTGAAGAATGTATTGATTTTACAATGATGTGTGTTTTTTTTTTTTTTTTGTGTCTGTCGACACGATTTGGGGCAGTAAAAATGCTTCGATTGCCTTATGTAGCAACTTTTCTGAAAGAAAAGTGAATCTATTTGGTACTTTAGGAGGTCAAAAGTAAAAAATTTCCAATATTTTTTAAATGCGACGGGAAAAACCATTAAAAAATTTGGGAAAAACGGGAGTTTTTACGCAAAACCAGTTTTCGACATAATCAAATTTTTATTTTGCTATAACTCAAAAACTAATCGATGTAAATACTTGAAATTTTCACCAAATGTTTAGATTAGCGTTCTCTATACACCATTAAATTTTGACTTTTATTAAGCTATTTATAGACAATTGAAATTTTCAATTTTTTTAAGTATTTTTTTTTTTTAAATAATGATAAAATTTTTTTGGCTGCCCAGAAAATCTTGAAAATTTAATACAAGGTTTCTTATAAGCTGTTCTTTAACTGATAAAAAAAAAATTTAAAATCGTAAGTCACAATTTTTTTTTATAAGTGCTCAAAGTTCCAATTTATACGAAATATGTAAAAATCACAATAATTTGCAAGTTATTTTGTAGATAAAAATTCATAGAATTTTTTCTGTTCATACTTAAGGTTCAAAATTTTAACACTAGGTTATCTATGAGCTACTCTTCAAAAATCTTTAAAAAAATTTCTACCGGACTAAGAGGAAAAAAGTGTATGACTGTTTGAAATTTAAATATTTACGAAATTGCATAAAATAGCGATTTATTCTCAGACGATTTTAAATATTTGTTATAATTCAAAAAGTATAAGTCGCAGATTTTTGAAATTTCTACCAGCTGTTAAGATTGGTATTTCTTTTATGCAATATTTTTTTCAAAATATTATATTGATTTTTAAGCCACATATAGTCATTTAAAATATTCGATTTTTTTACATTTTATTTTTATAATCGGTGATAAAAAGAATTTGCCTACTACAAAATACTTGAAAATTTAATCGAAGATTCCACAGAAGTAGTTCTTAATGTCATTCAAAAATTATTAAAATCCATAGAAACAATTTTTTTTTATAAGCGTTTGAACATCGAATATTGACATAAAATTACATGTAAAATATAATATAATGTAGAATGTTCTAGACTGACAAACTATATCGCTGTATGCAACTGCCAACCCATCCTAATTGAAAAATATATTTATCGTTTCAAAATAAAATATACTTTTTACAATGTTTATAAATAACAATGTATTGTATCCTAGACAAACATATGAACTCCGTTCAGAATCGTTATTCGTATACAATGATATCTATCATTGCATTCAAATTTAACAAATCCATTATAATAATGACCTATCCTATAAGCGAGGTGCACTCCACCCCTAACTGTACAGCAGAGCGAGGCCCATCCGGTTCTTTTTTATCTTTAGGTGATGTTATATTTATTATAAAATAAATTGTATTGTTCGTAAAAATTAAAGTTATTCCAATAATAGTATATAATTTCGATGCGATTATACGTTCAAATTTTAATTTGTTGTCACTAAATTATTTTGTTAAATAGTTTTCATTTCGTTGCATAATAATCCTTTTGGTTCAAAATATTTTTTGTTGGAAGGTTGAATTTGAATGTGACAAATTGTTTGGACTAAACTGTCATGGAATGTATATACATCGCTGTGTTTATTGCATTTGTTTTTAAATATTTTTGTTACTACTTGACTTTCGTTTGATTCTTCTATTGCTTCTGACACGGGATGATCTAAATGAAAGCAATTACATTTATTATTAAATGAAAATTGTTAAAATTCATCAAATTGTTCTCAAAATGCGTTGCTAAAAAGGTGTGTAATTGTCAATAAATAAGTAATAATGTAAAATTGTATCAAACACATTTTGGTATACAGGGAAAGAAAATATCAGTCATCCAATTACTTTTTAATTTATAATTACAATAGCAAAATCAACTTACCAATTATACATTGATCCTCGATATTATTTTCTTTTTGGTAGTCATGAAAATGTAATTTGATCGTTCGTACGATAGAACACTGCATATTTTTGATACGCTATAGCAAAAATATAATTTTGAATTATACGTATATTATAATATTTAAATTATCATAGTTATTTTATGTTGAAAACGAAATTACATAAAATTTATAATTAACCTGCATTAGAATATTATGAATCTTAATACATGATCATCACTCGTTAGTATTTATCAATACCATATAAACAATAAACATGGCCATTTATTGCTTAATTATATTGTAATATAATATGTATTATATACGTATGTATTATATAGGTGTTTGATATGGAATTAAATGTTTGGAAATGTAAATATATTTTATTAACTTACTTTTAAATATTGCATTTTGTTTATAAACAAATATATTTATTACAGTGAATATATTAAAGATATTAAGTAAATTATGAATGGCTACCGTTATAAAAATATCTTATGTAAATACATAATATTTTCAGAATACAATTACCTTTAATAATAAAAAATAAATAAATCACAAACCCGTCATATCTTTTAATATTCAGTCAACGGTTGATGGCGGATACTGACATCGTTTATTTACATAAAATATTTATAATTTCTTTGACTATTTTCATCACATTTTTTACTATATATAACATAAAAACAACAATTTATATGTTTATAATATTTTCTAATAGTATAAATTAAGTAAAGCCTAATTGAAAAAGAATGCCAACTATGTTTTTCGTATCAATTGTTGTTATGACGAAATTGTTTTATTTTTATTTATTAGTTTTAATTTGAAACGTTATCGTGATAGATATATAAGACGACAAAAACTACGAAAATTCACAACATCTTTATTATTAAAAATGTATAAATATTTTTTGAACAAATCACTTTACAAGGGCTTTAATATAGAAGCTCAGTTGCTTTCAAATATCATAAAAATCGACTCTAAACTCTCTAGTCATATCAACCCCCTAATTTCCATTCAAGGTGGAGAAAATATCCCAAAAAAACTCTCTCTCATTCGGTTAAAAAGATTCTGATATAAGGATCTATTAAATCTTTAATTTTAATTTCACTCTATCAGAGTTCCTTCTCATATTATTCGACTTTTTATTGTAAATGTTTTAAAGATCACATTTTTTTTGTAAATATTAAATGTCAGATTTTCATGTTTTAATAAAAAAAGTTCATAAATCTTCCAATTTTTTTACTCAAGACTTGAAAATGTAAATTAAATTTTTTATAACATTTTCTTTATAATAATTTAAAAAATTACCTGACATACGTAAAACAGTTTTATTATTATTTTTTTGTCGATGTCCAGAATATAATTTATTTTGTACTTTAAATGGTGGTTATTTTATAAAATTTTCAATAGTTTTCTTAATAATTGCAAAAGATTGACGAAAAGTAAAAAAAAAAATGTTTAACGTTAAACTTATAGTTTTAAATAAACTTTTTATTTTTTATTATTTTTTATATTAAAGTAAACTTAATATTTTAATTTAAAATGTTAATACATTTTTATGAAGAAACGTTTAAGGGAATTTAATTAAAAGAAAAATTTATTTTTTGTTAAAAAAAGTATTAAATACATTTCGTCTTAGACTATAGGTTATCCAGGGTATGGTGCCAAATAAGAAAACGTTAATAAAAGACTCTTTTTACAATTTTTTTTTTTTTTTTTTTTGTATTATGTATTAGAAAACAAATCTAATTTAAGTATAAAATTTAAAACTTTGTATAACACGACTTTATGGTATGTATTCTGAGCTGAAAGAGTCGTTGGACTATTTTCCTTAGAAAACGACAAGAAATCTTCTGGTGTTGTGAACAGTAGTTTGTACAGAAGCATACTTTTAGAATGATATTATTATGTTAATATTTTCGGTTCCAACAGAATGACTTATCACATCTGCTGCGGAACGCACTAAATCGAAAAATCAATTTACTGAACGCACAGGACTTAAATAAAAAAAATAGTGTTTTTTGATATTAGTTAATTTAATGATGTTCAAGTTTTATGTTTCTCGTTATTGGGAATTTAAAAATTATTCAAGATTTTCGTTTAACATTATTATAAATTAAAACGTTATTCAAGGGTAGCATTTTTCATAATTAGACATTATAATGTTCTTCAAGTTTTGCGTTGTAATGTTATTTAAATTTTGCATTTTATATTATTAAGATAATATTTAGTCATTTTTTGGTTTAAATTTAAAAGCTGCGAATCCTCATTGGTTTAAAAAATTATAGAATTTTATATACTATATATATCAAATATATTATAATATTTCATATTATTTCATAACATTAACAGTGTACATTATGGGTCACTCCTCTAATATTTGTATTTAATTTAACTAAATGAAAAAATAACTAAAACTAAAACAAGGGTTCACAATTCTATTATCTTGCACCTGAGCTCGAATAAATTAACTTTAGACATCAGAGTATTATTAACCTAATAAAAATTTATAATTCCTCACTATAAAATATTATTATGATTATTTAATAACATACAAATCCATAATTATTGTAGATAAACCTACTTAACCTAATTGTCAATAGATTACTGGTTCAATTCACATATGGATTCTATTACAATAAAGAAATCAACCAAGGATTGAAAACAATGACCTGGATGGAATTTTTTTTAAATAAATCAGTGTATATGTTTATATTCCACAAAATGATCACGAAAATTCAAATGAAAAACCAAAACTCATAGCCAAATATTATTTCAATGGTTTGCTATACAAATTACAACAAATACATAACAGTTTTGAAAATTCTTTTTTAAAACTGTGTTAATCGAATTAGTTGTTATTTGCAGGGCTTAAATTTAAAAAATAATTGTTTTTTTTTTATTATTAGGTTATTTAATTATTCTATCTAGATATTTTAACATTTAAAAAAATATTCTATCAACAACTTTGAATTATGGTTTTTGATAGAAAATGTTATCTAGTTGGTTCGTTAGAGATTAGAGAGGTCATTTTTGAATTTCTCAACAGGTTTCCCATTAATTGTGGAAATTGCAAAAATTGCAAAAAAAACATTTACGGGAAGCCGATTTCGATTTTCTTTTTAACTATTATTCAGAAAGTAATATTATAGAAACTTGTAATATTCACTAAATATTTATATATTTATATTTTCTCTATAAGTGGTATAAATTTTTCAACAATTTTGGATTTTATTGCGAAAACATACGATTTCAATAAAATATAATTTTCTAACGCTTATAACATTTTTTTGCGCTGCTTGAGTAAATTTTTTTGGTTCGTTGGAAAGAGCAACTTCTCTTGTACATTATATTAAATTTTTAAGTCTTGAGTATTATATTGAATTGTTTATCAACTCTTAACTACTAAACATAAGATTTTTTTCTTTCCTCAATATTTTCATTAACATTCAATGGTTATTTTTAAAAATTGAGATTGCAGATTTTTGAGATTATGTCACACGAGTAAAAACAATGTATGAGGAACATTGTATTAATATTTCAAAATGTTGTGGCCGACCATAAATTTATATTGACGTTTTACGTGCTCACTTGAATACCCCATGTACTACACTGTATACTATAATTGTTATTTAATATATTATTATTGTACGTTACACCTTGCTCTTCAAGGGAAAAACTCAAAATAATGTCTAATGCAAGAATGTAGAAAAACTTAAATAGTTAAAATTTCGAATTTATTTATTTATTACGGTAAAAAAGATTTATTTATTAACTTTGTTTTATAAAATTAAAAAAATATAAGATTTATTTACGTTTTTTAATTTTTTGATTTCAATTTTTGAATAGTTCAATTTCTTTAAATTTATCATTCTTAGCATGTGCTCCAGTAAGGAAATGTTAAATTTTGTTAATTTAACGGGAATTTATCGATTCCGCCGACTATCAATTCCACCGAACATCTGTATACATTGATTTCGTCGAAGATTTATACTTGTATATAAGAATATAACATATATTTATATATATTATAATATTAAAATATTTTCGGCGATCCCGACAAATTTTTTATTAGCTCAGCTGTGAATTTTTATTGATTATTTTAATGTAAGTAAAGTTGGTATAACAAAATTACAAGTTATATTGAATCCATTAGGTCTTAAGGTTTTTATGTTCTCGTTTTTCGTGTTCAATACAACAAATTATTAATAATATAGATTAACTCGTCATAATCATACTTCAGTAACGTCTATAATATAATAGTCATGTAATCGTTTGTGCTTTTATTTTGTGGACTTATGGTGTTTATAGGTACGTTAAAATTAATTTAAATTTTTATTTAATTAAAATGAACTTTGAAATCGTTTATAGTGAACGCAAAATAAATTTATTTATTCTACAAAACTTAAATGTTCTTTTTCTAACTTAGCTTCGTGCCACTATACTGTCGTGCTAGATATGGTATATATATATAATGATATAATGTAATGTGTATATAGTGATATTAAATGTAAACGTATTTTCGGCGGAATCGATATACGCCCAATATAAAATATCAACAGTGTTCTAAAGAGTACTCTTCGTATTTTTTATGCGTATTGCAAACCAGTTGTATCACTTGTTGATACCACTAGGTCGTTGTTTGCTACCGCATTGGCTTCTTTTTCGTTATATCAGCGACTATTTCATTCAAAGACCATGTGCTGGTAGTTGCGAGGTAGTATGCATACTTCCCGTGTTTAATACAATGAAATAAAATAAAACAAGCACACGAATAACATTTTATTCTTAATATCGCATAACTATAATAGTAATTTGATCCAAATATATGTGCTGTGTTTCGTGGGTACCTATTGATGTATGATATTTGATGTATTTTCCATAGTCTGCGCTATATATTATAAATTGTATTGTGCGATTCACGATACAAGCACAATAATAACTGTAATTAACCAATGTGTACGATGTACTTATCAACATAATATCCCTCCTAAGCACAATGCCAATGTTTGTTAATCATCTGTTAGACCATTTAGAAACATTAAATTTCCAGTTGGGATCAAATACGAATATGATATTATAAAGATTTACGGCAATAGTATTATTCCCCTAAATCATAATACCTACTCACAGCCACAGTTAGGGTGCGTAATCGTTCAACCGCCGGGTATATAAATAATGTGACGAAAAGGTACCACCTATAATCCTATAGTTATTATATTATTCACTAACTAAATAACTTAACGTTATGCGCATTACCAATAACCTCATAAGATAATTATTGTAACCTATTATCTAGTTTTGTATTATCAATCTTATATTCTTAACAATTACCATTTGGCATTAATTAATGAATAATAATAACAATTTAATTATTTTATTTTGTTCAATGTGACGCGGACTTTAGCGGCAGCCGGTATTACGTCTGTCATCGACTGCGCTTTTTATGGCTCTCTCCAACCATCAGACCGCAGTACGTAGCGTCGTCACTACAATCCGTTTTCCATCCATTACCGGACTGGGGACGCGAGCGGTCGTGACGATGTCTGTCTGGTACCACCACCATTGAACCGATCTGTGTTTCCGACATCGTGTACAGATACTCGGTTATGGGAAAAAACTACCAATTGGTGTATTTTTTTTTTTTATTTAGGAACCGTTGTTCGTGTTTTTTTTTTGTTTATCATTAATAAATAATACCTATATACTATACATATTTATATATTTATTGTTTATTATTATTATATCATTAAATATAAAATATATTTGTGATAAGGCACGTGTACGTGACACCTTTACCAAGCGTACCGTGTCAAATGAACTATCCTGGTTCATTTCTAATCTCATTAGATTTTAAGTTTTATATTAATTAGTCTTGTTGATTTAGGTTTTTCAAACAAAAATCAATAGATTCCTCGACTTATTAGAATTTTAAAAAATATTTAATTTACGTCACATGGAGCTAGGATTATTTTCGAAGCCTTACCCACAGGTATACTATTGATAACCGGCAAATAAATTTAATTAAATATATAGTGTTCCAAATGATATTATATTGGTCGTACCATTGATTTTAAAATATACAGTATAAATACAGTGAAACCTCTAAATACCGGACACTCTTGGTCGCCGTAATTTTGTTCGTTATTTAGAGGTGTCCGCTATTCAGAGGGGGAAAAAAATTCGTAAATAATTCGGAGAAATAATAACTACATAATATAATATACAACATTTATATAATATGTACATATGTATAATAATGATATAGGTATGTTTTGTATTTGTATTATTTTAATAATAAATAAATATTAGTTGTACATATTATTATTTAAAATTATGATATTATATATGTAAAAATTAATGAGCGTAATTAAATAGCATATTACACACTCAAAATTCAAGAATCTTAATTTTATCTTTCAGACTTAATCTTTTTCATATACTAGTCATTGCGAACTACAACACGTTTACGAATATGTCCGTATGTATTGTAATCACAAATACAACTAAATACGTACTAAAAATGTACGAGTAGGACAACATCACAGAGTATAAAGTATAAAAATGTTTCATTGACGCGATAATGGACGGATAAGATAATCTATAATTGTACATAGTATAATAATGTATTGTAGCAACATTAAATTAGATATTTCTTAAGCCATTCTAAAATATTATTCTATATTTACAATAAAAATTATCAATATTAAAAATCAAATTTCCATAAAAATGTCCGTTATTTAGAGTGTCCGGTATTAAGGGGTTTTCCTATATAAAAGTAGTTTAAATGTCCCCGTTCCCATAAAAACGTCCGCTATTTAGAGGTGTCCGTTAAGGGAGGTTTCACTGTATTTTAAAATCAATGGTTGTATTATATTGTTATTGCACTAGCATCAAGTATGTACATCATTGCCACTATAAAAGCTTTTCTCACATTCAACAAGTTGATCTTGGGCTCGGTTATCTACTCTAGATTATATATGTATATACATCAGATAAGCGTGAAACATGAATACGAGTACTTAAAAGAAAACTACGTTTGCTATTAATGTATTATATTACAGTGTTAAATCCACTAAATAATTTGATCGTACTCAATCTTGGAGAAAAAGAAAATAAAGCAAACAAGATTTGAAATTGACCGATAAAAAATAAGGCTGTTTTTGTTGTATAATAGCTACTATTACCATCTACAGAGATAACAGTCGAAGCAGAACTTGATTATGTCCTAACAGTTTTCAGAAAAATATTAAATTTACATTAAGATTTAATAAAGAATAGTAGAAGGTAACTTAGTTCATATTTCTTATTTGCGCGCAGTAAAGAGAAAAAATATTTTTTATTAAAGAATTTTAAATGTAAATTATTTAGTAAGCACCAAATATACGGCTAAAAGGTTGCCACATGTTCGGTTCTATTATTATTATTATTTATTCTAAGAATCGAGTTAGAATAAGTAAGTTCGTGTTATTTCAACTGAAAATGTTTTGTACAGACTTAATGTACATAATTGAATTAGAAAAAAAATTGTATAACATAATAATATATCATCGAAAATATGAACTTTTTAGAAACCAGTGGTAGGTAAAATTGGCGAATCTATTCTACCCATATGGCATATAATAAATATGTAATAAATATTACATCTTAAAATAAATCCATATTTCTCTTGGTCACAGCATCACGCGTGAACGGCTGGACCGATTTCGCTAATTATTTTTTTGTTGTGTTCGTAATTATCAGGACAAGGTTCTTATTCAAGAAAAAATTAAGAAAGTTGCACGGAAAATTAAAAATTAATATAACCGTGTAAATTGTATACCTACATAGATAACTTCGGTGCGTGTTGCTGGAAACCCGCGGGCCGCCGTGCCTTATCTGGCCGTAACACGATTGCGGACTTTTTACCTTTTTACCTGAAAAAAACACAACACGATTGCGGACTTTTTACCTTTTAATATTTGAGAAAAAACAACACGATTGCGCACCTTAAATATTTTTTCTTTGAGCAAACACAAATATTTAAATAAATTTACCAACATTAATAATAACTTAATACGTATAGTAAAAAAAATCTTATAATATATCACAGTAATTATGCGTCAAAAAAAGGAATAATATGCCAATATTTATTTATAAAAATAAAGAATTAAGATACACTCATAACGATGACAATAATAATAATTAATTACATAATTCGTATAGTAAAAAAAAAAAGTATATGTACATATATCACAGTAACTTATTATTACGCGTCAAAAAAAAAAATATACATATATATATATATATATATATATATATATATATATATATATACATATATATATATATTTATATATATATAATAAAAATTAAGTTCTTATAACTTTTTAGCACAAAAACGTGGTCCTAATATCAGCAAATAATCATTTAAAGATATTTCATTATTTTTATATTTTTCCCAAGTGTTAATTATAAATGCAATATTATCTTCTTGCTCTTTACGAGGCTTGTTAATATTTTGTTGTTTTATACTATATATTTTTAAATAAGTTTCACTTTGAATATCCAATAAAATATGTATAACTTGGTGAATAGATGGATGAGAAGTATAAAACTGAGCATTATAGTGGCTATGGAAAGATTCTGGCCCATTGGTCGTTTTTGCCTCTGTTGAAGGTTCAGTTGGCCATAAAATCGGTGGGGAAGCGGCATCAGATGATATATAATTGTTTAGTATATAATCAGTAAATTCAAAATTATCAGTAGGGCTATTTTCAATTAAATAAGTAAAAGCATCTTCTACATCTTCCGAAGGTAAAAATTCAAGTGCAAAAAATTGTTTCAACCAAACACCTATTTCAGATTTTGAATTATAGTTTTTTAATAAATTACTGTCACTTTGAATTTTCCTGAACCATGATTGGCCTAAATGAAATCTGCAGGCCATAATTTTGCAGTTTGGGAAAAAATGTCTAACAGCGCTGTGAGCACTCTCAACAATTGTGTATACGTATACTATACTAAAGGTGTGTTTTTTAAACTATAACCATTTATTTAAAATTATTTAAATATTTGTGTTTGCTCAAAGCAAAAATATTTAAGGTGAGCAATCGTGTTATTTTTTCTCAAATATTAAAAGGTAAAAAGTCCGCAATCGTGTTATGTTTTTTTTCAGGTAAAAAGGTAAAAAGTCCGCAATCGTGTTACGGCCAGATAAGGCACGGCGGCCCGCGGGTTTCCAGCTACCTGCAACCTGACCTTTTTTTTTGTGTGTGTTTTATGGGCGCATGTAAATTCCGTCCGAAAATGGTAAATTCCGCCCAAAATGAACTATAGGTAAAAAAGATACATGTAAATTCCGCCCAAAAAAAAATTCAGGTAAAACAAGGTATATGTAAATTCCGCACGGAAATAAAAATATAAAAGTAAAAATATTAATATTTATAATAATAAAAAATAGTCAAAATAAATCATAATCAATAATAATTATTATTAATTAGCATATCAAATTCCTTTCATAATATTTTTTTTTGTCGAAATCCCCAAAATAATGAGTCACATTTTTTACATATTGATCTATAAATATTTCACTACTTTTATATTTTGTATGTATATATATATTTTTTGATTTTGAATTTCTATATTTATGTGATTCATTTATACTATTTATCTTTATATAATTTTCTAATTGAATTTGCTTAAGTTTGTCTTAAGCGGGCCACACACGTTCAGTTAAAACTGTGCGATTCGACTGGACATTTTTATCTGTGCAGATAAATCGTACGTGTGTAGGTTAATGCGACGTTATTTTTAGAACTGTGCAGTTGATCAGAAATAAGTTTAAAATATCAATTGATAAAACTGTGTCAATTAAACTATGCAAATAAAACAATACGTGTGTAGACAAACTAACAACTGCACAGTTTTTAGTTTCACTACAACCACGTGGAAGTCGCTCAACTTGATGTTTGGTTCAAACTTTTTAATTTTAAAAATTTGTTTACAAGTTATATAGTACCTATTTACTAATTTAATATGGCAACCAAACTACATGAGTGGACCGAAGAATTTATCGATATTTATCGTTCTGAAACATGTCTTTGGAAAGTTAAACAAAGAGAATACCACGATCGTAACAAAAAAAATGCCGCGTATGAAAAATTAATTTTAAAATTACATGAAATTGAACCCAACGCAAATAAAAAATTAACAATTTACGTTGTACCTATAAAAAAGAATTTAAAGAGGTCATGATGTCAAAATCTGGATCAGGCTCCGAAGACTTGTATGAACCAAAGTTATGGTATTTTCCGTTGATAACATTTTTAAATGATCAAGATCTACCGAGGCCTTCACGCTCCAATTTGGACTCCAACATGACGAGGTATGTTACAGTTATGTTTAACTAGGACACTTTTTACAATACTTTTGTATTTATTCAGTTAGTACAATTAATTAATCATTTTACTAATACATCAGTATATTATTATGATGACCTGAAAATGTATTTGTTAGGAGTAATTTTTTACAATAATATATATTTTCGTAAGACTTAATTTACATTTAACACCTTTGCCAAGCAATATGTTGTAATAAAATAAAATTGTTTCAATTTCAAGCCCTGATATATATAATTAATAATTAAAATAGTATAATTAAATAAAGTAATTTAGCCACGGAACGCTTCCTTCGTTATTAAAGTAGTTCATAAATTCCTCTCTGATCATTTTCGGTGTTTTGGCTATATTTCCTGGATTTCTTGCATCTAAAGGTTCCATGGCAGAATTAATTCCATTCATATCCTTTTAAGGTGGTTCCATTATCTATTTGTTCACGATCAAAACAATCAGTTGGTGCATATAAGTTCGGTACTTTTTTGATTAAGTAATCAGGGGCGGATTTAAGGCACTGCGAACTATGCGGCCGCATAGGGCGGCAATATTATGATGAAAATTTATTTTGATTTTGTAAAATTAGGTACATAATTTTTAAAATTGTATTTATCACTTCAAAATCTTGAAATTGTGGATTTTGTATTTGTTTATTTTTAGCAAAATAATATTTATATTTTCCCAGGAACTCATCTACGACAACGACGATAGTATTGTATTATAGCTTATCTTATTGTTAAGAAATGTCTCGTAATACTATAATAAGCAAAAATTGCATATTAGGTAGGTATTGAAAAAATTAATTTATTTGAGGATATTTTATTAAAGAGGAAGTAAGTTTTTTTTAGATAGGGGCGGCAAATTTAATTTGGCATAGGGGCGGAAAATTGTTAAATCCGCCCCTGTAAGTAATTATGTAACACACAAGATGCCATGACGATTGACTCTATTTTTGTTGGATGTAAATTAATGTTTGTGTGAAAAATTCGAAATCGCGTAGCCAAAATTTTAAACGCATTCTCTACTATTCTCCTAGCTCGTGATACACGGTAGTTGTATATTTTTTTCTCAGAAGATGTTAAATCGGCTTGTCTGAACGGTTTTATTATGTCTGATCTTAATGGAAATGCGTCATCAGCTACAAAAATGAAAGGTAAATGTCTTGAACTATTTGTGACAAGTTCTTCAGTTGGAATGTTTAGTTCATTATTTTGTAACATTTGAAAACATTTCGTGTTTTGTAATACCCCTCCATCCGAAACTCGTCCATTGGTCCCAAAATCACACAAAATGAACTGATATTGTGCATCAACTAAAGCCATTAAAACCATGCTGTGGTGTTTTTTATAATTATAATATTTTGATCCACTTCATTGGTGCAGTTATAGCTACATGTTTTCTATCAATTGCTCCGAGTAGATGAGGAAAATTCCATTTTTCTTCAAATAATAATGATATATTTTTCTATTCACTAACTGTTCTTGGAAACTAAAGTAAAAAAATATTGTTTCAGATGAACATAGAAGAATTATCACAAACAACAATAAAATCAAATGAGGACCCTCGTCCTGAAGATCTACTTATATCTACTCCCTTAAGTACTACTTCTACAGACACTATTTTTACTAAATCTCAATCTACAAGACCATCAAAAAGAACTTCTGAAGCAAATTTAACAAAATATGTTTTGTTAACAGTTCAAAATCACTTTAAGCGTCCAGCATTTCAAGATGATCGATATGACAATTTCGGAAAAGGGGTATCACTGAAACTTCGAGACTTTGAGAAGACGCAAGCATTATTGGCTGAAAAAATTATCAACGAAGTTTTGTTCGAAGGTGAAATGGAGAACTTAACAATATCACATAAGGAAATGGTTCCAACAACAACGCGATTTGAAGAAATATACTCTCGCTCATCTAACTTCCGCATCAAACTATTCTAACATATGTCAACATCGTGTAGAAGTTTTGATTCCACAATCGATTTCGCCAGAAAATGCAGCTTCATATTTAGCTTAATTTGGTAACAGCAATACATACTCTATGTGACTATGTGCTTATGCATTATTTTATAGAAATTATATACCTATTATCTACTTATCTACTACTTATCTTAAATCATGTTAAAATAAATAAAGTAACTTTTCTATTGATTAAAACACTATAATGAAATCGCTGTTATTATGTACATATCTATTATGCTTTTATGTACATATCTTTAAATACTCCTTGTGTAGAACTGTATATATTGCTTCACACGTTTCTGGTATAATATTAGACAGTAATTGTGGTGATATAATTATAGAATACT
Source organism: Sipha maydis (assembly GCA_034509805.1). Lineage (NCBI taxonomy): Eukaryota > Metazoa > Arthropoda > Insecta > Hemiptera > Aphididae > Sipha > Sipha maydis. The sequence goes on from JASXSY010002183.1 coordinate 126,081, forward strand.
AGCTGATCCCGTGCATTTCGTTGCTCGTTAAATATACTAACTCTATATGACTCAAACTTTGTTCAATTCGTTATTTAATATTCGGTGGATGATGTTCTAGATTTATCTTAAGTTTTCTGTTGCCCGGAATAAAAATTCTGATTCGCACCAGTATATTATTAGGTAGGCAATCTACCTGCGGTAGATCGCGGACTTAGTGCTGTTTGTACGTAAGTGTATGATTTAACTCTAATAAAGTATCAAAGTTATACAAAGTTTGACATATTACGATGGATTAATATAATTAATTAATACATAATCCTAACCTAGTCTTAACGTACTAAAATCCCGATGAATAAAAAAAATAATTAGTGGCATTCGAGGACTGCCGCGATAAAGCTATTGCATATTAAATAAATAAGAAGTTGATATAATTTTAAATTTTTTTATTATTCTAGTTATTCAGGAATTTGTATGATAGAAACTATAGGCGGTAGACAGAGAGGGGGATTACGGGATTCCACAGGTAGTGGTCACGCTTTTTCGTTACGAAAAATTTTTTTTCAGTCACTACACCAGGCCTGCGATAAAAGCTATGCAATAGCTTAAAAAAAACTAAATTTAACCCTTTTTAAATTAGCCTATCTTCTTCCCACAGATCTGCACACAAACATTCATCTATATATATCCAAGATCATGGGAGCCAAGTAATCATGAGAGCCAATTAACAAATAACAAAACACCAATTAATTATTATATTAATTTTATATATTACCAATGGCAACCACTAATAAATAAATATTATTCTTAAATCTTATAACCCCCATAGCAACCATTTATAAACAAAAATTTTTTTCGTAAATCTCAAAATTCCTATTTGAGCACCTCCCGGGGTTGGTCAATCCCCTTTTTAAACTTCACAGAAACCATCTACATATCAATCTTAATATGCCCTAAAATTTTTATCGAAATCGGTTCGGTGGATCTTGAGCTATAAAATTTATTCAAAATGCACATCTATATATAAAAAAATCGATGTACATATTTTTATATATATATATATAGATTTTAGACATTCATAGGTTCTTCTGGTCGCTAAAAATCTTAAGGTCGCAGTCAATCTTTCGTGAGGTGATATAGAATTCTTCATTACAGTATTTTGTTTTTGAATTAGTTGTGTAACCAAAGACAGAATGTGTAAAAAGATATTTTCATTCATCCGTAAATAATTATTAAAATCTTTTGGAGTAATTCTCAATTCATTTAACAAATTTGTATGAGAATATCCATTTCTTTTTAGTAACCATTTTTTACACCACGTGTTACGTTTTTTAAGTTTTTTATTTTTTAAAATACACATTAACCCGAGAACTGCGACAGCGTCATCTGTTGTTGCCATGGTTCGACTACTACTATTACTACTACTACAACAATAAACGATTTATTCCGATTGCATAGTCAAATCGCTTAGTTTTAACTGAAGGTGTGTATGTTAGCCGCAACAATGATTTATCATACAGATAAAACTGTTCAGTTAAATCGCACAGTTTTAACTGAACGTGTGTGGCCCGCTTTAAAATATAAAAATATGAGGATGATTAGAATTAAAACTTTTATTGAAATGGGAATGAAACGATTCACAAGCATTAGTCGTTCTATTCAAATCTGCTGTAGCAACTGCCCAAGTATTTGGAGGAAAAGACGCGTCATTACGTATATAATTATTTAATAAATAATTTGAAAATTGCGTTAATCTATGGTTATTTGGCTTAGAACTTAATAAAAATACTTCAAAGTAATCAAAGACTAACTCGGGCTCTAAAAAAACTAATCCGAAACATTTAATTATCCAATTTCTAATACTTAAGTCTTCGGTTTTATATTCTACACTTAATCCTACTCTTTGAACATACCTATACCACGATTGTATTGAATGACAACCATACATTTGAATATTTGGCCAGATGGTTTTACATGCGTTGCGTATAGCTTTTTCGAAGTCAATGAAAATATACTTTGGCTCAAATAAGTAATTATCGTGAATACAAAGATCAACTAACAAGTTAAAACATTGGGAATATATATTTTGAGTTTTTGTTTTTAATAAACAAAAAACTAACGATTTAAAGTCCACAGAAAATGGCCATTAAAATATCTATGTATGAAATGTGCCATCTATGTAAATCCATTCTGCAGTTGATAACATTCTTAAATTTGTTTTGCACCCAAAAATTATGATACCATTTACTTTGTCATTGCTAAGTAAAAAATTTTCATCTCGATTGGTCGTGACCTGTATCATTGTTCATTGTACGTAAATTTGGAACTTCTTATAATAAGTAGTAATAGTAATAGTATCCTAAGCTTAGTTTAAAAATATTTATTTTTTGGACGGAATTTACATGTACCTTTTTTGCTTGGATATTTTCCCGAGTGGAATTTACAATCTGCCTGTTTTATCGGCGTGTATAAACATAATATATATTCATTTGGTTACAGCATTACTTAATTATGGTTTATCATATAAAACAGATGCATTCGTCAGAATTTCACAGTACAGTAAATTTATTGATAGGTGTCAATAATTTTTTTAAAGAGTTTTGATGTGGTTGTTTTTAAAAATCCCAGTAATTTGACGTACAAACTTAAGTCGTAGAACTTGCAATTCTGCGAGTCAAAGATATAGAAGAGCAAGTCAAACTGACGAGCAACGCGAAGCGCGGTATGAAGTTGAACAGAATCGATGGAATCGAAATCAACAACATAGAAATGTTGCGTTTAACCCCTATCGAACTACATTCAATTATAACGTGGATTCGATTTAAGTTCACAGCGAATCGTTGCTATTGGTCTAATGAACGCTGTGTGCCTATATTGCAAAGTATTTAAGTTTAAAAATGAATCTCCTAGATTGTGTTGCGCGAGCGATCAAGTCAAATTACCGCCATTGGTACCGCCACCAGAGTCACTAAACTTATTATACCGGCTTAACGCATATTGAAAGTCATTCATAAGACGTTAAAACGCTCAAATTAAATATGAACATGAAAGTCGAATTGCAGAACGACCCATCTGGAGAAGTTTTTTCCAAACAATTGCTCGATATTGGTAATGGTAAAACACCGGTTAACTCATCGACTGGGTAAATCATATTTACTACCAATTTTTGTCACTTTACTGAAACTAAGACCGAACTCATCGAGAAGACTTTCCTTTGCTCAAAATTACAAAGATTATGTATGATTGAGCGAAAGAGTTATATTGGCTGCAAAAAACGTTGATGTCAACGAAATTAATTTTCAGATTCAAAATAAGTTAACTGGCAAATTAATGACGTGCAAATCGATTAACTCCGTTACTAACCAAGATGATGCTGTCAACTACCCAACGGAGTTTTTAAATTCGCTGGAATAGACTGGATTACCTACCACCTCATAATCTGCAATTAAAAATCGGATCGGTTATCATTATGTTGCGGGATATAAACCAATCACGTCATAGTAATGACACCCGACTTGGGGTGAAGAAATGAATAAACAATGTCATCGAAGCAAAAATTTTGAAAGGGAAGTACAAAGGCGAAGACGTTTTGATTTCACAGATTCTTTTGATTCCGAACGACATGCCATTCAACGGTTACAATTTCCAGTGCGGCTTGGAATTCCAGTGCGATGCCAATAAATAAATCACAAGGGCAGTTGCTAAGTGTTTGTGGCATTAATCTTGAAAATCCATGTTTTTCACATGGCCAATTTTACATCGCCTGTTTTCGGGTCGGAATACCAACAAAACTATTTATATACCCGCAAGAAAAAAAACTAAGAATGTTGTATATCATAAAGCATTAGAATAATAAACACTTTTTTTTTTTAAATATTTTTTTTTTTTTTTTAATTATACCAATTCGAATTCAATATTCATAATTAAGACAGGACAACGTATGTCGGGTTAGCCCGTAATAATATAATTTAATCACATATTGTATACGTGCGAGTATAAAACGTTTATTTAATATTCATAAATCGATAACAGAGGGTGAATGTAAAAAATAATAAACCATACAGTTTTTGAATATCCAAAATTGTTGGTCTAACGAAACAGGAAAAAATGTTAGTGTTCATGTCTCAATAATGCAAACAAAGTTAACCCTACGTATTTGCGTAACAATTGTATGTTACAAGTCAAATAAGCTACATCAGATATAGTGGAGTTGGAATTTATTGCGCCTTTGCGATCAGTCAGATTTAAAGAGTTATTAAATATTACGTGAACTTGGAAGAGAACGGATGTAGGTTTGTTCCCATATAAAATTATTGCCATGGTAGTGAATGTCATAGACACGACTGTAATATTATGTATAGGATATCCGTAACAATAAAACCTTTTTACTTTTTTATTACATAACATATTATGTAATGCGGCCCATTTTGCCTTACTCGAAACGCTACAGTGTGTGTTATTTTGACTTTGGATTGTGTACTGTGCAATTATTAAAGGAAATGTAAGCATATAATAGGTATTCGCATTATGTTGTAGCTGGTTTTTTTTATTTTTTTTTATTAATAATTTTCTCAGTTTGTACACAATACTTACGACTGCTATAAGTGACAAACACATACAAAAATCTGTAATATAACAGCAGTGAACTATTGTATCATAGATTGAGGTACGAACAATATGAAATTCAACTCTTTGGACATTATCAATGAACCTCTTACTCCGTTAATAAGTGTACACAGCTACTTAATAGGCATCTCATAATACTTGCGTACTACCGGGAATACAAATTATACACTATTTTTGTTGCTGAAAAAACTTCCTATATTAATTTTTTAGGGATTAAGCGGTATAAGAAAATTATGTTTATTATGTATTATATTTGTATCAAGCTTTGTGTATTCGATTTAGGTCAATCAATAATCCTAATTCTCATCCACAAATGTCCGAACAGGTACGCAAATTGTGTACAATACTCCATATAATTATTTACGTGGAATTCGAGACCAAAGCTCTAGTAAACACTATAACGATGCATGTAGTGTTGTTCACGTTCGACGAGACTCGTATACACCCTATTGATTATATCAGATTAAGGAATAATAGAATACGTATATGTACAAATCTTGGAAATCTATTCAAATGCTTTTTAAAATATGATAAATATGTTGAATATACGTCACTGATAATATATTCAAAATATTGCCGTGAAAACTACTTTGATATTTAATTCATGGAAAGAATAATAATCTCTGTCACAAGTAATAATTAAGCTAAAACGATAAAACTAAATAGAAAAACATTTTAAATTGTTATCACATGTTTATGACAATGTCTTACTTGCTTAACACACGTTACTATCCGATTCAAATAGTTCAAATTGAATATAGTTTCGATTTTCTTGATAGTAGCTTAGATTTCGTAGTAGTTATATGAGATCATAACATTTTTGAGTCTCGGTTATAATATAATGTTTCATGACCGTATTGATTTAATATTTAACTATATGTATCATCGCTGGGTAGCCTCTTCTCACATGCATTTGCAAATAAACCATGTCAACGCGTATTACACTTTTTTTATAAATATAAAATAAAAAATTGCATTTTTTTATATTCAATTTTAACTTTAAAGCTTAAATCAGCGTATGTCTTATTATTAAGGTGTTTCATCATAGATACAAACATGTTACGCAGCACAAATTCTTGAACCAAATTTTATGATATCAGATATTACACATGAAATATGTAAATTTTATACACAGAGTATCTAGTGTATTTAATTTTTATTGTTGTCCACGAAAAAAGTATGTACTGTGAACTCGAAGTTCAATTTCAGTCTTTATCTGAAGTCGTTGTATTCTTTTCAAAATTAGTGGTACTGACAGTAAAATATCGATTGCTTTTGTCACGTCTGGCCTATTATAAAAAATAAGAAAACAAAAATTGAAGTATAATCGCCGATCTTAGGTCAGCGAAAAACTAAAAAATCCTTTATAGGGGAATTGATTTATTACATTATTTAATAATTAAATACTGTTCATTTTTTAAATTTTTTTCGAATAATTAATAGTAATTTTGAAATGCTACACAAACTAATTGGACCTAAGGTCATAAAAAATTATTCGCTTTTTATAAAAACCATCACCTGCGACATCACCTAACGAAAAATTATACACATTATCATCAAGATATTTGACCACTCTGAATTTATTTCATAGTCTTGTTTATCTATTTAAGTTTATGTCAAATATAATTCCAAAGAACTGTGAAACCCTCATTGAAGTACTAAGTGTGTACAGATATTGCATTTATATACGTTCCATAAATTAAATGTTTGAAAAAGTATTTTCATTTATAAACTTAAAGGTTTCAAATTTTAATGACAATTTCATAAATTATTCATATTGCTCTATATTGCAGGAAATTCAATAAAAATATTTTTTAAAAAAAAAAATAATAATAATATATATTTATATACTTAATAATAATATTAATAGGAATAATAATCCCAATTTAAATTTATAAAAGAAATTATTTTTTTTCAGTCTTAATGATAAGATTTAAAACTCGTTGACAGCATTCTTAGCTTTTACAAGGAAGATAAAAAATTTAGCAGGCTTATCTAATTAAAAAAAAAAAAAAAATTAAGGTTAAAATAAAAAAAAATATAATAACAATAACTTTCCTAACTTTAAGTAGGTAGTGTATTTAACCTTTTTTAATTTTTTAGACGAGAAATCTTTAAGTTATTTTAGTGTTAATTTTTCAGTTTGTAGTCGAGCCAAGTAGTTCCAAATAATTTTGTATAGATGACTGAGATTTTTGAGATAAAATTGATGGATATGGCTGTGAAGTATAGAAATCAGTATATGGTTGATAAATATAAGAAACTAGAGATGACTTATATGTTTGATGTTTGAGATGTTTGGAAAAATAATACCCATGACAGCAAATGTATACTAGATCAGTGGCGACGCCAGAATATATCAGGTAGAGCGAATGGGAGGGCGTAAATTACTTTGCAAAAATGAGACTATATTTATTAACTATAAATACAAATTATATTATATGAGACAAGAATATAGGTAGTGGGTAGCGTTATCATATAATGTTACGTATAATATTATCTTTATTATTCTTAATTACGAATTTTCATGTTTCTACGGTGAACTATTAACATTTTAGATTCTGAATGGAGTGATGGAATCTATTGGTTTTACAATGATGTGTGTTTTTTTTAGATCTGAACGGAGTAAAGAATGTATTGATTTTACAATGATGTGTGTTTTTTTTTTTTTTTTTTTTTGTCTCTGACGACACCTTTTTTGGCAGTAAAAATGCTTCGATTTGCTTATGTAGCAACTTTTCTGAAAGGAAAGTAAATCTAGTTGGTACTTTGGGGGGTCAAAACTAAAAAATTTTCAATATTTTTTAAATGCGACGGGAAAAACCATAAAAAAATTTGGGAAAAACGGGAGTTTTTACGCAAAACCAGTTTTCGACATAATCAAATTTTTTATTTTGCTATAACTCAAAAACTAATCGATGTAAATACTTGAAATTTTCACCAAATGTTTAGATTATATTCTCTATATACCATTAAATTTTCAAAGTATTTTGACTTTTATTAAGCTATTTATAGACAATTGAAATTTTCAATTTTTTTAAGTATTTTTTTTTTAAATAACGATAAAATTTTTTTGGCTGCCCAGAAAATCTTGAAAATTTAATACAAGGTTTCTTATAGGTTGTTCCTTAACTAATAAAAAAAAATCTAAAATCGTAAGTCACAACTTTTTTTTATAAGTGCTCAAAGTTCCAATTTATACGAAATATGTAAAAATCACGATAATTTGCAAGTTATTTTGTAGATAAAAATTCATAAAATTTTTTCTGTTCATACTTAAGGTTCAAAATTTTAACACTAGGTTATCTATAAGCTACTCTTCAAAAATCTTTAAAAAAATTTTTACCGGAATTAGAGGAAAAAAGTTTATGACTGTTTGAAATTTAAATATTTACGAAATTGCATAAAATAGCGATTTATTCTCAAACGATTTTAAATATTTTTTATAATTCAAAAAGTATAAGTCGCAGATTTTTGAAATTTCTACCAGCTGTTAAGATTGGTATTTCCTTTGTGTCATATTTTTTTCAAAATATTATATTGATTTTTAAGCCACTTATAGGCATTTAAAATATTCGATTTTTTTACATTTTTTTTTTATAATCGGTGATAAAAAAAATTTGGCTCCTACAAAATACTTGAAAATTTAATAGAAGATTCCACAGAAGTAATTCTTAAAGTCATTCAAAAATTATTAAAATCCATAGGCACAATTTTTTTTTATAAGCGTTTGAACAGCGAATATTGACAAAAAATTACATGTAAAATATAATATAATGTATAATATTCTAGACTGACAAACTATGTTGCTGTATGCAACAGCCAACCCATCCTTATTGAAAAATATATTTATCGTTTCAAAATAAAATATACTTTTTACAATAATTATAAATAACAATGTATTATATCCTAGACAAACATATTAACTCCGTTCAGAATCGTTATTCGTATACAATGATATCTATCATTGCATTCAAATTTAACAAATCCATTGTAATAATGACCTATTCTATAAACGAGGTGCACTCCACCCCCAACTGTACAGCAGAGCGAGACCCATCCGGTTCTTTTTTCTTATTTCGTTTATTTCTTATTTTCTCTTATTACAATTATTTCAATTTTTTTCTGCTTATTAAAAATAACTGTAAAATCATGTATAAGGTTGGATTAAGGCCTAGAGATAAGGCCAAGACTTAGCATTTTCAGGTAGCGCTATGGTACCCATATGATAATATAAAGATTTAAATAATTATCTTTTATCTTTTATCTTATATAGATGAATTTTAAATGAATTATCTGTTATCTTATCTAGATAATTTTTTGGTTATGTATGTACAACACTGATTTTAATGCGACCGAAAAGTTATCTAATTTGCATGAAACTTATTTAAAACTAATTGGAAGAAACTCGATTTGCACGGTTTTGTCACCAGTTGCATACAAATTATCATGACAATATTCTGAATCTTAATCAAATTTTCATGACACAATAAATGTACCTTGGAGTACATTTCTAATTCAGTGTGAATGAAACCAAAATCGCCTTATTTTGTTTTTTTTTTTTAGTATAAATTAGAATAATCAAATTTTAGTGTTAAAAATTCGGAATACAAATTTTTGTTGACAATATTAAATTCGATTTATTAGCAAGCCAATGAAATAAAATATTGACAATTTTCATAGTTTCTTTAAACTCGAAATAATAATGTAGGTATAGGTCTTTGTTTTTGTTGTATTTGCAAATAATTTTGTTATATAAAACTAAGTAAGCCTAAAAAAAATATTCTGTCGGATGTACATTAAAATATTAACAATAAAATAAATATAAAGCTCTTATTTGTATTTTAATACTTTTAACATTGATTAAATATGCTGAATCAATGTTAGTAGTTAGTACATAAAACTGAATATAAAATGCTACGTTTGAGTGAGAGATAATTTGTATAGTAATTAATTAAATTGTCTTGACGAAAATGCTTAACGTAAATTTATACGGTATACAATTTTCATGAACCTATAGATTTTAAATTACATGATTATTTATGTAGGTATTAAAATACGGGACATATTGCGTCTAGACGCTCATTAAGCCAGGACGTGGGACAAACCGAATAAAATCTGGGTTATCAAGTAAAATACGAGACGGGTATAAATAGGCAACAAAAACATCATCCTTAGATGAAAATATATTAAATTACTGACTACACGATTATTGGGATTGACTAAACAGAACCAAACTTAAGTAGTGGCCAGCGGAGCTCCTGTCCCGGACCTCTTACTTTTGTATGACAGTTTGGGCTTCGCGTTAATGGAATTATACATTATTTTATTTCACAGACATAGCTATTTTCTGCAAGCGACACTTACTATCCAACATTGTAAACGACGCTGTGTTGGATTCATGGATAGTTTTACTATAGTGTATCATAATTTTAAAATGTGTTAGTTATCGATGATCAAACTATATGTTAGATGAAGGACTATCTATAAAACTACAAAAGTTATACTATTTTGAAAATAAAAATAAAGACAATATCGTTTTTGGATTCTCCTGAATGTGTCACTTATACCAAATAGCCTTTTAACCAAAGGTATGTAGAATCGTTCCAAAAATGCAGTAACCTACAATATTATTGGTAGTTTTTAAATATTAATTGGTATATATTTTTTTTTATTATAATATTACATTATATAATAATCATCAAATAATATTTGCAACTCGAGCGTGTGTATGGTACTTAGAGGATGAGCTGTAGATTTCCATGATAATCGATTTACAAGTGCTACGTCTTTAAATTGATAGTTATATTTTTATCGTATTACTTTGTATAACATTAAAATTTTCGTACATAATTAACTCATATTTCTAGAATATAGAACATGGATTAATGATTTTATTATTTACTATCAATTACATATATCGTTCAAATTGTATGCTGGTAATTCTGAATAATTTTTAAATTCTGAGTGAAACGAAAAATCTACTGATTTTACCATGATGTGTTTTCTTTGTGTACCTATGTATACACGATAATTATCCGAAAAATGATTCAAATTTCAAAAGTTGTATATGTTACTTTCAGTAAAATATTTAGTATAATATATTAATATATTAATTAAAAATAATTAAATATTGTTAATTATTATAATTTAAAACTTTTAAATATTGTAATGCAATACTTGTTATTTACTGGTGCTTTAAATTTTAAATTTTCTTTTATTAAAATATCGATGAAATAATTTTTATTGATTTTATTCAGAATCCATTTCCTAATGCTGCTCTATCATAAATAATAATGCTAACCATTCTAATAACTATAGCAGGCGCAGACAATTTCTTTTCTAGATTAAAACTAATGAAATCATATTTAAGGACACCAATGACTCAAGAAAGACTAACTTCACTTCCATTATTATCAATTGAAAAAGACATATCTTTAAATTCAGACTACGATGAAATAATAAATTAATTTGGAAAGTTTAAAGCAACGGAAGTTAACTTTTTGTAGAATAAAGATATAATTTAAAATACAATATAATATATTATATTGAAATCAATACATTTGTAGTAATGAATTTTTAATTGTACTATTCCAAAAGTTAATGGAGTGTTATATTATAAACAAAAAATAGATTAATTTGTCCTTATTAAAAAACATTTCCCCGGATCTCGCTACATTGAGAACACTGATTGTAATGCAGTTTAAATTCGATTTTTACCCAATAATTTGCAGAATTTTATAGTTGCTTTAGTAAGAACAGGCCATAATGGCCATAATAATACATGATTATGTTTCAGGATAGAACAATGTACATTCAAAAGCCTTCAGTATTTGCTATTATAAATATTTAAAGCGTCAAGAGAACTATGAGATAAAGTCAAATTATGTGAGTCGATGCCTAAAAACTTTTATATAATGTCACGTTTCACCAAGCAAATAATGACAAATATTAATATTAAATAATAATTATGTTCAGTTTACTCATTATCACATTCTAATGGTTGGTATAATGATGTGATTCTTCTCGGTACCTGTGATAAACAACGGTGTGTATTAAAATACTTCGATTGATACGAATTTTTAGAGTTTAAATGAATACGAATGCATTTAATATTGGTACTTGAAAAATATTTATTATTACTTAGTGCTGTATAAAGAGTAGATGAGTGGATTGATCGTCCCCTTTATCCATTGGATTGTGTAAATGTATGAATTCATAGTAACTATAAAAGTCATTAGTAAAATGAAAAATATTAAATACAAATTAAAATTATTTCGTTAAACTAAAATCTTATTACATCATCATTGATAATATTTTAACAATTAATTATTTATATGTTTTAATTTTTTTTTAATAAATAATATTGCTAACAACGGTTACTATCGTATCCTAAACAATATTTTATTATGATATATCATAATCAATTGTATTATTAATCAATATCAAATTTTGGATGCTATACTTAAGCCATACGAAATAATAATAATAATAACAATTATAATGATACGTACGCCAAAATACTTTATTATAGTTCCATCGTTTATTTTTATTTTTTGACAAAAATTTAACAGTTTTTAAGTTTAAGTTTTTATGATAAAATAGCGTTTCTAATATTTTTACTTACGTTTTTTTTTTTTTTTTAATAATTTCGTAAAATAATATAACGTTTTATTTTGCAAAAAATACGTCAAAAATATGAACATGTAATATGTATATATGTACTCGTATATATAAAATGAGTGACACTGATGTAGGTGTAAAAAATATAGTGATTGAAATAGAGACATGTATTTCGCATAGACAAATGCATATGTCTATATCAAAGAACTGTTATCAAAGGGTTAGGTAAATTGAACATAGGACATTCTATAAATCAAACTTCTTATGATTTTATTAAATCATTAATTGTTAAAAAAATTAATATTTCCGTGTCAAATTTTTCTTTTTCTTTTTCGATCCAACAAAAGTTATAGAAACTGAAAAACGGTATTTGCGTGTCATTAATTTAGAGAAATGATTATGGTTAAACTATTCAAATGCTGAAGATGGATTATTTTGCAAAACCAATGTATTGTTTCTGACTCCTAGTTTTAGTGGTATGCATAAAACAACAGTTATAGACCTTAGTTAAAGTTACCTTAGTAACTAAGCCCTAAAATAGTTTGCAAATTTGTAAGGACAGAAATTAATAATTACACATTATGAATATTTATCATAAGAATGCTGTACGACGTTTTCAAACTATCTACTCTGAACCGTCTACAAAAATAATAAATATACTACATTCAAGTATGATGTATAATATATGTACATTCAAAATTAATGAAGAAATATTAGAAAACAAGTCACAATTATTATTGACAGTATTTTGTGTTTAAGTTCACAAAACTTTCGATTATATGGTCATCAAGGCAATGGTAGAGAAATGTTGGATAATATGAGTAATAAATTGTAGACATTTTAAAGAAATATTGGTACTTAAAGTTGGTTGTGTTAATCATGTGCCTTACAATTATTTAAAACCATATAATTCCAGTGCAAAGTAATATTTATATTATCATAAATATATATATATATATATATATATATATTATCATAAATATATATATATATATATTCACGGATTTATTTAGTACTTCTTCAAACAAAACAATTTATGTATTATAGAATTATTTCAACATAAGACTTTTCAAGTAGATAATATTGTATTATTCATGGGTTAATCGCAAGATTTAGATCATACAATATATGAGTGCATATACTATTTAAATCAAGCATTAAAAGTAAATTGATGTTGTATTTAAAATTAAAAAAACACACCTTATCACCTCAACTACAAGGTGTTGTTATTCTAACAATGTAACAAGTAGGTAAAATAATTAAGAGTCATTATCAATGTAAAATTAATATGGTGCCGGGGAGGGAAGGTCCCACTGCCACCACTGGGATTTTTCATATGAGTAATAAAATGAGAAGTATTTATATATTAACCTGGTATCGGCTTAGGCGGATACAGAAGTCATAAACGGGGGGGGGGGGGAGAATATATATAAATAAATAAAATAAATTAATAAGAATAGCTAAGCATAGAAATTGTCACATTATTAGTCTAAGTTCTTATTAGTCTTATAATTAGTTACAATTCTAAAATATTTAATTATTACAATGTAAAAGCTCGTTAAATAAATGATTGTAGATAAAATGTTGTACAGCGAATGTCGTGATTACTATCTCAACAAGATAAAAATGGACAATTTTCAATGGAAAAATAAAGTTCATGGTAAATATAATAACGACCCTCTCTCAATAACTTTTATGAACCAAAATTGTAGTCATAACTAATTAAAAATGGAGTACTTTTTTTGTGAACGGGGGGGGGGGGTGACTGTCCCTATTCCCCCCGCTTGTTTCCGCCCTTGATCCAGGCTCATATCGAGTACTTACTCAGCGATTATTCACCCTCCCCCTTCTTTTCCACTAAATACATTTCTGTGAGCATCCCGCATCATAAATCCAAACGCAATTTGTTAAATAATCGCCTATGTATGCATTGCCAAACATAGTAGAGTATTATTCGAATACATTTTTATTTAAAAAATCGTTTAAATACAATTTTATTCGAGCAGTTGTATATTCGAATGATTTTTTCACAATTAATCGAATAAAAATGTATTCGAATAACTTTCGCCTATTTCACTTGATGGCATCTCAGTATAGGTCTCTGAGGACTCCATAAATTACTGCTGTGTTGAAATTGTAAAGTTGTCATTATGCATATTCAAAGAACCCTTATAAAATAGAATACAATTTGAAATTAAATAAACCTAACCTAACGCGGCTATCACACACTATACATATAGTAATCGATAGTACATATTACATATATTTTTAATTCATAGTGAAAAATATGTAATAATTTTTAGTTTTTTCTTCTACTTTATAAATGTTGCATGCAGTAAACGTTCTTCAAAAACGAGTGATTCCTTAAATTTTCTCATGGAATTTCATGAAATTTAAACCATATGTTTTGATTATCATACAACTTTTTATAGTCGCTATAAATATTTGAATACGAAAGTCCGTTGAAGTGGAAATAATAAAAACAGTCGTTCTATTGATACGTTTGAACCCGGCAAACAGAACGCAAAGTCAACGCGACTGCTACAAAATTTGAAATATCTACGCTTTTTTTTTTTTTGAATACTTTAAATAATCGTAACAATTTATGTTGCAGTAAATGAACATTTTTTTTAACATTTTAAAAATGCCATAAGCTCCTCGCTTAATCAATCACCTTCGTTAACTACAACGAATTTTAATTTATACTCGTGATTCAATGTGTTCTTAGTATTCTGCCATGTTACAGTATATTTTTATTTCTTAAGTGTAACCGATTAATTTCACCTATTATTATCTGATTAAGCATTTTCCACTTTTTGAATTTTATAAATTTTACCAGTGTTATCGCAAATGTTACCACTAGTTACCACTTCTGCAAAGTTTTTTTTGCAATTATTGAAAACATTGTTTAAACATTCATAAAATAACTCCTTTCAAAATAAATAATTTTTTATAATTGAGATTATTGGAACCGCCTATTTGGCCAAAATCGTATTTATAATCACATTGAAATAATTGTGCATGATAAAAGTATATGTCATAATATAGTCATAATTTAAATTTTTTTTGCTTTTTTTTTCATCAATTATTTAGAAAACTTGCTGAGAAAATGTATAACACATCCCACAAAAGTCCTTTGCTCTAATAAGTTAGTTAAATATAACATAAATGTTGTTATTATTTTATTGTATAATATGCTACGATGTTAATTTTTTTATCATCAGTTTAGTTTACGATAAAATCAGGCGCGGATACAAGGATGATATGGGAATAAATATAAAAAAAAAAAAATAATAATAAGGCTGGCACTAATTATAAGTTGGTATAAAATGTTTATATAGTAGTATTACTATATTCAATTTTATCCTCAATTGGATGATATCAAAACTTGCACAAGAAAAATATTCAATTACTTTTATAACATATTTCTATAATAACGATATAATATTCTGTAAAATGATATCGGTTTTCGGTAAATTATATTTATAATTCTGTAAATTCTATTCGCGACCGTTCATGTTACCATCGCAATCACACATATATTGATTATTACGTAATTATTACGTACATTCGATTATTTGTACTACAATTTAATATATCCATATTATTTTTCTACGGAATACGGACCGTGTTTGGCGTAAAGCAAGGAAATGAGCGTTTTTAAAATAGAGAAATTCGTATTTAAATTTAAGTACGCTGCCACTGTTTTTAACTGAAAATAAACTTTGTAAATTTTCAAAAATACTTTTGAAAATAGACGTAATCAAATTTTGATATAATATCTATTGATATTTGATGCCCCCCCCCCTCTCACTCAATAGACATCCTAAACAGGCCCGGATTATGGGGAGGGGCAGAGGGGTCGCGTCTCCAAGGCCCACAATGTTATGGGGCCCTTAGACAAAAATTAAGTATTTTAAATATCATTTTCACAAAAAATTAAGTCATTTAAAATATTTAATAATTATTTTGGTTAAAATAACTTATGGACATTTAAAATATAATATTATGTGTAATAATTTACAATTTTAAATGTTTTTCATCTGTTACATATCTATACAATTTAAAAATATTTTAGATTATTTATTTTGTTAAATTGTTGGTGCCTTAATGGGGCCCATTTTAACTATTTGCCCCAAGGTCCATTGTTCTATAAATCCGGGCCTGATCCCGAATCCGTGCTTAAATTAAATGCATTTGATTGTTTGAGCATACCACTTAGGTTAGTTTATCCACCATAGGTTAATTTATGATTATACAAAACACTATGTACATTTATTATTTCTGCATATAAGCTCTGTTTATTGGATGAGTTTAAAACTTGGTTCATTAGATATGGTTCAATTTATTCTAAGAACTGAGGAAGAAAGCGCTTTTGATATAAAGATTTATTACAATGACTTAAGGACATAGGTACTGAAGGAAAAACATTAAATTAATCATTTTTGTGCATATTGAAGCTTAGGCATGAACTATGTTCATGTATTTAAAAATATACAATAGTATTACTTAATTAATCATATTATTTAACTCACAATGATAAAAACTGAGTTATCAATAACCAATGGTAACAGTTGATATTTTTATGTTAAAGATAAATAAAACCTTGTGAAAATAACTCCGCAGTAATATTACATATTTTTGTGTTCTAATTTCCTTATATTTCAAATAATATCCTCAGCTCAAAACTATTAATATTAATGTTCCTACTCGTATATATCCAATCAACTATATATCAAAGCATTAATCTAATTATAACGTCAGGTTAATTAGTAAAGTGTTTTATTAATTTTTATAGAATAAATAATTTAATAATGACTACTTCTTTAATATTACGCATTATATTAAAAAATATTATCACTTTTGATAATAATTTAATGTATAAGTTTTTAATTTTTAAAACTTTTAATGTATATTTTAAGCTTAAATGTCATTAAATAAGTCAATTAACTTTTAAATTTTTTTGAAAACGATACACGTAAAAACGTAAATTATTAAAATTTATAATTATTTTATAAACTATGAGATTTTTTTTTTTATTATAAGTGTTTAAATTTGTACAACTTAACGGGTTTTCTTTATTGATTTACTGAAATCTATAATATAATCTTCATTAATGATGATATTTTAAGATAATTAAACTTAAACTTAACTTAACTTATTAAAATTAAACTAAAATAATAAATGTTTGAATATTTTTTGAAATTGAGTCATGTCAAAACATAAATTATTAGAGATTGAAATTTAAATACATACATATACTTACACAATATTTGTTGCTATAAAATGTAAAGAATTTTACTCTTAATCTTTACTTACTTACTAAAATATATAATCTATTGTCCATTAAGTAAAGTAATACAATTTAACAATATAAGTATAAAAATACATTTAATTACATTTTTCGTTTGAATATAATATGTTTGTTATAGACATTTGCCAATTTTACCTGTGTTTATCGTTAATTTCCACTTCTGTTATCCTTATACAAATTTGCATTCAGATTAAATTTACATACTCCCTTAAATATTCGTGTTCACGCATATAAATTATTTAAAGTAGGCAACATAAAAATAGACTGATTTAATATAAAAAATAATATATAGAATATAATAATATTTTTTTACATTAAAAATGTTGGTTTATAAGGTAGTTCACATTAGTTTATGTAGGTCATTAGATCTAAATAGACTTAATATTTAATTTTTTTAGACGATTTAATTTATATTATAAAGTGACATTTTTATTATATTACTATGACTATGCGTAAGTTAAATAATAAAAAAATTAATTAAAAGTTAGGTTAAAATTATCAATATTTAAATCTAATTTAATGATTTATAGCAACAGATTTATAGAAATACAATAAAATTTCTTTTAATAATATTATTAAGTTTAAAAAGTAAACAAAATATTTTAATTATAACATTAAAGTAACAAATTTAAAATATATTTTTATATTTTAAGTAATATACTTGATAAATTGTACATTAATCTTAGATTTTAGACAATGGACAGTTTGATAAGAATATTTTTAATTTTATAGGTATAAATATATTTTTTATAAAATTGCAAATTTCAGATTATTTTACTTAAAAATGTATAAACAACCAATTTATCATAACGAATAATAACCACTTGCATCTTTATACTTTACTTGATCTGTTCTATTAGTAGAGATGACTGAAATGTATCAACAATTATTTATTTATTTAACTTTTTAGCATGAACGTAATTCATGATACAGTTATGCGAGTAAGATTTGTAATTTTTACTCTCTATTTTTACCACTTGAATTCTTGAAAGTACCTTTTTACCATTATAATCGAGCGGAAACTATAAACATGGTTGAGTACCTTGCATTTTTAATTATTATTTTATATAAAACTTCTTGAACTGCTTTGTATAAAAAAATGTACCTTTCCGATTATTTTTGAAACATGATTTCATTGCCGGTTTTAAAAATGATTTTATTTATTACCCAACAAGGTACGCTAATATTACTACTTCAGTAGTAATGACCATGATCATTCCATTTATACGACGTTTATTTACGATTTCATTTTGTATGTATCTCAAGACAAATTTTCCGTAGGTAAAATATAATGTCTATAGTAAAATTGTTATTGCAAAAAAGTAACTTGCTCTGGATGGATGGTAAAATATAGATTAAAGATGCACCAAAAAAATAACTCTTATAATATCGATTCTATGAACTCAGAATACATCTTCAGATATGCAGTAATGATATGATAATTATATAAATCAAATCAGTGGTGTATTGAAAGGAAGCACAACCAAAATATCACATCAAGAGTTCCCGATAGCATGTGATTATTTATTTGTACTATATTAATTCATAAATACTTTAATCAGTAATTATTAAAATAATATTATTAATAAAATAAAGTAACCAAAAAATAAAAAAATGTAGGAAGTAATTAAAAAAAAATTACCTAAATCATTAGTTTAAAAATCGTGTAGTTAAACCAACTGAATTGTAGAAGTATATACATTCAATATTTAATTATTGTTATAAATACTAAATGCAATTATATTTATATTATTATATTGGTTTAGATCCACGATATTTTAGTATTTTTGAACAAAAACAACTATCCAATTTTAATATATTTTAAAAGTATTCATAATAACTAATTTAATGACTTCTAATAATTACATTTACGAACAACTGAAAAGTTGGACTAATTATATTTTAGAATTAATGTAATTGGTATGTGATTATTATTCTTAGATATGTTTATATTTGCAGTATCTTATGGTTAATTAATTAATTAAAAATATTGGTTAGTTTATAAAAAAAAAAAAAAAAATTAAAAATAAAATCTTTTTCTCATTTTTAAATAAGTTGTTTAGTAATAAATTGTAATTCATTTTTAATAAAATGTAAGTATTTCGATGCATAAACATTTTATTCATTGTAATAATTACAATATGAAAGGTATACCTATAATTATTATAGGTATACCTTTTCAAAACAAATACTATAAGAATTATGTGTTAAAATAAGCACATAAAATTAAAAATAAATAATATAATAAAAATCATGTTTCACGTATTTAAAGTATTTAACAAACAAATATTTCATAAATTACTATATAAATATTTGCATATCATAGAAAAATTTAGTATACAATAGACATTATAGTAGCGTACAGTAAAAGAATAATGAAAATAATTATTATTATTATAATAATTAAAATTGTACTGTATAAAATAATAAATAAGTAAAATATTATGTCTATGAACCTATATTTAGTATGATTCAATATAATTATTTTTTATAATTTTTTTTTTTCCGTTTTGAATCGACGACGGCCCGGAACTGTTTCACACATTGCTTCAGGGCCGCACATTTTTATTTTAGATTCTGAACGGAGTGAAGAATGTATTGATTTTACAATGATGTGTGTTTTTTTTTTTTTTTTTTTTTTTTTTGTGTCTGTCGACACGTTTTGGGGCAGTAAAAATGCTTCGATTGCCTTATGTAGCAACTTTTCTGAAAGGAAAGTGAATCTATTTGGTACTTTGGGGGGTCAAAAGTTAAAAATTTCCAATATTTTTTAAATGCGACGGGAAAAACCATAAAAAAATTTGGGAAAAACGGGAGTTTTTACGCAAAACCAGTTTTTGACATAATCAAATTTTTTATTTTGCTATAACTCAAAAATTAATCGATGTAAATACTTGAAATTTTCACCAAATGTTTAGATAAGCGTTCTCTATACACCATTAAATTTTCAAAGTATTTTGACTTTTATTAAGCTATTTATAGACAATTGAAATTTTCAATATTTTTAAGTATTTTTTTTTTAAATAACGATAAAATTGTTTTGGCTGCCTAGAAAATCTTGAAAATTTAATACAAGGTTTCTTATAAGTTGTTCCTTAACTGATAAAAAAAAATCTAAAATCGTAAGTCACAATTTTTTTTTATAAGTGCTCAAAGTTACAATTTATACGAAATATGTAAAAATCACGATAATTTGCAAGTTTTTTTGTAGTTAAAAATTCATAAAATTTTTTCTGTTCATACTTAAGGTTCAAAATTTTAACACGAGGTTATGTATAAGCTACTCTTCAAAAATCTTTAAAAAAATTTCTACCGAACTTAGAGGAAAAAATTTTATGACTGTTTGAAATTTAAATATTTACGAAATTGCATAAAACAGCGATTTATTCTCAAATATTTTTTATAATTCAAAAAGTATAAGTCGCAGATATTTGAAATTTCTACCAGCTGTTAAGATTGGTATTTCCTTTATGTCATATTTTTTTCAAAATATTATATTGATTTTTAAGCCACTTATAGGCATTTAAAATATTCGATTTTTTTACATTTTTTTTTTATAATCGGTGATAAAAAAAATTTGGCTCGTACAAAATACTTGAAAATTTAATAGAAGATTCCACAGAAGTAGTTCTTAAAGTCATTCAAAAATTATTAAAATCCATAGGCACAATTTTTTTTTATAAGCGTTTGAACAGCGAATATTGACAAAAAATTACATGTAAAATATAATATACTGTATAATATTCTAGACTGACAAAGATATCGGTTTTTTTTAAAATGCTCTAACTCAAAAATGAAAAACCGCAACAACTTGAAATTTTCACCAAATCTTTATATTGACGTTCTCTATACATGGTTAAGATTTCAAAGTATTTTGACATATTTTGACTTATTTATAGACAATTTATATTTTCGATTTTTGTTAAATTTTTGTTTTTAAACATCTATAAAATTTAATTGAATGAGCGAAAACTCTTGAAAATTTTATACTAGGTTTATAATAAGTTAAACTTATCGTAACTAAAAAATATCGGTGATCGGTTAACTCAATTTTTTTTTATAAGCCCTTAATTCTCAAATTTGTATAAAATGTGTAAAAATCACGATAATATGCATGTTATTTTGTAGATAAAAATTCATAAAATTTTTTTTGTTCATACTTAAGGTTCAAAATTTTAACACTAGGTTATCTATGAGGTACTCTTCAAAAATCTTTAAAAAAATTTCTACCAGACTAAGAGGAAAAAATTGTACGACTGTTTGAAATTTAAATATTTACGAAATTGCATAAAATAGCGATTTATTCTCAGACGATTTTAAATATTTGTTATAATTCAAAAAGTATAAGTTGCAGATTTTTGAAATTTCTACCAGCTGTTAAGATTGGTATTTCTTTTATGCAATATTTTTTTCAAAATATTATATTGATTTTTAAGCCACTTATAGTCATTTAAAATATTCGATTTTTTTACATTTTATTTTTATAATCGGTGATAAAAAAAATTTGGCTTCTACAAAATACTTGAAAATTTAATCGAAGATTCCACAGAAGTAGTTCTTAATGTCATTCAAAAATTATTAAAATCCATAGGCACAATTTTTTTTTATAAGCGTTTGAACATCGAATATTGACATAAAATTACATGTAAAATATAATATAATGTAGAATGTTCTAGACTGACAAATGATATCGGTTTTTTTAAAATGCCCTAACTCAAAAACGAAAAACCGCAACAACTTGAAATTATCATTAAATCTTTATATTGACGTTTTCTATACATGGTTAAAATTTCAAAGTATTTTGACATATTTTGACTTATTTATAGACAATTTAAATTTTCGGTTTTTCTAAATTTTTCGTTTAAAAATAAAATATACTTATATAATATTTATAAATAACATTGTATTATATTCTAGACTAACATATGAACTCCGTTCAGAATCGTTATTCGTATACAATGATATCTATCATTGCATTCAAATTTAACAAATCCATTATAATAATGACCTATCCTATAAGCGAGGTGCACTCCACCCCTAACTGTACAGCAGAGCGAGGCCCATCCGGTTCTTTTTTTTATAATTTACTATTACATTATATTCCATATTTTACTAGTAAGACGACTGATCAAATTTTCAAATCCCCTTAATCTTAAATGTTTCTTTAAGTTCATCTATTAATGACTATGTATGGAGTAAACCTATGAAAGTTGATTACTTTACATGAAAAATGTATCGATAAATTACTTTTTCATGGGAATAATACTTTTTATTGGTTAAAATTATAGTAATTTCAAGTATGTTCGTCAATGTCCAATTGTTCAAAATAATAAGATTAAAGTTTATCCAATTATCAGTAATCAATCAATACTATCTAACGCTTTTTATAATTTAATATTATTTTAGTACTCCAATTATAAATTAAAATAATTTAAGTAAAATATACTTACATGAAATTAGTTGTCGTTGAATATTTTAATAACAAACAGTATAATTTTATACAGAAAAGTGTAGAAAACTCATACCGAATCGTACATGTGGTAATGACTACTAATAATTTTCCTCACCTGGTAAATTGTTTCAATACACTGTCTATGGATTAATTTGATTAAGGCTAGTTATAATTACTTGTTAAATTAACAAAATGTAATTATTAAAACCATGTTACTAAATCTTTGGTAATATGATGAACTGTATACTTGTTAATTTAGTTAAATTATATACCTAGTTAAAATTCGGTAAGTATTTTATTTATAAAATCAAATAATTGAAATTGGTACAACGTAAATATAGTTAATCAAGGATGTAATAGTGTAATTTTATTAAAATTATTATTTAACCGAATTCTTATCATGATACATATTAAAGTATGTAAGTAAAAGTTATTTAATAAGTTAAAATATTAAATTTTTACATTTAAACATATTAATCAAAATTTTAAATTAAAATTTAAATGAATCGGTAGATATTTTGATTGTTCGCTGATCAGCGAGTGAATGGTATTTTAATTTTATGTATACATACTACAAAATACTACGAGTATATTATATACTATATTTTCTACTTATATATCTTTATCCAAACAAATTTTAAGTACTGCATAAATTAAAAATAAATGTTGGTCCAATAGATTATTTATTCAATTAAAATTATCAAGACGTATTTAGAATTCACAATAGAAGAAGGCGATCGAATTTACCAATATTTGCTCAATATTTACCTTTAAATCACTGTTGTTTTCAAGAAACAACTTATCTGCATTACTAATAAATAATCACTTTGTATTAAACTTTTTCGAAAAAATAAAACTGAAATTATCTTCTTGACCATGTAAAACTTTATATTACGCCTATCATACATTCCCTTGGTCCAGAAATATTCCATTGTAATTGTAATTCATAAACCTGGTAAGCCCCCAGAATCTCCTTTTTCATATTGTTTTATAAGTCTTCTCCTCCCCCTCTCTAAAATCCTTGAAAAGATTCTTCTCAAAATAATATACCCAATTATTAATAATTTAGATATAATCCCTAATACACAATTTGGTTGTAAAAATAAACACTCAACTTTCCCCAAATTTATAGAATAACTAAAATTATCTTTTCCTTCCTTGAAACAAAAAATCGTTGCAAAGTAGTTTTCCTCGACGTCAAACATCTGCAGGCATTTAAATGAGTATGGTTAGACTGACTTCTTTACAAAATTCACAACCTCTCGACGCCCTTATTTCTTAAACTTTAGTTTTTCCTAACTAGCAGCTCATTTGCGAACCGCAATATAGATAAATATTACATACATATCCAATAATGGCAGGTATACCCCGAGGTATAATTTTAGCTCTTACTCTCTATAACATTTTTACCTCAAATATACCTCATTTTGATGAAACTTTTTTGCCACATTCAATGACGGTTCGGCTAATTAATAATTAATAATCTCGCCCTACTCATTAGCATTAAAAGATTTAGTGAGAATAAAACATAATAATATATTACAATATGTATATATTACAATCGTAGTTGGATAAAATTTTCCAAATTAAATTGGAACATCGGTTTACAGAATAAATAATATTATATTTTACGTATGCAGGTACGGTAAAGATTGGCTTACTTGAAATAGCATCTTATCCAATTTATCCAAGTCTATAATTAAAATGAATTACATTATTTATATTTATGGTGACCTGATGTACTGTTTTTCGTTAGACAGTTACTCTTTTTCGATATGTGTCCTAGTGTCCTTAACAATAGTATTAAGTACATGAAATTGTACTATTTTTTTTTAATATTATAGGCTAAATATTTGAATTATACAAAATGTATAAAGTTTATATATTTTATAAATATAAATGTGAAGTTCGATATTTATTGGTTTACATTTTACACCTGGTATTTTTACCTTTAATCAATAATTTATCCTTTAGTTTGTTTACTTTAAATGAATTAAATTTCAAATATTTTCATCATAAGGACACACACTAAAGAGTTGACATTATAATTTCAAATAATTAGTTTTTATATTTGATAATTATAATAAAAAAATAAAGTAATCAGATGAAAAAAAAAAAAAACAATTTTTATAGCAGGAGATGACCTATGGATTATGGTATATGGGCTATATCTATGACATGGATAAAATAGGTAGAATAGTATGATAGATAGGTAGATGACCTAAGTTTTAAAATGTACTTTTTTTAAAATATTTATATCTGGTCATCATATTTATATAACAACAAAATTGCAAAGTACACGTACAACGACAACTGTTAATAGTTGATTTCAATAATAATACTTATACATCAGATCGGCAACAACATGCGTTTAAAACAAACAATAAAATATTTTCTTTTACCGCATTTCTCTAGGAGAAGCGGAAAATAACGTTTTCTTACCATTGTATCACGCAAAGAATGTAATCCATCGATTGTTCGTAAATAATGCAGATATCTTGAACTTAACGTTTCCGAGAATGCTCGCCTGCAAGCGAAAATGGCATGGCAGCAGAAAGTAATATAAAAATATTTAATTATCAGACGTTTATTCCGACGTAATGGTCGTTGAGGTAAAATGGGGTGCTGCTTTTTTTCAAAAACTTGACACGCAACCATAGGCGTTGACTTTTAGATTTTAATAAATAAAAAAATTAATATAAATAGATACTATAAGACACTATTAGATAGATATTATTATATTAGATAGATTGGCGTCTTATATACAAAAGCAAAATACTTTTTTTATGTATTACCTTCGTTACAATTGAAGTAAGGGGGCGATGACCCTCTTAAAATCAAAGTACGGGGGTGATTGAATTCGTTGCCCCCGTGAAGTCGGTGTCTATACGCGCAACGTTTATTGTTTGTCACGTGTCCATATTTTTTCACAATACGTGTTTGCCATGGGCGGATTAAGACTGAGATAGAAAAGAAGGGAACGTGATTTTTAATATTCAACGAGTGCACATTTAAGATTACACGTTACCCGGTTTGTAGACCAACTTAAAATATAGTGAATGATTGTAAACAATTATTTGTCTAATAAAAATAATATTAATAATAATAGTTTATTAACAATTTATAATGAATTTTATGTATGTATTTTATGTGGTGGCTGGTACTTCCAAAATGAGTAAAAAGCGTTGATATCAAATGGTTTTTTATTTATTTCCAAAAGGTAGGAGGTGATTGCTTCCCCATCGTCTCCTTCTAGGTCGGCACCAAGTGAGTAAATTATAGTAATCCCCTGTAAATGCGAACAGCAAAAATAATAATGCTAGCATGATTTTAAAAGACCCTTTGACGAGCGTGGTAGGCGACGGCGGGTTGCTGGTTTCTCGGTAAGAATACGCGCCAGTGCGTGTTCATGACGGTCGTTGGGTGGTCGTCGTCATCGTCATCGTCATCGTCGTCAGCGGCGGCGGCAGCAGTGGTGCGCGCGCGTTCACATTTCTGCGCCGCCGGATTCCCGCCTCTTCTCGACCGGTTACGACGGCGAACGGGAGCGACGAGCGGTTTCAGCGTGCGTTGCCGCCGCAATGACGATCAGTCCAACACTCCGCTAGTCGTTTCCTTGTCATCCGTCGTCGTCGTTCCCGTCGTCCGTCTTCAATTTGTTTCCCGAGAGCAGTTCTTGGAAGTGCTGCTAATAATAGCAATATATAATATATAAATATATATTTTTTTTAAGTACGAGAACGCGCACGAGTGAAAACCGTCAACACGATGGTCGCGTGATTTTTTTTCGCTTCTCGCGCAACCACAACTACGTTCCCTCTACTCAACTCCAGCGCACCGATGTTGCTGCTGCTGGTGTTCCTGGCCATGGCCGTGGCCGCGATCGTCCGCGGTAGTTCGGCCACGTACTGCGACGACAACCTGTTCCATACGTCCGACAAGTTGCAAGTGGCGTCGTCATCCCCTGGCGTTCAATTCACTAAGGAGCTGAGCTCCTCCGAATACGGGCCTCTGAACTCATTCAAGAAGCTTCACTGCTGCGGCGAAAACTATCTAAGTCTCGAATGGTACGCATATATCATATCGTATCATATCATACGCAGCCGATTCGCAGTGACGGCGGATTTAAAGAGGGGCAAAGAGGTTTGCCTCCTCCCCCTTTCCCCTGAAGCTTTAGTTTAAAAAACCCGTACTAACCTTTAGTCATGACATGAAACTAATGAGTGATAAAATTTAAAAAAGTTGTATTCAGAATGTTTTTGGTGCGTATTCGTTTTGATATGTTATAATAATTAATTATTTCATACTCGTCGGTGGATAGAATATTTTTGTATGCAAATAGTTTGAATTTCATACTTATACTTAAACTAATATGAATTGTTCCAAAAAATCGCCTTTTTTATTTATAATTTATAAGCAATGAAGTTCATTATAATTTTATAACGTATCTCACGGCTATAATCTAGTATCGCAGCAGTATTTTAATTCTTTTATGGTAAAATTATCTGATTTGAATGTATTATTATTATTTTATTTTGAAATCAATAGTCTAATTAACGTTGATAAGATAAGCAACATAATAATTGGATCATAAATAAGCTTAAGATATTGATATCATAGATTTCTTAAAATCTAACCACAAGTCACAGTGAAATTTAAATTTAAAATATTGTTTGGTTTTTAATTATTGCGAATGATTTTCGAAATTTAAACATATATATTATATCAATTGAAGAAAAAAGTTTAAATTAAAAATATTTTTTACAAATATATGGTTATGATATTTTTACCATATTAAATTAATTAAGTTATGATAGATAAAAACATTTGTATATTATTTATAAACGCCAGTATTTTTGGTGAAAAATTCAAATAAATTACTTATACTAAAATTAATGCTCACGCTTAACTAAAAAATAAAAAAAACACAAAATTATAAAAAAATGCATTGTCCATTAACATACAATCCATATAAAATCGTTAAATTTGGTCTAATAATATATATATATATATATATATATATATATATATATATATATATATATATATATATACGTATATGATATGTTGATATAAGACTTCAGTTATTTATTCATTCAATATCACGTAATAATGGTGTATTATTATGATCCGTAGAAGTTGGGTTTGGTTAATTAACTTTCTATTCATAGGGTCTTTAATCCAACGTGAAATGTTCTTATTTTTAAGTAAACAGATTGAATAAAGAACTGAGAACTATGTTTTTATTACGTCTTTAAAGTCGACTTGTCTTGTTAGTACATTGAAATAATGAACCATTACTCAATAACAACCCCATGAAAGACTAGTTATTTTCTCAATAGCTCTATTATAAATATTATGTTTACAGATAATTTGGATGAAGTTTCTTCTTCTCTTGTTATCCTTTAACGTTACTTATATAAAATTTCATATCTCTTACTAACAACCTTAAATATAACGATTCAGAAATCGGATACCTTTTATCCTTTGCTTTATTATCTTATGAATTATAAATTTTGAAATTGAAGGGATATAACACAGAAATGCAACTTATTGATTTTTTTAATATGTGAAAATCTAATATCGGGTATATTTTTAGTATATTTTTTTGTATTTAATTATTATAATTTTAATCTTAAACATAAAAATAATTCAATTTTAGAGATGAAAAAAGTATACCCGCAATCTAATATTTCCTTAAGATATTATCCTATTAGCTTGATTAGTCTCTTAAAAAAATCATCATTAAAGAGTTTTGCAAATTGTTTAAATAATGTGTGAGTAGTCATGAGTGACCGATTTGGAACGAAAAGAAAAATTGTTTTAATAAAATAGCTCTTGAAATTAATGTATTTACCAAATGGTCGTCAAGGATTTTACGTTGGAACTAAACTATACATTTTTGAACTTTAACATTACTTAAATTAAAAAAAAGTAACGGAATTTAATGTAATTTAATTTAAAATACATATGCTTAAAACAATTGTTGAATATAGGTATTGGTATATGTGAAGTATTTTCCTATGTAATCTTATCTAATGTATCGGATAAAATATTATAGACTAATATATATAAACTAATAAACTATAAATACCTGGTGAATTGATCCAATTAAATTTATAAATAGTAAAAAAATATTCCATACACTTCCTATCGAAATAATATTATTCTAAAATATCAAGTATTAAAATAAGGAAAGTATCTTTTTGTGGATCTTACGAACTGTTAAGTTCTGCAGTACCAAATTTGTTAACGTCTCGCTCGTAAGATAGTTACCGGGTTTTAATGGTTTTAATTTTTCTTCATGATATGGACAGTAGTTATGAAAATGTGTCCACATGAGGCTATGATCGATCACAAATTAAGTGATTCGGATGTCTATGATGCCAATTCTGAATTTTATATTGCAAATAATGTGGAAAGTATATATGTATAATATATATATATTATATATTTATATGAAGTATGCATGTAGAGAACATACTACCCCTACTTGTCCAACAAATAATATCATGAGAGAAAACTCGGAAATATCAAATGAAGAGTTATAACAGTTAAAATGTTTATTATTTTAACATATTTTGTTATAAAACAGTGATTTATTTAACTTTTATAATATGTATTGTATCCTATAAAAAAATTATTTGTTTTTAATTTTATAATAAGAAATTCGAATAATTATTGCTCTTAATATTCAAACATTTTTTTTAGAATATAAGTATAGAAATATATTAATCTTTATTTTACTATTCTAAGTTCATTAAATAATTCATAAGACCAAAAAAACCATAATGTTAGCGTAACGCTTACACTATACTATGTACGATACAACATTTATGACAACAATAACGAGCTAGATATTTGTTCATCTCTTATATCAGTTTGGTAACCTGGACTTTGCCGCATTAAAACACGTTAAAATAATCCCCATAAATGTATAACTGAAAATTGCAAGTGTTCTATACAAAACAACTCGTAGGCTTTTTATTAAAATAACTGCGTTCCTCTCTTTATTTCTATTTTAATACAATAATGCAACATACAAATGTCATTAGTTTTTATTTAATTAAAATACATAACCTTTTTAGCATATTATTAATTATTATAAAAAAGTATTTGCATTATTTCCTCAATAATTACGAAATCCTAAGATAATATTTATAAATAATTTCGTGGCAATTTATTGTGTGGTTAATTTATCACATTATGCTAAAACAATTTTATAAATTTTGATGATGACATTTATTTTAATTAAAAAACTATATCATTAAAACTTTTTTCTTTATTACAACCATAATTATTTTATATAATTGTTATTAGTTTATAAAATTACTCGTCGGTTAATATTAACGTTTGCCATTTTTTCAATTAATGAAACTAAATAATACTGATTTGCCCATTAAACATTATTTGGAAGGAGTCACTAATAAGTAATTTCTGTTATTAACATTTTCGCCTAGTTATAACTGTTTATTCAAAACCACTGTATTTTGCGATGTCATTATCTAAAACATACGTTTATTAACTAAAAAATTAAAAATTGTAATTTCTGTACAATAATCTAATCTGAAAATTTGACAAACAACGCAATTTTATGTGTTAAAACTTATAATCTACGCTTTGCCTTATAACTGTAATCTATTTTATTTTAATATTTATTTTACTAATTTAAAAATGGTTTTAATGCATGTTATAACTTTACATAAAATAAGTTTAGAAAACAGAAAAATTAGTACAAAATTTGAAAACTAGCTGATGAAATAAAATCATAAATTCATAACTGTCGCAAATATATCTCAGTAAATAATATGTATATTTGTACTTAGTTCTCATTCAATGTATAATTAATTTACATAATTTTGATTTTATTTAACTATTAATGTTATGGCTCATAATATGAATAATTTTAACTTGAGACAATTATAATTAGGGCTTCAGCATGAATATGATAAAGGATCAGGAGTGAAATCAAACTTGGGCATTCCGTATATTAGTCAGCTCTTGAGTTTAATATAGTGCTTTCATGTCACTTTGAAACTTAAGACTTCTGAGTCATTAATAACATTACAACACTTTTTTTTTAAGTGAACGTAATTCACACAGTGAACCTTATGACTGCCAGTTAATAAATAGGTACCTTTTGATTATTTCTCCAATCTTATTTTTAAAAATAACAATTACACATATTTATATATATATATATTTGGTAAAGGTATGAGTATTGGTAAATCTTAAGTTTTTATCGATTACAGTCGGTAAATGTCCGAATTTCGGACATTTAACGATTTATTTCGATAAAACCTTGAATATACAAAATAGTTTGATCAATCCCGACTGATTTTTGTAGTTCCGACTTTAGCAAACGTTGTTTGATACATGGTATTATTTTGTAGATTATAAATATTTTAACACAGTTAGATTATATAGAGTTATTTGGTAAAATATACATTTGAACTATATTTTGCTGTTGTATTGTCCTTTAAAAGTTATATCTTATTTTATTTTTATTATAGTGTCATTAAATATTATAATTAATAATGAAAACATAAAATTAAGAATTTTTTATTGTAATAAAAATGGCAACTATAGCAAAATAACTAGAAAATTATTATATTTCTGTCTGTTTTCCTAGAATATGTCGTGTTCGTTCACTGTCACAAAGATGTGTTTTCGGATGAAACTTAGTGAAGGATACGTCATGAAAAATAATATAAATCATAACCGTGCTTATTTTACATAATAACATATTACAGTATGCAAATGCATTATACACTATAAAATAGAGAATGGAGTAATATAATACGTATATTTTACATTAGCAATATAGAGTGAAATAATGTATTACACAGATAGAGTTCCAATTTTGATGTATTGATGTATTTCTCTAAATTATTTCTCAATCATCATATTTGTTTACAAATAATAAATTATTTAGCTTCCATGAAATGTGTATAAATTTATATTTAATAGATTTTTATTTTATGATAGTTCATATTTATTACATTATAATTATAAATTATTTTATTAAACAAGATCTTCAACAGTGGCCAGTAGCTAATATTTGAAATTAAATTAGTTTGAACTTGGAACATAGTTATTAACTTCAATATATAAAATGTATAAATATATATAATATAAATTTCAAATATTTGCCACTGGCCCCGAGGGAAATTATTGTTTCTCAGTAAAACAACAATTTAAATTGATGCAGACGAATAGTTACATCTAAACCAATGAACAGAAAGGACGCGATCGACCTGCAGTATTTTATCCTGATGAGGGTCTTGTTTTCGACGAACCGAGTTTATTTTTAAAATATCTGAGACTCCATTGGCATTTCTCGATAAAACCACTACAGTTCAATACTTCAATTCATGTTTCTCAGTTTCTAACTAAGAACTGACAGGTCATATTTTCTTCACTTTATACTTATTTTATAATACCATAGTTAAAATACATATATATATATAGCTAAATAATATACTAATAAATTAATTTTTATCAAAATTGTTATCAATATTTCGAAAGAAGTATAATATTTGTATAATAAGTTTTCACCAAAATGTATACATGTAAGAATTTAAAAACCATAAGGATACATTATTACGAAAAATGTACATATGTACAGTCATAATGTTTTCTAAACGTAATTTTGTAGGTGTATAATAAACTTAAAATCGCACCGAAATGTTACGGACGTTATTATACATTATACTTTAACAATATTATAATTTTATGTTCACACATTTATAGCTTTTCAGACGTTATATTTTATGACTCGTCATGTTATGGTCACATAACTTAATAGGGTCAAGACAATTTAAGTTCAATAGTTATTTTCAATATGGTTAAATAATAATAAAATAGGCACTAAATTACAAAAAAAATAAAATATATTTACAATCTTATTGACATTAGTGAACATATAAATATTTAAAATCATAAATTTGTTTAATTTAAAATGAAATGTTTGAAACGCTGTTCATTGTAGTGTACATCATTTTTTGTTAGTTCTGCGATAAATGATAAAAATAATGAATATTCAAATTTTAAATAACTTTTTTTTTATAAAATATATTAAGAAATTTTCAAATATACCAATCAAATAAAGGTTGCAAGTATTATTCACTTAATACCTATTAATTAGTATATATTCTTAAGAGTTTATTTTTTATATTTTACTCTAGTATCATTTTGTATCTTGTACCATCTTGTATCTTTTTGTTAAGAAATAAATAAATATTATGTATGGTATAATTATGAGCCATTTAAATTATTTTATTGATATTTTAATTTCTATATTTATAGTAACATAGTACTTATAATATTATTATTATTATAATATGCATATACATTTAATAATTTTGTCTTAAATATTTAATTTATATCTATGATTTTGAAAAAAAAACTAATTATTGTCATATTTGCAAAAATAAACATTTTTCCATATCCATCCTTATTTGTATTAAATAGTTTAAAACAGTCAGTAATGAATTTTCCTCTAATTTACGTTTCACTAAAAATAAAATAATAATATATTATTAGTTTGATGTGTATCCCATTAAATCTTACAACTTTTTTGAAGTAACAAACTTTTCAAATTTGATTGAGGAGAGAAATATATTAGGTTAACATTCCTGGTGTTTTTTTCATCGGAAAATGTATGCCAATATTCATATAATAAATCAGATATTGAGTCCAAAGCAGATAATTTATTCAATATTGTTTTTGAAAGTTGTTAAAGTGTACTATACGTTTACATTTAATACACGTTTACACATATGTAAAATTACATAAAGTACATTTTTTGTAATTCTTTTTATGCAAGATATAATTGTTAAAAATGTTTTAATGAAATACAAAAGTAATTAATTTTGTATTTTGTAATATATTATTATGAATGTAAGAATATTAAAATATTTAATATACATTTCAGTCACTAGTTACAATCGTATACTAATTTCAATATTAATAATATTTATTTTATACTAAATTTCATTCAGAATAATTTTACGAGTATAATAATAACTATTGTTATCAAATATTTACTAATAATATGTACAAACAAAAGTTCACTACGTTTTACCAGACTCTTGATTTACAACTAGCGTAGTACGTTACTTTAAAGTATCTGAAAAAAAATTTAATTTGAAGTTTACGACTGATCTTTACGTCAATGTATTTTGAACTTATTACAATTATATGTGGTACTAAAAATGGACCTATTTATTTTATTTAAACTTATACAACCGACTACATACGAGTATATAGGGTAATATCAATAAAAAATTTCAATTTTGCGAACTATTCATTAACAACAGAGTTCTTTAAAATGTTCTCAATTATTTATTTTAAATTTTTTCATTAGTCGTCATTAAGCATCTTACCTATACTTTATTTTCAATCAATAATTTTTTGAGTATTAATTTTCTGATAAAATTGACCTTTCGATTTCCATCAGTTATGGTGGCATATATGTATAAAAATATTTTCATCTATCTTACACTATTAAAAATATTTCAGTACTTGATAAATACCCATTATACCCCATTATACCCAATATTGATTATATAAAATTGAATATAGAAAACCGTAAAATTTGCACCCATACAATAAAATTAAAACGTTATATTGGACAAAAAAGTTTTGAGTTTTTGCATTCTACTGATTTCATTTATGTAGATATACGTATTGATTTTACTTGGTAACCGTTTATGAAGTTTCATGATTTGGTTTTACAATTTTTTTTTTTTTTTTTTTTATAAGCAATTTTCATTCTAAATTCAAATACTTGCAATTTTAATTTCGACTGAAAATAAAAGTATTATGTACCTCGGATCGTAACTGCCGAATGGAAATGAACGGTAAAGTAAATTTTTCGTGGTGACGTTTAAATAATTATTGTATTCTTCGAGATTTACGGATACAGTATATTGAAGGAGATATTTCGGCCAACAAGCCATGACACACTACTAACGATTCCAAAGCACATTTACTTTTAACATGAGTCATACCGTACAGAATTTCCCCTTTTATTTGTTATTAAAACCGGTCACCAATTATATTATTTGTAGATAAAATATTACTCAAAACCAAACGAAATACGGATACCACCCACGGTGATGGCACACTGTCTAAAAATAAAAAAGATTTCCGTGTATGCATTAATTTTTTTTTGTTTTTCATGTTCAAGATTACTCACAACCGTCACAACATGTATATAGCGTGCCATAATACCTCAAACACTCGAATGTCTATTTACTTTGTTCTATTAAGTTCGTCGGAACGGGTAAAACGTAGAAAACATTTTATCAAACAACAAACGTCCGTGCCATTCCGACGAATCTAATATGGTATAAAGTAGTAGAAAAAACAATCTGAAAACAAGTTGATCGCTTGTCGTATTTAGCGTCTCCTCCAGGCGAACAAATGATTTTTTTCTTATGTCTATATATGTCTCTTGTCTATATATTCTTCGGTGCGATTTAAACGTTCTACTTTTTCAATATACCTTTCAATTGGAGATCTTTAAACGAAATTTTTATAAGCATACTTTTATAAAAAAAAAAAAAAAAATTGTAAACACTCAGTTATTCTTAACATTCATTTAGGCGTACATATTAAAACGATTGTGATAAATATCTGTCACATTGCTGTAATATATCTATGTTATTCTACGAATCGATTTCTGTGCCGGACTATTTTATTTTCATGTATAGTGTGGCCTGCAGTGTCTGTTCATAGTTAAAAAGTTATTATATTCACGTATATATACGGTTTTTCCGTACATGTTATTACTTAAAAATAAATACAGTGCATATTATATAACTATAAATTAATAATTGTTTTATTTGTCGTTACGTATCTTTAATACTTTATGTATTTATAAAATTTATTTAGGAGGAAGATTAAGGGGATTAGGGGCGGTAAATTTTGGAAAGGATTTTGATATAATGCGGTACCTAGGTGATTTTATACGTTAAGGAAGTTTTTTGTTTAAATTGTGTCACTTAACCTATTACAATGAAGTTATTTTTGTTAATAATAATAAATATACCAACTATGATTATGTAATATATGAATCAATAAATGTATTTTGTATGCATACCTAGTAGGTATACTCACAGATTATAAGTGTAGCGAAGAATGCATTGGTTTCATTAACATGTATTTTTTTTTACAAATACACCTATTGCTATATTGCTAAAGAAATTTAGGTAAGGAAAGGAGTCTTTTTTTCTTACCCGTGGCGCAATATTCCTAAGTATATTTCTGTATGTTACTCGTAACTAGTAATAATTAAACGTATTATTATTACATGTACGTGTACTCAGCATCTTCATGTACATATGAGAACGCATTTATTGACTTTACCATAATATGATTAAATCATTTCGTTGTTAATTATTCCCATGTAAACGATAAATAATTATTTCAACCTTCCCCCACTTTTCAAGTTACTTTATAGAAATTGTATACTCGTATGCGCTTTCTGTTGGTACTAATTACAGTTAAGTTTTAATTTGATTATTTATATATGTATAAGTATAAATTACATTACAAATGCAATATCCAGTTTTTTTGTCCTGCAGCTATAATTTGTAACCATCCTTCTTCACGTCTATCGAACAGCCCAATACAACTATGACAATAATTACCGAACAAATTCTCTTCAGGTTAGGTTAATACACATAATACAAAATGTGTATTCACAACGTGATTCCAGGTATTGCAACCGGTTCATGCACATACCGGTCGATATGATTAATACTATTATCACTACGGGTAATTAACCTGATTCATTGTTTTGTACCATCGGATACTCCCGTGATGTTGGCTTCAGGACTGTTTTTTTATACGAATTTTAAAATCTGAATATTAAACACTTAAGTTTAGTTATATTCATTTATCGACTGTATTGTATAAACTTTGCATTGACTACCGATCATGACTTATTTACGATTAATTTAAATGTTGAAAATAATATATTATTATATATTATTTTCAACATTTAAATTAATATAAAGATAAAGAGAGAGGGAGGGGGGAGAATATATAAAAGAAAAATGTAATTATAATAAAATGCCCTCTGAGAGGAAAAAGTTTATGACTTTGATCAAGGATAGATTGGAAGACATATATGGTGAAGTAAAGGAAACGTTTTTGGTAAGCCATATAGTGGAAAAAAGACGCCAGCTATCAAGGAAATTAAGAAAATTAAACATTAGATGAGAAGCATTACAAATAATAATGACTTCATGACGAGTGCAATAAGGAGAATAATTTATGGATAAATAAAAGGATTGAGTCGGAAGGTGATTGTGGCCAAATGAAAGGCAAGAATAGGAAACTATGTTTTGGGATGAAATAGGAATATTGTGAAACTAGGAAAAGGATAAAATGGGAGGACAAACTAAATGAAAATATGCTTTACTGATGTAAATGTTGGATGCAGGTTAATCTATTTCCGATTCCAAAACCTCGAGATAAATAAAGAAACGTATGACTCGACTTCTAAAACTGGGACGAAGCGGTGTGGAGGGCACCGAGAATCGAACTTAAACAAATATCCTTGTAGGAATAAAGTATTATGCGAATCGTATTGCAGATTACGCCAAATAAAAAAAAAAGAGTCATAATCAAGTCTTAAGAGTCATAATATAGTCTTGCTCTAATTATAGCTTTGTAGACTAAAAGAAGATAGGGGGAGTGACTATCCCAATCAGTGCGACAAAGGAACCGAAATAAGTTGGCTCATTTTGAAGTGAAAGAAAGAAGATATAAAATATGTGAA
This sequence comes from Sipha maydis, assembly GCA_034509805.1. Classification (NCBI taxonomy): domain Eukaryota; kingdom Metazoa; phylum Arthropoda; class Insecta; order Hemiptera; family Aphididae; genus Sipha; species Sipha maydis. Next base: position 163,869 of record JASXSY010002183.1, read on the forward strand.
CTCCAGTGAAGCTTGAAATCCATGATGAAACCTAAGTAGGTAACGGTGGAAACGAATGGAATATTATGGATGTCCATATGCACAGGTGGTATAAACAAAGGAAATCGCCGCCTAGTGAAGATGATGATTTTTGATATTTCCGAGCTACCGTAAAAAAGTTTATGCTTAAAGTAGCAGAGAGAAAAACAAGGACGGAATTTAGGTGGTCAATAGTAAAATCTATTTCTTTGTAAACTGAAAAAATTGTCAGATCATCAACGTAAGCGATTGCTTGAAAGCCTTTAAGGATAAGGAATGTATGACGGATAACAAATAAATATTGAACAGTATGGGACATAAATCACTACTCTAAGGTAAACCGAAATAATAGACGCGCTTTCAAAATTCTCCAAAAGGGGAGTTAAAACCGAGATTTCAAAGATGAAAAAGCCAAGAAACAAAATTCAAAAATAAAGGGGAAATTGTCCAAGAAGATAACCGATTAACAAGGATAGGACTATTTATACTTAATGAAATAAACGATGAAAAAAGATAATATTAAAATTATATTTAAAAGTTCGTACTTTTTCAGATTTAAAAATCCGTATTGCATGAAATGATCCTTAAGTAAAATCTAAAATATAAGTTTATTTATCAAAGGAGCCATTCGTTTTTACAAAATCTACATAGTTTTTATTTGTGTTACTAACTAAATACTGTAGTTTAATTTAATTTAATTCGATAATTCATTATTCATATCTAAGTTAATATATTAATTATTCATTTTATAGTTGATTTATTAGGATGTTGGATCTAATTTACAATGAACGTTGATCTGTTTATTTTTATTAGTTATTTAATAACGGTGAGTTAAATATAATCTGTAAGTATCAGCATTATACGTACATCCTAGACTATTATTTTAAATTACTTTTTGAAATCTTTTAATAAATGATTCAAACATTTATAAAACATATAAGATATTTTTCAGTACAATATGTTTTTATGAGAAATTATAGAGAAAAAACTGTGAGTGTTATATATTAAATTTGGATCAAATTCTTTGAAATTATATATTATACCTGCCGAATAACTTAATCTCATAAATTCTAAGAATTGTATGTATGATAATAGTTCGTAGAAAAAATTATACAAACTTTAGCAATACACTTTTAATAACGAAAATACGGTTAACTAATTTAAAAATATTTAGATAATGTTTGACTAATTTCATTAAAAATTGAATGTTCATTTACAAATATGTTTATTTTATAACTATCTCTACTTTAATTTATTTAAGACTTTTTTTTTTTTATTTATAGATGATAAAACTAAAATCATTTTCCTCATCTGTCCTTCCATTATTGTACTAAATTAAGTGTATACAAATATTACATACCATAGTACGTATGTTTTAGATCGGCGCACACGAATTGCCTCCCATCTGACCCTAGGTATACTATAGGAGGCAATTCGAGTAGACGGTTTGGGTAATTTGAATTCCCTCCGAAAACACCCGGAGGCAATTAGAGTGAAAAAAGGTCACTACTTGATTTTGGGAGGCAATTCGAGTTTTACCGTTTTAGACATCCTTTAGAAATAATGTTATTATTGATATTTTATTTTTAGCGAATTAAATTAATATAATGTTTAAAGCTTAAACTTTTTGGTTTTATAATTTATTATAATATTCAACCCTTTTTCGTTTGTGTAATGTATACTAAATGTTTAAATGTAAAAATAACTTATACATTAAAAATGCTACCAATTAATTAATAAGTTGGTAAATAATGTTAAAGACAATGCCATTGAACCTTCTCGGTGAAGAAGTAATCGGCGGATAATGGAATTCTTAGGTTCAATTCCGTCGGACTGGCGTGTCGTGATAATCTTTTGAGCTATTTTCGATTTCTTACAAATTAGAAGTGGGATTAGGTACCTTGGAATCAGTAAACTTAGTCATTATTTAATTTCCCAGAGCTTATTTCGTTTACAAAAAAGTAATAAAAATTGTTTCGAATTCCAATATAAATGTATAAACAATTGAAAAATGTAAAAAAGCTTGATAGACACCCTTCTAAGATAGAATGTTATCACTAGAAAATATTTTTACAATTTAATATAGTTATTATTTTTAACTTTTAATTTGTTCAATTACTATTATATTAAATGCATTTTATTACATTGTTTGTTCTTGTATTTTACAAAATTTAACACTGTAAGTAAAAGTATATAATTATTTGGCACGAAAAATAAGTAATCGTTACCTTGTATTGTAAATAATACAAATAATGTAACTGTCAATATATTCTTTACAGATATTAAATTGCAAAAATTGTTGTTTGTTTTCGATTAACCACGTCGATTATTTTTGAGTTATTTTTCAAAATATGAAATAGATATTCGATAGCAATTGAAAAAATTGTCCAGGAATTCTATTCGATTATTCAAAAGCTTGAATTATTCATTTAACTATTCGAAGAAATATATTGAAAATGAATAATAAAATATAAAACATCGATTAATAAAATAATAAATGTATAAATTGTAGTTTAATTATGCATTTCGATGCTTTTTAAAAATAAAATATGACTATATGATGTATTTTAAAATATAATTTTGTTAAAAAAAAATAAAAAAATTTAAATATTATATTGTAAATAAGTATAGATTATCACAAATTATACCATTTTTCTCTTTAGTTATTTGAACCACATATATTTACCGGTGTGTATTTTTACAACACTTCGTTGTTATCCAGGCTAGTTTAAGAATAAAATATAACTTTTATCTATTATTTATTAATCAGACACGCTTTTTGAATAATCTTTAATTCAGTTCCACTGAATATCAGATGTTCCGGTAACCGTTAAAATGCGCACAGCATGATCCAATACTCCAATTTTCTATAAACGATTAAAAGATAACCCATGATCACTGAAAACTTCCCAATAGACGGTTAGTTTCCCTTCGAATACCATTAAAAGTGTTTAAAAGTATTTGATAAAAGTTTAATTTAAATTTTAATTTAATAGTTAAATACCTAACATGGCGCATAATTGTATTATATTGAATTTTTCTTAGCTCTTTGTACATTGTCCTAGCAGCATCGCCGTTATAGCGTGAGTAATATTAGTTTATACATCATTGTTGTGTCATGCGAATAATCTGCGAACGTAGTTAATCATTTTCCGATTTTTTTTCCTCCTCTTACATCGCCACACCTAACGTATAAACATAGAGAATAACTAACGTCAAAGGTGACTGCAATACCGCAGGACTGATCTAAAAAAAAATTAAATACATATATAATATATATATTCACACGCACATATGTACATATACAAACACCTTACACATTTCCTAGCCATTATATTATAATTTAAGTGGAAAATGTATGTATATAGATATAACCTGTACATCCGTAATAGCAAATGACTGGCATTGATTGATGAGCCTGACCGCTATGGCATCTGTTGAATAGAATAACAACGTAAAACTCTAAGAGTATCAAGTTGAACGATCTTCGAGTACTCGCAGCCATTATGGTAAAACTACGTGGGCACACGTCATGTTGATTTTCGTTTTCTCACCGTAATTAACTACACGAACACAAGATTTATTGCTATTGGATATCCGTTTTACGGTACGCATAATACTTGTATTGTGCGTCGCATTAACACCTATCACACGCTGTGTATACTCTAAAATTGCATTTACAGCTGGTATAATTCAGATGAATAAATTAGTAAGTTTCTTAACTGAATTTCAGATAATTTTATTAAAGTTTATTTAATTTATTATATTTCGCAAACATTTTATTTTTGTACGCTATTAATTAAATATATATTAATATACGCTTTGTAAGAAATAGGGATGATGAGGATTCTGTAAAAAAAGTTTTTTTTCCCTTATCGTTAGAACAATAATACGAAATGCTTGCACAAGAATAAGTTTTATTTTATTCCGATTTTAATTAAATTAACATTTTTCGATTTCCTTGCCATTTAAACTACATTTTTTACCGATTCCTTATTTTTAAACTTTTCAATTAAAAAATTCATACCATAGTATATATTATTTTATGTATTATGTCACGTATACTAAATAAAAATGTTGTTTTCAGTATTTAAAATATTTATAATTAATTGTATACATTGGATTTTCATTTAAATGTCTTATTTGACTTATACTTGTTATAACATTAATTTTTAATTTCTTTCTTATATATGTATAAATGTATAATTGAATAATATATTTCCAATTAATTTTGATGTGGTTGTTTTTAATGATTACTTTTTTAGATATTTAAAACATTAGAATCAGATTTAATATTTTCTCTAAAGTATTTATAATTCTTTTAAATTTTGAATTAAATAACAAGTTTTATGTATTTTAAAATTTCAATGACACTAATATAATATTGCAAAGTAATGCAATTTTCAGAACTATTAATTTTGCATTTCCTTAATCGTAAAGATTTAGTATTGCTTTATAGAAAATATGTATCAGTAATATCGTTCATGTTTGACTATTAGTGATGGAAATAAAATTCGGCTTCTTTGTAAATCCGCCAAATCTGGATTTTCGGATTTAAAAATCCAAGATTTGAGTTTATCATTGCAAATTATCTTATTCTAATCGTATAACTTTCATTACACCACTTTTTAGTCGTTCTTTAATTTCTCAGACAAAATGATGGTAGTCGAAATAAGATATCTCAAAATTGGTAAATATTTCAAGTCTCACGTACCATTATTTTTGGAAATACGACTAATAATAACTTCTTCTTCTTCTTTTGCCTGGCCTTCCTCCCAACTATTTGGGGTCGGCCACCCTTGTCCTACACCTCCACTTTACTCGGTCAATCACATCTCCTCTGCACACACCGACAGCCCTCATGCCATTCTCCAAAGTCTCCAACCATCTCTTTTTTGGTCTTTCTCTTTCTCTTTTCCCTTCAACGTCCTTTCTCTTTTCCCTTCAACGTCCATCTTCATAACCACTCTTACTGCATTCGTTTTCTCTCACCTCATCACATGCCCAAACCATCTCAGCCTATTTTCTCTCATCTTGTCCACAATTGGCGCTACACTAACACTACCTTATTTTTCCTCATTAATGTCCACCTTAAAACTTCCCTTGGCACCCTGTCATACGCCTTTTCTAAATTTATAAATACCATGCATAGTTTTTTATTCTTTTCTCTGTACTTCTCTACTAATTGCCTAACACAAAATAATGGCTCCATTGTCGATTTTCCTGGCATAAAACCAAAATGGTTTTATGATATCGACGTCTCACTTCTTATCCTCTTCTCTTTAATCTTTTCCCAGATCTTCATACTATGACTCATGAGCTTTATTCCTCTACAGTTCCCACATTCTTGTATGTCCCCTTTTCCTTTAAATATTGGTACAATAAAACTCTTTCTCCAATCTTCTGGCAATTTTCCCTCTATCAGTACCTTATTAAAAAGATTTTTCAACCATCCAATGCTTTCGTCCCCTAACATTTTCCACACCTCTACAGGTACTCCATCTGGTCCTACCGCTTTTTTCTTTTTCATCGCCTTCACCGCATCTCTCACTTCCTCCTCACTCACTAGACCAATCAATCCTTCATTCCATGACATACTCTCTAAAGCTTTTTTTGGATACTCCTCGTTCAGTAATTTCTCAAAATATTCTTTCCATCTTTTTTTCACATCCTCATATTTTGTTAAAACACTCTTATCCTCATTTTTTATACACCAGACATCTTGGAAATCCTTGGACCGCTTTTCTCTCACCTTCGCCAGTCTATAAATTTCTGTTTTTCCTTCCTGTGTTCCTAGCTGCTCATATAACTCATCATACCTATTAAGCTTAGCTTTGCTTACCGCACTTTTCACTATTTTACATACATTTTTATACTCTATCCAATCTTCCCTCTTCCTGCTTTTCTGCCATACCTTAAATTGCTTTTTCTTACTCTATTTCTTAAAATAGAATTTAGAATGTGAGTAAGATGAATTAAAGCTTTTTTTGATAAATGTCGGGCCACTTCTGCGGTGATTAAGTCTATTCCGGGTGTTTTTTTGAGAGGGAATGATTTTATGAAGTGTAGGACTTCACCTGGAGAAAAAGGTTTTGGAGCAAGATATAATGGAAGAGGAAAAATAAGAGAATTTTCAATATGTTTAGTGAAAGCGTGGTTTTCGATATTTTTATGAGTTTAGAAGACTTCTGAAAGGTGAGAGCAAGGATTTGTTCCTAATACGATGTAAAGAGCGTTTAAGGGATGATGCGAGATTGTTGTACACGTTTTTATCGGAGGGAAGTCTGGAACATTGCCAGCGAGCCTTAGCACGGCGTTTTTGTGTGATTAATCCTCGAATATGAGCGGGAACTATTGGGGAGTTTATTTGCTGTTTTTGAGGCACAAATGATGATTTTCATGCGGCTGATTGGATGGATTCAGTAAGGTTTTGGACAGCGTTTTCTATATCATTTGGGATTTTTAAGCAAGTGTTTAAATTTATGTTTTCGTCGATAATTTTTCTAAATTTGTTCCAGTTCATAATGCCGTTTAAGTCTTGCTCTGTCAGACCGGAAGTCAGGTTAGTATTTAGAGTTAAGAAAACTGGGGAATGATCCGAACAACGTACGTGAAGTTGCCCCCCCCACTTTGTCCTATCGGTTTCAAACAAAAAACAAATAATTGTAAATTAATTGTAAATGCAATTTCGAAATTTGTAAATCCCCAGAAAACTCGGTAAATCAAAATCACATAATTATAAATATTATTATTATTGTTAGGGGTAGGATTACATAATGTATATAGTTAGCAAATATAAGCATATTAGTTTTGATTGTTAGCAAATCATCAATAATTTTAGATAACAATTTTATACTACTCAATTCGCAATATCGATATGATATTTACTCACATAAATTTTTCAAATACCAGAAAATCATATTTTCGATATAAACAGTTACATATTTCACCAATATTAGTAGATATATACAATTCATCCCGCGGCGTCGTCGGTTCAAACAGAAAAAAAAAAAAAAAAGGTATATAAAATTCAAAAAATTATAGCTTATAAAACGTCGCTGAACTTGGCCCACCAATTTATATAATATATATCATTCTTATAATATCTATAGATAGGACATCGAGCTTATCAACTGAGAATAAAGTGATACAATTTTTGAGGTTATAAGCATAGATATTATAAGATAATTTGGCGGGGCACACAAAAGATTAGGCCAGCTGACAATTAGAATCGTTTGTAACCTAACCTCAAAAAGCATTTTTATAGTCTATCTCTCTCGCAGATATTGAATTTTCTCTCTTCCCCAAAAAAGACCGCAACCTCTTACGGAGCCAATATAGGCGTGTCCTATCCATTCTTATAATATCTATGAATAAACATTGGTTTATTTTATTTTGAATCTGGATTATCAGTCGATGAGAGATTACGTTTAGCAGTGTTTCTTGGTTTTGGTGTTATGAAATTTTCAGTGTTACCTTCCATTTCAATTGATGAATTAAATACGTCACTTGATGTGCTTAATGAGCGATTTTCATTGGAAACCAGCATTGGAACCAGTTGATTTTTGTTGCTTCATTTCGTATCTGTAGTTGATTGCGTTGCCGACTAATGACCGCGCGCCGGCTGTGATACGCACTTTTAATTGAGTAGTTTATTAATTAAGTTTTTATGTTTTTGTTTTTTTTTTTAAGAAAAGATAAACTTTTGAATAATTTTTATTTGTTGTGAAGTTATGACATTTATTGTGGTTTTTTTTTGCTGTTTACGACAGTATGAATTACGAAATAAAATGTTCATTTAAATTAGATGCATATATAATATACGGGAGACGGTTTATCGCACGTGCGTTACGGACAACGTTCGTAACGAGACTAATTTCTTTAATTAAAAAATATTTCATGTTGTTCTAAGTGTTTGGATTTAGTTATTTAAAAAAATTAAGTGTCTCATGAATCTGAAAACAAAAGTCGCGGTGAACTGTTAACACTAATATCAAAAACAACAATTAAAATGGTTATGAATGTTTAGATCAAGAAATTAGGATATGAATTGCATGAGAGGTACAAGAGACAGGAATATTTGCGTTGAACTTGATATCGTTCAAGATATTTCTGTTAAGAATTAGTTTTTAGTCGTTTTAAGTACCTTGAAATGGACAACTTGATATCGTTCAAGATATTTCTGTTAAGAATTAGTTTTCAGTCGTTTAAAGTACCTTTAGATGGACAATCATTAAAAATGGTATTCAGAAACGACTGCGGTTAATTTTATAAATAGTTCTGGAAAGTATTTTTGAACTCTAGAAAAATCTTCTATTAAATAATGATTTAAACATTGAAAACTGTAACGCTAACAATATATAGATAAGGCGGCCTCCATGCAAGGTCAGTTCAATAGGTTTTCAAAATTGTTAGGTAAAACTTATCTTGGAAAAATGTATTCTTGGTGTTATAGCCATATTTTGAACCTGGTTGTATCTGGTGTTACAAAAATATCAATATTTGCAGCAACCATGTATAGTTTCATGAATAGCTTGGCTGTTTTTTTTTTTTTTTTTTTTAAGTAATCTCATAAACGTATGAATGTTTAAATGCTTATCAATCAATATATTAAAAAAAAAAAGTCCTACAAACTATAGGTGGCACTAGATGGTAATCCAAAGACTTTTCTCTTCGTAGAATATTTTGAACACCGAATAATTCATAGAATGTTTTATATGTTGAAGTCTTAATTTCACTATATGGTATTGATAATTTTGTTCAATTTACCCCATATATAACATCTCAAGTCACAATTTTGAAGGACTCGATGTTGAAATACTCAACGTTATTGATTGCATTTTTGTATATGTGAATATTCGAAATAACAACTCCACTGTCAGAATATTTGCAGACATCGGGTATAGATAATCAAAAAGCATATGTAAATGTTTAAAACCACCAAAATAATTAAAATTATTAAAGAGAGATGAAGCTAACCCGAAAAAGTGTATTGATAATTGTATTAATATAGCAAATATCAAATTGGATAACAAAAACTAAGATGAAAACTATAATATTGACATTTCTATTGAAATCAAATTACTCGCATTAAAAGTAAAAAAAAAAAAAAAATTTATTTGATAATAGAGGTAAAGATAAGCCAATAATTAATCCACATAAGAAATTTGTTGTTGATTTGTATAATGTTGTCATGAATGGTGTAATAAATTGTTTGGAAAAACGATTTTTGTCAAATTCGAAAATATTTGAAATTTTGTCTTATTTATCTCCAAGCAACTTCAATAACAATAAAAATAGTGCTTACAACTGACTCACTTGGTGTTCTTGTTTCAAAATTTAATTCAGGAGTTACTACTGATAAATAAAGGACAGAATTAATACACTTTTTTACTAGCTGAGAGTCATTAAAAGAAACATCGGAAACCTTTACCTTGAATGTCGTCAATGATGAAGGTAATACGTAGTTAACAATGATATCATGGTAATTATGAAGATAATTTGAATAAATATAATAACTTCACAACACTATCGACTTGTAAAAATTGTGTTATTTATGGTCATGGAAATAACTTGGAAATGTATTAGAGGGGGGGGGATTAATTTATAACTAGTAACTAAATTACTTACTTGTAAATATATGTTAACATTACCTTTTATTGTATAGTATCAATAAGGTGATCAATATTCGTTAGTAATTAAATAAATCAAACATAAATAAATAAACAAATATAAATACATTAAAAATAAAGAAAATTTTTAAAAATTTAATAACTTCTAAATAAAATGTATCACAATTATAAAAACTGCAAATAGATATATACAATTTTTTACTTAAAATAATTACAAATTTATGAAAAAGAACGATCACTAGAAGCAGAACTCATAGGAATCGATAAATACTCATATATTAAAAAATCTTATATACATTGTCAAATTAATCCATCATGTTCTTGGACAATAAAAAATTTAAACGATTTTCAAAATCATTAGTGATGTTACTCGATAAACACATTTTACCAAAAACTTTAACTCTGCTTTAAAATCATCTACATAACATTATATTATATTATAATATCATATGTGTTACAAACTTTCAAGATATTTTGATTAGAGCAGTTTTTACTTAATTTATTGCTTAAACAACTTTGAAGAGTATTAAGCGATTTTAATATTGTTTTCCTTGAATTTGGTTTTTATGTCACTCAGTATAATATCTATAAACGGAAGATAAATATTAACTTTGAAGTAAGATGTTAAATTATTTATTGTTATAACTTAATTATCTTCTAATCTAGAGGACATTTTTCTTTTTCTGGGAATATTTAGCAATCGAATATCCTCATGAGTAGCTAACTATTCAGTTTCAGCCCAAAAAACATTATAAAATATTATCATTTTGAAGTGATTCTAGTTTAATTAAAGTAGCATTTTTTAAAATTCCAACAGTTGAGTAATTAGCAATGTTTTTTTATAAAATGTATCATTAAATTATTAGATAGCTGAAGAACTTATTTCATTAATTTCTAACTATATAGCAATAGCTATACCCATAGTATAACACTGCCCTTTCTAATTTATTCTAGAGGGACAATTACCTTCTTGAGCCTCCCTCAGTTAACACCTATGCCTGTGGTTATATACTGCTTATAAAATATTATATTTATAGTAATACTTATTGCACATTAACATTAGCTTACACATTTTCACTTAAGTACTTTGCCAACGACACAAGTAAAATAATTTTTTCTAAATGTTTAACTATAAATATTATAAGACTATCGTTTTTATTCGTATATGTTAGCGGTTCCCAACCTGGGGGGAATTACCCTCTAAGGGGTAAAGTAAATTTCTTATGGATGAAGAATAGTATACAAATATGCGTACAAATATAAATGATTCAAAACCTTGTTCAAAGCATAAAGAGGAGGAGCTGAAAAAGCACACGCCAAAAATAAGAAAACTTATTTTAGAATCTAATGCGAAATGAACTAAATTAACAATAAAATTAGTAAAACTGGTAAGTCTATAAAACTAGTTTATATTTAAAATTAAATTTATTGTTCTTCATTTATATACCGTTATTTCTAACTAAATAATCTCAACTTGCTTAAACTTATTTAAATTATCTATCGTGGTTATGAATTTCTTACTTAAATGTTACATAAAATGCATATTACATGACTTGTTAAAACTCTAGACTTGTGTTTCGATTTAAATAAATGCTTCGTTTTTAAGAATTAAGAATTTCAGTTTTTATTTATTGTCAGTACTACATTTATTCAATAGATTTTTAAATATTTTAAATACCTAACTTTTCAAAAATAATAAATTTATATTTTGGTTGCATAACATTATTTAATATTTTTATCATTATATAGATAACATTTTTGTTATTTTTCATCAAATTAATAGCATTATTATTTGAATAGCAAACACAATTCTATTTCCTCATATTCATTTATCAAATAATTATTATATTATATAGAATTATATTTATATTTATATATATTTTATATATTTATTAAAAACAGATTAAGCAGCAGACTATCGGAATCCAAACTCGAGGCATTTATGTTTATGTCCGTTGAAAAATAAGTACTTTATATACTATAGACACAAATTATGCAATCAAGAGAGTAGCTAAAAAACTCTAAAACATTAACTACAAAATTAATAAATTAATTAGATAGTTGATTAATATATCTGTACAAATACATTTTAATGTATATTTATTTTTATAAAGGGCCGGCTTACGTACCGATTTCTCGAGTCAGATTTATATCCTAATCCATCCCTGTTGCGAACCGCTGGTATAGGTTGCTAGTGAAAGATCATTCTCTATACCTAAATGTATTAAAACAAAATTGAGAAACATATTATCTGATTCGTATTTAAAATATCTTAAATGAATGGAAGTAGGGAAAACAATATTAAATTAAATTGATACAGAATAAATCATTGGTAAGTTAAAAATAATAGTGTATCGCTCAGTAAAGAGTTCTCGTATTAAGTTGTTTTGGCATATTATCCATTTGCAAATTTAGTTTGAATAAATATAGAAGTAAGTAAATACAATTTTAAACATAATAACTTTTTACGGAGCTTTAGGGGAGGGGACTTGAAGCACCTATTGCCTTAAAAACCGCCAGTAATATTTGTTTTCGTGTACAATATAAGATATTATTATATAGAGAGCCGATTTTTCTTAACCGAAAAATGATGTCCCTGAATGACAGAGTATATGTGCAGCTACAAGTTTAGAATGTTTTACAAATAGTAAACGGAAAGCCTGATAAGTTTTCGAAGAAATAAAATAATGCGAATAGTGCATCGTGTTTTGTGCGTTTTAATATAACCTAGCTGAACATGTTTACCGCGCAACGATACCGTTTGTTTACCCTAGTTACGTTTGCATGATCCTCTGCATGTGTGTATTTGTAATAGTGTATTTAAGCATTATACGCGTACATTGCCTCTAAGTACATTAATATGCGTGTTCACGAGTTTCCATACGGGTTGATATTGTATGTTTGCATATTTACGTTGGATTAATGATACATATTAGTTTACACGCACGCCATGAAATAATACTACAAAATCACACACGACACACGTATGCAATGCGTTGTATACATACATGCACGCACGCGCCTACGGATAAAACGTGTTCGGCACCGTTAGCGATAGCGAGACACATTCCTGGAAATCGGATCCGGTGGACGTACAATAGTTCCGCCGGCAAAACATGTAGTCAGTTTTCGCGATCGTCCTTCGGCATCAACGATCGTCACATCCTCGTCCCGCCGAAGGTCTCTACGCGCGAACACAACACGTACAACGCGCGTGAATAATGAGATGGTTTTGGATTATTTTTATCAGTCGTATTACAGCATTATCGCGTGTTCACTGTTGTCCCCCTCCTAGCGTCCAACAATGGCTCGCGGTTTTTTTTTCCTTCTCATAACACCGCGATCGCACGGTCACGACTCTCCGCCGCTTCATCAATCGCGCGATCCATCAATTCCGATGACCTAATACGCGAACGCGAATCATTAGGTTTGCATCGTATATATAAAATGTAGTTACGTGTTCGGCAGCGACGGCGGTGGTTTCTGCGGATCTGTCGGCGCGGCTGTACCGCGGCGGAGGTGATCGCTCTGTAGACGAGTGACGACGTAGGACTACTATAATAATATGTCTCAATCGCCGCCGCCGCCGCTGTGCCGTTTTTACAATACATATAATATTTTATTATTATTATTATAACATGCAAGCACTCACGTATATTATACATACATACATATATATATATATTTTATACGCAAAAACCGGTTTTGCACTTTTGTTATGAATGTACCACTCATCTCAGTCAATCGTTAGTCAGTACCACACGGTATTCGGATCCGACAATGTACGTCTTATTATTATTATTATTATTATTATGATTACCATAAACATTATCATGCGATATTTGAACCGGGTCTTCCGGAAAAATGTAAAATAACTCTCGTAGAGGGGTCAAAAAATATCTATGTAATTTAATTTTTATACTGAAACTATAATCTGCACAAGAGCATATAAAAAATAAAAAAATAGCAATTGTTTAAGAGATTACTTAGATTTCAATTTTCAAGTTACTAATATCTTGTTAAATCTGCATGAAGTGTCGACGACCAGACATAAGTCTGGCTTACTCATCAACTGTCAGCTTTACCAGTTATGATCATCGAAACTATGCGGTGCTGTTGCAGTTGCATTCAATCAATGCATTATAATTTAGAAGTGCATTATATAACGATACCTTGTGTCATAATTATTCCGAACGAATATAGATTTTAAATAAATATTATCGAACACATGACGAAGATAATGTTTTGGTGAACATTAATCGTCGACGCATGTTCGAATATTAAAGTTAACTGGTAATCGTACGGTGACATAAATAGGTTTTAAATGATTTGCAACCATAAAAAATGAGTACTTAATAATGTTATACTGTATTTTATAATTTATTATTGAAATGTGTTTATTTGTGGCGGCGTGGTAATAGAATAATATTGTTGAGAATTTTAGGTAAAATAATGAAAATGTGTTTTTTGTTTACGCGGTCTATCCGAATATTAAATATTGTACTTGTTTGAAACCCAATTTTTACGTTTGCAGTTCATATATGATACGTTTGCGCCATACCGGATAAACGTTTTCCAATAAGTAAATTGAAGCCAAATCCCCCGTGTATGTGGTATTCGACGAATTACTTTTTTCCATATCAAATGAATGCACTTGTGTGGACTGTCTAAAATATACGATTAACCAGTGGCGGATCCAGAATATTTTGACAGGGGGGGCACAATAATCATTCTTGTAAAATTTATTTAAAAATATAATTAAATAAAATAATCTAATATGTATTACTATCTATCTTACATAAAAACTTATATTAACTTATATATTAGTATATTACAATCTTAATTCTTAAATATCTAATTGAAGTTTTCTATTATGTTTTGTAGAAAATATGTCCAATACTTCTTCTAGGGTTATTTTAATATCCTTATTAATATTAAGCATTGCTAAGCCATTGAGTCTACTCTGGTTCATTGAAGACCTTAAATATGTTTTTGCGTTTCAACGAACTGAATGATCGTTCTGAAGTCGCTGTTGTAACGGGTATAATACATAATGTTGTTAACAGGCACTCAATATTAGGAAACATATATGCAGATTTATAAGCTTCCATAGGTGTATCTGCTTTCTCAGATATTGTCTTCCATAACTCTTTCCATAAACACAGTTCTCCACGAAGTACTTCAATGCTAGATGGTAAATCTGCTTCATATTTTTGAGTCGCATACAATATTTCTTCATCAGGTGTATCATATTCGAAATAATATTTTGAAATAACTTTTCTTAAGTTAGAAATTATAACATTATTATCTTTGGAAAATCGTAAATTTAATTCTGATTTAAAGTTATCTAAATAAAGAAAAAAAATATTTATTCGATAATATTCCGCTGGATCATTATGTTTAGTATTTGCCCGATATCGTTGTATGTTTGTTATTCTGGGAATTCGTATTTCAACATCCATTTTTTCAGCTTTAATTTTAATTTGGTCAAAAATCATTTTAAATTCGGTTATTGAATTATTTCTTATTGTATTCAATATAAATTTAACAGCTTCTATCATGTCTATCGCTTTACTTTTAGATTCTGAACGGAGTGATGGAATCTATTGGTTTTACAATGTGTGTTTTTTTTTAAATTTTTTTTTGTGTTTGACGACACCTTTTTTGGCAGTAAAAATACTTCGATTTGCTTAAACAACTTTTCTGAAAGGAAAGTGAATGTAGATGTAACTTTGGCAAGTCAAAAATCCAACTTTTTCAATACTTTTTAAAAAATTCGAAAAAAACAAAAAAAAAATTACGAAAAAACGGGAAATTTTACGCAAAATCACGTTTTTACAAATTACATTTTTTTTAAATGCTCTAACTCAAAAACAAAAAATCGCAACAACTTGAAATTTTCACCGAATCTTTATATTGACGTTTTCTATACATGGTTAAGTTTTCAAAATATTTTGACATATTTTGATTAATTTATAGACAATTTAAATTTTCGATTTTTGTAAAATTTTTGTTTTTAAACATCTATAAAATTTAATTGGCAGACCGAAAACTCTTGAAAATTTAATACAAGGTTTATAATAAGTTAAACTTTAATAAGTTTAACTCAAAAATCTTTAAAAAAAATTTCTACCGGACTTAAAAGAAACAATTTTATGACTGTTTTATGACTGTTTGAAGTTTAAATTTTTACGAAATTGCATGCTATTGCATTATATTTCAATTTTTTTTTTTTATAAATCACGGCTATAGAAACTATATCTATATCTTTAGCCGTGTTATCAATACACCTATGGTGTATATACATATACATTGTATATATCTGTGTTGTTAACAGTGTTTCAAAAATCAAACATAACCTAAAATTTTTTTATATATACTATATGTTAATATAAGGTATTATTATAATAACTACATGCATTATTTTTAAATAATTTAACTATGTCGCTGTATGCAACTGCCAACCCATCCTAATTGAAAAATATATTTATCGTTTCAAAATAAAATATACTTTTTACAATATTTATAAATAACAATGTATTATATCCTAGACAAACTCCGTTCAGAATCGTTATTCGTATACAATATCTATCATTGCATTCAAATTTAACAAATCCATTGTAATAATGACCTATTCTATAAACGAGGTGCACTCCATCCCCAACTATACAGCAGAATGAGGCCTAATGAGGCCTATCCGGTTTTTTTTTTTTTTTTTATTTTGCTTTTATTTGGAAACATTATAGCAATGTATCGCTTTACTATAGTATATATAGTCAATATTAATTCTTTGTAGTTGAATAGAAAGTGGAAAATGTTATGGCTAAACAATTTGTTAATATTTTTTGTTAATATCAAAAATTCAAAATTGCAAATAGATATGGATAGTGAATGAGCATTGCTACTTACATAATTACTAGTACTTAAATCATCTAAAGTGTACTTACTATAGCCGGTAATATTTTTGAAAAGTGTAAAATCCCGTCATGTCTTTCGACTCAACGAGTATCACATAATTTTTTTAGCCTTAACTGCTTTTTGAATAGGTAAAAGCTCTGTTATTTTTGAACTTAAATGATTTGTTCTAATAGCAGATTCTCTTAGAAAATTATTTATATTTGTAATTATACCAACTGTACTGCGTATTGAAGGAATAGAACTAGCTTTATTTAAAACTAAATTTAATCTATGGTTTGCACAATGAGTATAAAGAACAAGAGGTTGTAATTTTAAAATTCTTGAATGTACTCCTTTAAATGCACTGCTCATGTTTGCTGCTCCATCATATCCTTGGCCTCTAAGTAATGAAATATCTAAATTATTTTCTTTCAATAATTTTAATATAGTGTCAGTCAAATTTTCTCCAGTAACGTTTTCAACTTTTTTAAACCCGATAAAATATTCTTCAACGGTACACTTATCTGTATCAAAATATCTAACACAAAATGAAAATTGTTCAGATATACTATTATCGGTTGTTTCATCAGCTAAAATACTAAATAATTTTGATTTATAAACACTGTTTAAAATTTTATTTTTTATTACTTCTCCACAACATTCTATCAGATCATTTTGTATAGTCTTGCTAATGTAGGTTGCATTACATTTAGCAGTATTTAATTGGTCTTCAAGGATTTTATCTCCTGCGTCAATTCGAAAAATTAACAATGCCTTAAAATTTCCCTTTTGATTTATTATATATCTATCTTCATTTTGGTCATTATATATAGAACCGTCATCCCTATGGCCTCTTAATGATATACTCGTATTTTGCAATCTACAGAATATTATTGTTTTAATGATAGGAATTAACTTTTGTTTATTTCTGCAATTTTACATAATTTAGCTGTATCTAGTGTACATTCAATATTTAATTTTTTGCCACTCATCACGTCTATAAAATTATTAGATTTAAAAAAATTATTTTTATGATATTCGTTGTTTGCGTGAGCTTTAATGTCTTCTTTTGCTTTTTTATAAGTTAATAATGGTAATGTTACTAATTTTCCAAATTTTATTCGGCTACGACCTCCCTCATCAAATCCAAATAACACACATATTCTACAAAAACCATCTCCGTGTTTTTGGCTATAAGATAGCCACGGATATTCATTTATCCAGTGCAATTTAAATGACCGATTTTTATTGGCTTGGGCAATTAAAGGAAAATTAAAATTAACAGGTGGAACCCACGGATGACATAAAATATTATAACGTTCTTGATCTTGTCGTGGTACCAATATAGTTCCCTATATCATTTACGTTATGAATTTCATTATCCTGAGATGTAGAAGTTACAACGACATGAGTTTGAACCACTTGAGATACATTTTGGATTGTTGTGTCATTTTTATTTTCAATTTGTATATTATGCTCATAATTATCAATAGTTTTCGTTTTTTTAAAATAATTCAAAAAATTGTTTTGTTGTTTTCGTTTTCTATCAATTTTATAATTTTATTTTATCTTGTGTTTAAGAATCAATTTTACAAAAATATTAAAATCATTATCAACTCATATAAATAAAAATCATTAAAAATAATGATGTCATAATAATAATTTAATTGTTTTATTTTATTTTTATTAAGTACGACCGTTATTAAAAGTAAGCGAAAAAATTCACATGGTTACATTACGTCATGCTGAATGGTTTGGACCGAACGTCGACGACGTAAAAACCTCATTATGATTAATATAAATTTATTATTTAATATACCTACATAAAAGTATACCTTTTACCTACATTCATAAATTATTCTTAAATATATTTTAATATAAAAGTAACATATTAATATAATATAAAAATACACAAAATTATATAATTAATATTCAATATTATCAATAGGTACCTACAGATTCTAAAAATTGAAATAAAATAAATACTTACATTGATTAATAAGATGTTTCCTCATCAGATGTTCGTAAACAAATATACGATATTACTAGTATATTTTGTCACAATAAGTTATTATGTGGAAGAAGATAATATAATAAGATAATAAGAATAATAAGATTAGTTAAATAATAATGATTTTAAATTATAACAATCGGAAAAACAGCGATAACGCCGGCAGTCCGAATTTAATGCGGTTATCGCATTAGCTTTACATCGTGCATAAACTAAAATCGTATTTTTGTGGATTATCAACATTTTACATGTATTTTATTTCCCATTTAGAGAGATATAGTATATATGTACGGTACATTATGTACGATCGTCGTTTGTATTTACCCGAGTTCGTAGTAATTATCAATGCAGACCATATACCATAACACTAATTTGAATATATTTTAAAACGTTAACAGCAAAAAGCGAAATATTCAAATGAGCATAACTTCCAGGAAAACGATTTTGAGATGTGCACCGATCATTTTGTGGAAAAATTACAAATTATAATGAGGGGATTCAGTACATTGATCATTTACAAATCTAGCGCCACTGGTAGTTGATTGATATTTTTACGCCGAACTATATTATTATTATTGTTATTATAATAATTATTATTATGATTAATTATACGTTACTTTTTGAACTGCGTATTTTTGGTGTTAAAACATTGAATCGTTTGCCGTTTAAGTAATTGCAAACACTACTATGTTTGCCGAGCAATAAAGGGAAAAAAATTCATAACTTATTCTCAATCCATTAAAGGTTTCGTCGAAAAGTGTAAAGTTATATGCTTTCCGCAGACATTAGTTGAAATTAACAATTTGCGAAATCTTTTGAGGTTTCTTTTTATATTTTATGCTATTATAAACACCAACAAAGTTTCGTTTGAACTACGTTGTTGATTCTTAGGATTCGCGTCAGTAAAATATTCGGTTGTAAATAGCATTCTTTGAAAAGAAAAAAAGTGTGTTAACCGCGATGTAGTTTGCGAACATAACGAAATAAATCGATAAACGTAAATAAAATAACGGAAAAATAAAAATATTAATAACAATCGCAACACAACTAATATGTCAGCCCCACGAAACATGGACATTCTAGGCATATTAACGAACTATTAGGACTGTAACTGAGAAATTAATATTATTTTTTTTCCTTACAGGTTTAAAGATAACCGTTCTTATCCGTGGCCAAGTGATGTTTCCAGTTTCATATTGAATCCCGAAAGCGCTAATCAAACCATATACACGCGAAGCTTAACATCGTCTGACCATGGCGTGTACACGTGCCAATTGGCTAACCATACAAACATTGTAAATCATTCAATACAACTTGTCACTATTGGTAAATATCTTTATTGTAATTCGTGGAAATACATGTGTTAGAAAATAAATGAGACATTGTATTACAATAATTAATGATGATGACGTTCGTAAATGACTCAAGGAACGTATAAATTGAATATTTAATATTAAAGTATTTTTTTATTATATCTATATTGTGTATAACAAATAAATAAGTAAATAAATTAAACATAATAATACTTGGAAAGTGTGAATAATTTCAATTAAATTAAATCTTGATTCTAATTGCACGTCTTTCCGTTGGAACTGTCCTTTATTTAACGTGAAATTCATATCGTTTCCTATAATTAATAATTAACTACATCAAATGAGATTTTTTGGAAATTTTTACATAGAAAAAATGACGCAATATATTTCTGATGCTAATCTAAATTTTAAATCGCAGTAGTAATAAAAATATGATTTTAATTTCATTATTTTAAAATAATTATAAAAATATAAATTGTCTTTATTTGCGTATTGAGCAAAGCCCTTGTTTTTAACAAGAATTCCTTATTTAATTTATCGATTTGTGTAGGTGCGATTTGGTAAAGAAAGTTTGTAAAAACGGGATAATTCATACTTGCAGGGCCTACGCTAATTTGTCATTCATGGCGTGTTATCCTTTTAATGCCCGATTTTTCTTTTAAAAAATAAATATTTTTAAACTTAATGATATGTCAGGAATTCGAGAAAAGTATTAAAAAATATTCTCAAATAATTTTTTAAGACTCAAATAGAGCAATTTTTATTTGTTGTTCCTAAGCAACACATCACATGAAGACTTACGAAAAAAAAACTAATAACATTGTATATAAATCTTTTATTTTTGTAAAAACACTTCTAAAAATGTTTTGATTTCGATTATTTTCAACGTAATTAACATATTTAATTATAAAACATAATAAAATAAAAACAAATACATCAAAAATACATCAAAAATATATTTAAAAACATAAAACGAGTAATATTAAATCAATGTTTATTTGGTTCTAAAATATAACAATCTAAAAAACTCTCGTCTTGTAGAAACTCAGCACTTATGAACCTTTATATTTTTTTTCATTTAAAATTGTAAACATAAAATATATTTGATAACATAAGAAAAACTTAATTGCAAAATATTTATTCATGTCACATGATAGTCTTCAAAACACTGCTTATCTTTGGTTTGACATAAATATTACTTACACTTTGAACACATCTAAAATTTAGATCTAGTACAGTCATTTGAATTTTGTTTCGACCAAACAAGCTATCCAACGTGTCCACACCTCTCATAAATCGGTTTTATTATTTTATTATAAAAGGACATTGAATCGTCGTTTTGTTTTCAAAACTTTAATTGTATGTTGACATTAAAGTTACTAATTTATTGTCATTCCATACTACGTTACTTATTGGGGCTCTTTTATGCGATGTAATGTAGTCATACGTCATATCACGTAATTGTTTTTAAAAAACTCTTCATCGGGAAGTTTACAATTCGTAATTCTATTACGTCTTACAGTATTTACACTCAATATCCCTTTTTGCTAGAATGCTACCATTGAAGGAATACTTGTGTAATAGTTATCAAAGTAAATTCTATAATTTGCATTAGTAGGAACATGACGAATCAACCTTATTGTCATCACATTGGCACTATAGTTCTTCCTCATTTTGTAACCGAAATCTTTCTTGATTTTCTTGCTCTGTATAGATTTCAAACTTGTAAGAAAATCATTTAAAGTCACTAAGCACATACAATTTAAAATCCTACTTGTGAGGCTTCATGGGAAGGTATTGCTTTAAATAATATCTGGTTTTGGTAGCACATAGCTGTTCGTCAAGTGCGTCTACGATAGACCGCTGATACGAAATATACTACTATTGCGCTCATTTGCTTTCAAGCAACAAATATTATTACTCATTTACAAATAAAAATATCTACAATACTGTTAAACAAGTTGGAAAAAATAATTGTTTATAACGTTATCAAATGAATTGTAATATTTTTTCTGTTAATTTTAACATTTATACCAGTAAAACGATAGTAGAAAAAAGCGCGCTTTAAGCAAGATAACTTCTTGCTAAATTCCTACTTTAAAAACAGCTGTGCACATTATAACTGAAATAAATAATTAAATAAAACTGATTTATATAGTACATATACATTCTCATAGATGCTATTGGTGTCAATATAGTCATATAATATACGATTTATTAACGGGTTTTTAAATTGTTGCCCAGAAGAAACATGGCGCATTGAAGGGCATTTTAACATTTTTACTCAGATCATAAAATATTACGTTTATAATTTATAGATTGTAACGAAAATATTATAACTGTTCATATATGTTCAACTACAAGACTGCATTATTTGTGAACAAGTATTTTATGATTCAACCGGTATCACATATTTAATATATGACAACAGCTGTGTAAAATATGTATATACTTACACATAATAATATAGAATGGCAGTGTGGACGCATGAATGACGTAGGTCATACAATGTGTCAGCAAAATAACACCTCTATCCATCGAGGTTATGGGGGAAGTGGGAATACGTTTTTAAATAATCCGGTCGAGATTGATTAATAATACGCTATTATAAGTAAATTCTCGGTAACACGATTAGTGATGGTCGGTGTTTATTTTAGCAATAGCTTTATTTTATGTTAATTTATATTTTATGATGAATTTATCGGGTGGTGTACACGTGTATAATCTATAGAGTGAAGCGAAATTAAGATTTAGCTATACCAAAATCAGTTGATGCATAATATTTTGTAATAACATGGTGTGTTTACTGACAGATTATGTTCGTACCGATACATATTTTACGTTCTAATGACCTCTCACATGTACATCAATACGATGTTTACATTATTTTCTAACTTCCACTAAATTCTAAATAAATTTATACTTATTAATAAAAATTGTTAAAAAATGTAATATTTTATTTCATACATTGATTGGAAATTATAAATTATGATATAAAAGTTGAGAAGAAAAAAATGTTTTGCAATTTCTTTCATGTTCAATTTATTCAATAAATTCAATCGTGTTTTCTGCTTTTACTTTTCGCAATAATCAAGATTTTTTACGAGTTTACGAGTATATTTACGACAGTTATATAATTCAAATAATTTTTTTCAAGTGGAATTTTAATACTTTTCTTTTATAGAAATTAGTGCGTCGTATTGATCGACAATGGTATTCGTGGAATTCACAAAATCGATCCTAAAATACAAACAGCGTATAACTCCGAACTTATTCTGAAAAGACAATAAATAAAAATTATAGTAATTTATAAAATTAATAATTTAATAACTTCTATTATTATATTTGATAGGAGCTAATAGATAGTCCGTGGTCATAGGGGATCCACCAAGCTTAAGGTTCTTTGTTCGTGTTTTCATTGCTTTATAATATATATAATGTAGTATTATATATATATATAATGTACCTACTATGAAACTGAATACCCATTGGGATTATGACTTGTAAGATTTTTTTAAATAAAATGTTTGAATTTGTCAAAATGTACAACAAATAATTTTTTACCAATTTATTCAGTAAATCAAATACCTTCTCATATCAAAAAAGTAACATAGCTATATATAGTTAGAAAGATGAGGAAAAGGAAGAAAGAAGAGAAAAGAAAAGAGAAATTACGTAACTGCTACCATAATGGTACACTATTTTTAACACTACCAACATTTTTCTGAGAATATTCATCCAATAGCTTATTCAGGATTTATTTTAATTTATTTTCTATGACCTTTAACTATGATTTGCAATAGTCTTGAAATATAAAACTTATAGGTTCTCATAGTACTTAGTTTGCCATACACAATATATTTAATATTACAAACTTGTAAATTTAAATTTAAATTATTATATTATGAAATTTATAAATTATTATACTTGTGTGGTATACTCAAAGGGATCAAATTAAATATTAATATTGCGCACGTAAACTCGCCATGTTAAATAACGTAGCAATAAGGGTATGTATAATAATAGAAAAATAAAGGTTATATTTATTTGACATATAAATGAGATAAATTGCAGGTTAAAATGCCCTCTGTATGCGTCATTTTGTCTAAACAAAGTATTACATTTCAATAGAGAACTAATTAATGCTTAAAGTAATGTGTTTTATACTAAGTAGTATTTATAAGTATTTAATGATCTTAGAAAGATGACGAAAACTTTTAAAAATTCTATTAACATTTGAATCCACATATTACGTTTTGTTACTCTTTATATATATATATATATATATATATATATATATATATATATATATATATATATTGTATTATTTTTCGTAGGAGGTTTTCCAGATTATAAGACCATTCCATACAACAAATTGTTCTCCATCTTTCTTTGTCATTCGCCACCTCCCTCAAGTTGTCAATTTGTCAATAATATATATATTATATCATATTCACTACATTCATCTAAAATGTTATTTTTCTTCCTTGATTCAAAGCTTTAGTTCTAGGTTTTCGAAAGACATAAATCATCAATAAATAAATAAAAAATGACACTTGTTTGTTCTTGGACAAATTTATAATAATAAATGTAATAACCTATTTATTGTAAATTATTTGTAAACACTATTTTTAATAATAATTAATATAATTATAATTTATTATATCATAATATCTAAAACAGTCATTATAGTTGAAAAAGTCGTTGATTTTATTTTTTTTATTTGTTTAGAAGATTTGTTAAGATGTATTTATTTCAGCGTATATTATGTTACCATTAGGATATGAAAAAAAAAAAAAATTATATCAGATTTTTGAAAATAGTAGCTTTTATTATTAGGCAATGAACATAATATGTATTACCATATTATGGTACAGTTCTACAAAATAATAATATACTAACACTTACTCGGATACTGTAACACATTGAGAACTTATGCCAAATGCTCCTAATTAATTATAAATTGTAATTAAATACGAGACATCTGGTATGTGTTCATTCGCAGAACAGGAGTCAATCCTTTCGTCGTTTTAGCACATACTTTATTAGCAGAACTAAACTGGGAATATTTTGATCTTACATTATTATTTTTTTATATTTATTCCGTGATCAAATTTTTGAATATGCAAAATAAAACGCACGGCCGTATAATAGGTTTAGAAAAAATTAGAACATTATACAAATCAACATATAGATGCATACTTATATACTTTTCGATTTGTTAAGCATTATTGTAAAAAAAAATAATTTTCAAATATTTTAGATTTTAATATTAAATCTAAATATAGATCTTATATATATATAATAATACAATATATAATATATATCTATTATAGACTGTTAGATTCAAAATAGTATATGTTACCTAATCAATAGTTATACAATTTAATCAGGAGAAATGATTTAATTTTTTTAATAGAAATAATATACAATTCCAGTTTTAAATTGAATGATGATATATAATTATAAAATATTATAATATAATCAAATATTTAGTGTAGTGTCGTATGGTTAAGAATATTATAATTAGTTTTGAGGATCAGTATAGTGCAGTTAGCCTATGTCATGCCCTATATTATTCATCGGTGATTGAAAATTTAAACAATCGAATAATTGTTATATTCACTATTCAAATGTGCTGACTCATCATTGCTTATAAATATATAATAATAATAATAACATTTATACACTAATTTTCGTTGAATAATGTTCAACACCATTTTATCCATATTTTGTTTACATTCAAAACCATATTCGACACATCAGGATATTATACTAGTTTTTCAATTGCGTGTTTGTAATTTTGATTTATCTTAAACCAATATTACTGAAAATATTATTAATTGTTCAAAAAATACATTGAACGAAATTGTCATCTGCGATGAACCAACTGTTAAATATAAAATATATATATACACACATATATTTTAATATTACCAGAGCAATATGGACCATTTCCCCCCCCATTTTTTTAATAATTAGGGTCCATTATAATACAATTTAATTCAAATCATGTTTATAATTTTTCATGATGTATGAAATTTATAGGAAGCTGACTCTATAAATAAATTATCCTATAATATATATAAATATATTAATAAACATGATATACCTGCTACTATTGTTATTCGTGATTTTTTTGAAATGTAAGCCCTGTAGGTAGTAACATGGAACAAAGTATCTGTTTGCCGATATTGAGGTAAACAGAAGAAAGTTTTCTGAAACAACCATACTTAAGAAACTGTTTGATTACCAAGAAACTCTATTCAAACAGGTAATTTGATAAAATTGTGCTCACGGACCCGATGGCAGTATAGTATTTTGTTTGAAAAATTACAAATTCTTAGGATTGGAGGTAACTGCCCCAATGTTCTTGTTTTTCATTGTTCAAAGTATAAAAGATTTTAATTAAATTCATAATGATTCTTGAAAGTGCTTATTTTAAAATACAAGTCACATAAATATGTATTACTACAATTATTTTATACTAAAGAGTATATTATCTACAACTTTATGGATGAGAAATAAAATAATCAATAATCATCAAATTTGTATCATGTATGTGTCAAAATAATTATGTGTTGACTGGTTAATTATAATATCTTCGATATTTGTATTTATTTGTTTGGTTTAAAATATATTACAAGCACTCGTTTGCTTCTAAAGTTTTTAAGTTTTCCTTGCCGCTGAGCTATAATTTTTTTGTACTGACACAATTAAAATAATCAAAATATCTACATCGAAAGTCTAGAAATCATATGTTTAATAAATAGTATATACCTACTATTATTATAATATATTTGATAAATGATATGTCTTATCGTAGAAAACTTAATTTTACGTAGTTATAAAAAAAAAAAAAACTACGTAAACTAATTGATACAATTTATAAGTGTTTAGAAAATTAATTTTTTATTTATTCTACAGATGTTACATCTTATTGGGGAGAACCACTACCTACTTATAAAATACCTAACGAACACTACGCACAACCAGAAGATTCGGTCAGACTGTATTGCGAAGGTTTTGTTGGTATGTATATGATAAGGATTGCTCAATGGTGCAATACAACTGAATCATATTGTTATTATTATAATTAAAATTATTTCAAAAATGATTGCTGTAATATTCATTTGATGTGTATGTAGGCAAAATTAGTCTTCCGGATGCTATTAATACGATTAAGTGGACAAAAATTGGTGGAAATCAAACCATTGTATCAAATGAAAAATATAAAATAGAAGAAGTCTCAAGGTACACAGATTATGTATAAATTATAAATATAAATAGCAATCCGAATTGTTCGCAGAAATCAAGTTAATGAATGATTTAATCTCTTTTTTTTTCTTATACAGAGAAAACGACCAAGTGTTGGGAGCGTTCTTGTTCATAAACAAAATTCAAGAGACTGATTACGGACAATACATGTGCTCCATCAGCAATACTGATGACCAAATTGTGCAACAGTTTACTAACATTTCAAAACCTGGTATGTTTTTTTTTTTAAAACAGTATTTAGCTTGTTTGCAATAATATACTTAACTTTGTTATTCTGCTCACTAAAAAAAAAAAAACTGTTAAGTTTGATATATGCACTCGTAATTATCACCGTCCGTCCATGTCATAATATAAGTTATAATTATACTCAAAAGATAATATAATAAATTAAGATGTTCGATATTTAATAACTTTTTTTTATGAAATATATGTAAATTACTCATCTATTATTTTTTGTGTCTCATATATTCAATACTTTTTACCAACAGAATTCGTTATAGAAATTTTTTTTTTAAAAATATAATTATATTTTAAGGACTGCAAATGGTTTTTCTAGAATATACATATTACAACTAGTAATAAAACTAGAAGTATCATAATATTCATATTTTTCTCAATAAATTGTATACATTTATATTATTACCCATGTTTGTTAATCGTTCAACAATTTAAAAAAAAATATTTATGGTATAATAGGTATATTAATTTAAGTTTTGAACTTTACACGATTCGTCATTGATGAGGAAGAATGTCCAATGTGCATTAACATAACTATTCATAAATTAACTATTACTCCGACTAATAAGTAAATACTCATCGAGTGTTCGTAAAATTAAAATATTATAATTAAAAAAAAGAACCGGATGGGCCTCGCTCTGCTGTACAGTAAGGGGTGGAGTGCACCTCGCTTATAGGATAGGTCATAATTATAATGGATTTGTTAAATTTGAATGCAATGATAGATATCATTGTATACGAATAACGATTCTGAACGGAGTTCATATGTTTGTCTAGGATATAATACATTGTTATTTATAAACATCGTAAAAAGTATATTTTATTTTGAAACGATAAATATATTTTTCAATTAGGATGGGTTGGCAGTTGCATACAGCGATATAGTTTGTCAGTCTAGAACATTCTACATTATATTATATTTTACAAGTAATTTTATGTCAATATTCGCTGTTCAAACGCTTGTAAAAAAAAAATTGTGCCTATGGATTTCAATAATTTTTGAATGACATTAAGAACTACTTCTGTGGAATCTTCTATTAAATTTTCAAATATTTTGTAGGAGCCAAATTTTTTTTATCACCGATTATAAAAAAAATGTAAAAAATTCGAATATTTTAAATGCCTATAAGTGGCTTAAAAATCAATATAATATTTTGAAAAAAAATATGACATAAAGGAAATGCCAATATTAACAGCTGGCAGAAATTTCAAAAATCTGCGACTTATACTTTTTGAATTATAACAAATATTAAAAATCGTTTGAGAATAAACGCTTTTTTATGCAATTTCGTAAATATTTAAATTTCAAACAGTCATAAAAATTTTTCCTCAAAGTACGGTAAAAATATTTTTAAAGATTTTTGAAGAGTAGCTTATAGATAACCTAGTGTAAAAATTTTGAACCTAAAGTATGAACAGAAAAAATTTTATGAATTTTTATCTCCAAATAACTTGCAAATTATCGTGATTTTTACACATTTTATACAAATTTGAGCATTAAGGGCTTATAAAAAAAATTTGAGTTACCCGATCACCGATATTTTTTAGTTACGATAAGTTTAACTTATTATAAGCCTAGTATTAAATTTTCAAGAGTTTTCGCTCAACCAATTAAATTTTATAGATGTTTAAAAACAAAAATTTTACAAAAATCGAAAATTTAAATTGTCTATAAATAAGTCAAAATATGTCAAAATACTTTGAAACCTTAACCATGTATAGAGAACGTCAATATAAAGCTTTGTTGAAAATTTCAAGTTGTTGTGGTTTTTCGTTTTTGAGCTAGAGCATTTTAAAAAAAAACGGTATCTTTGTCAGTCTAGAATATTATACATTATATTATATTTTACATGTAATTTTATGTCAATATTCGCTGTTCAAACGCTTATAAAAAAAAAATGTGCCTATGGATTTTAATAATTTTTGAATGACTTTAAGAACTACTTCTGTGGAATCTTCTATTAAATTTTAAAGTATTTTGTACGAGCCAAATTTTTTTTATCACCGATTATAAAAAAATCGAATATTTAAATGCCTATAAGTGGCTTAAAATTCAATATAATATTTTGAAAAAAATATGACATAAAGGAAATACCAATCTTAACAGCTGGTAGAAATTTCAAAAATCTGCGACCTATACTTTTTGAATTATAAAAAATATTTAAAATCGTTTGAGAATAAATCGCTATTTTATGCAATTTCGTAAATATTTAAATTTCAAACAGTCATAAAATTTTTTTCTCTAATTCCGGTAGAAATTTTTTTAAAGATTTTTGAAGAGTAGCTTATAGATAACCTAGTGTTAAAATTTTGAACCTTAAGTATGAACAGAAAAAATTTTATGAATTTTTATCTACAAAATAACTTGCAAATTTTCGTGATTTTTACATATTTCGTATAAATTGGAACTTTGAGCACTTATAAAAAAAAGTTGTGACTTACGATTTTAGATTTTTTTTTATCAATTAAGAAACAACTTATAAGAAATATTGTATTAAATTTTCAAGATTTTATGGGCAGCCAAAAAAATTTTATCGTTATTTAAAAACAAAATACTTAAAAAAATTGAAAATTTCAACTGTCTATAAATAGCTTAATAAAAGTCAAAATACTTTGAAAATTTAATGGTGTATAGAGAACGCTAATCTAAACATTTGGTGAAAATTTCAAGTATTTATATTGATTAGTTTTTGAGTTATAGCAAAATAAAAAATTTGATTATGTTGAAAACTGGTTTTGCGTAAAAACTCCCGTTTTTCCCAAATTTTTTAATGGTTTTTCCCGTCGCATTTAAAAAATATTGGAAATTTTTTACTTTTGATCCCCCAAAGTACCAAATAGATTCACTTTTCTTTCAGAAAAGTTGCTACATAAGGCAATCGAAGCATTTTTACTGCCCCAAATCGTGTCGACAGACACAAAAAAAAAAAAAAAACCGGATGGGCCTCGCTCTGCTGTACAGTTAGGGGTGGAGTGCACCTCGCTTATAGGATAGGTCATTATTATAATGGATTTGTTAAATTTGAATGCAATGATAGATATCATTGTATACGAATAACGATTCTGAACGGAGTTCATATGTTAGTCTAGAATATAATACAATGTTATTTATAAATATTATATAAGTATATTTTATTTTTAAACGAAAAATTTAACAAAAATCGAAAATTTAAATTGTCTATAAATAAGTCAAAATATGTCAAAATACTTTGAAATCTTAACCATGTATAGAGAACGTCAATATAAAGATTTGGTGAAAATTTCAAGTTGTTGCGGTTTTTCATTTTTGAGTTAGAGCATTTTAAAAAAAACCGATATCTTTGTCAGTCTAGAATATTATACAGTATATTATATTTTACATGTAATTTTTTGTCAATATTCGCTGTTCAAACGCTTATAAAAAAAAATTGTGCCTATGGATTTTAATAATTTTTGAATGACTTTAAGAACTACTTCTGTGGAATCTTCTATTAAATTTTCAAGTATTTTGTACGAGCCAAATTTTTTTTATCAACGATTATAAAAAAAAAATGTAAAAAAATCGAATATTTTAAATGCCTATAACTGGCTTAAAAATCAATATAATAGTTTGAAAAAAATATGACATAAAGGAAATACCAATCTTAACAGCTGGTAGAAATTTCAAAAATCTGCGACTTATACTTTTTGAATTATAACAAATATTAAAAATCGTTTGAGAATAAACGCTTTTTTATGCAATTTCGTAAATATTTAAATTTCAAACAGTCATAAAAATTTTTCCTCAAAGTACGGTAAAAATATTTTTAAAGATTTTTGAAGAGTAGCTTATAGATAACCTAGTGTAAAAATTTTGAACCTAAAGTATGAACAGAAAAAATTTTATGAATTTTTATCTCCAAATAACTTGCAAATTATCGTGATTTTTACACATTTTATACAAATTTGAGCATTAAGGGCTTATAAAAAAAATTTGAGTTACCCGATCACCGATATTTTTTAGTTACGATAAGTTTAACTTATTATAAGCCTAGTATTAAATTTTCAAGAGTTTTCGCTCAACCAATTAAATTTTATAGATGTTTAAAAACAAAAATTTTACAAAAATCGAAAATTTAAATTGTCTATAAATAAGTCAAAATATGTCAAAATACTTTGAAACCTTAACCATGTATAGAGAACGTCAATATAAAGCTTTGTTGAAAATTTCAAGTTGTTGTGGTTTTTCGTTTTAGAGCTAGAGCATTTTAAAAAAAAACGGTATCTTTGTCAGTCTAGAATATTATACATTATATTATATTTTACATGTAATTTTATGTCAATATTCGCTGTTCAAACGCTTATAAAAAAAAAATGTGCCTATGGATTTTAATAATTTTTGAATGACTTTAAGAACTACTTCTGTGGAATCTTCTATTAAATTTTCAAGTATTTTGTACGAGCCAAATTTTTTTTATCAACGATTATAAAAAAAAAATGTAAAAAAATCGAATATTTTAAATGCCTATAACTGGCTTAAAAATCAATATAATAGTTTGAAAAAAATATGACATAAAGGAAATACCAATCTTAACAGCTGGTAGAAATTTCAAAAATCTGCGACTTATACTTTTTGAATTATAAAAAATATTTAAAATCGTTTGAGAATAAATCGCTATTTTATGCAATTTCGTAAATATTTAAATTTCAAACAGTCATAAAATTTTTTCCTCTAATTCCGGTAGAAATTTTTTTAAAGATTTTTGAAGAGTAGCTTATACATAACCTCGTGTTAAAATTTTGAACCTTAAGTATGAACAGAAAAAATTTTATAAATTTTTAACTACAAAAAAACTTGCAAATTATCGTGATTTTTACATATTTCGTATAAATTGTAACTTTGAGCACTTATAAAAAAAAATTGTGACTTACGATTTTAGATTTTTTTTTATGAGTTAAGGAACAACTTATAAGAAACCTTGTATAAAATTTTCAAGATTTTCTAGGCAGCCAAAAAAATTTTATCGTTATTAAAAAAAAAAATACTTAAAAATATTGAAAATTTCAATTGTCTATAAATAGCTTAATAAAAGTCAAAATACTTTGAAAATTTAATGGTGTATAGAGAACGCTAATCTAAACATTTGGTGAAAATTTCAAGTATTTACATCGATTAGTTTTTGAGTTATAACAAAATAAAAAATTTGATTATGTCGAAAACTGGTTTTGCGTAAAAACTCCCGTTTTTCCCAAATTTTTTTATGGTTTTTCCCGTCGCATTTAAAAAATATTGGAAATTTTTAACTTTTGACCCCCCAAAGTACCAAATAGATTCACTTTCCTTTCAGAAAAGTTGCTACATAAGGCAATCGAAGCATTTTTACTGCCCCAAATCGTGTCGACAGACACAAAAAAAAAAAAAAAACCGGATGGGCCTCGCTCTGCTGTACAGTTAGGGGTGGAGTGCACCTCGCTTATAGGATAGGTCATTATTATAATGGATTTGTTAAATTTGAATGCAATGATAGATATCATTGTATACGAATAACGATTCTGAACGGAGTTCATATGTTAGTCTAGAATATAATACAATGTTATTTATAAATATTATATAAGTATATTTTATTTTTAAACGAAAAATTTAACAAAAATCGAAAATTTAAATTGTCTATAAATAAGTCAAAATATGTCAAAATACTTTGAAATCTTAACCATGTATAGAGAACGTCAATATAAAGATTTGGTGAAAATTTCAAGTTGTTGCGGTTAGAAGTATTTTTACTGCCCCAAAACGTGTCGACAGACACAAAAAAAAAAAAAAAAAAAAAACACACATCATTGTAAAATCAATACATTCTTCACTCCGTTCAGAATCTAAAATCATTCCCAATGTATAACTAGGAAACTTATTTCAAGTTTTTTTTTTTAATTATCATTTATGATATATTCTAATTTTATTCGGAGATTATTAAAATCGTTATCACTTGCCTCATAAAGGATATTTTAAAAAATCTGAATACTTCTAAACATATAAAAAGCAGTAAATTAAAAATAACGTTACATAAAATTTTGATTAATCCTAATAATTGATACAATACTTTGTAATAAACAAAATAGTAACAATTCAAATTTTGTCATTCATATGTCACTGTATTTATACATTCATGATAATGTCTGTAATTTTTATTCTAATTATATTTTAATACAAATAGGAGTTATTTTTAAAATGTATAAAAGCAGTACAACACAGAAGAAATGTTCTATTTTTATTTTATATTTCATTAATCTTAAAAATAGAGATAATGCATCGTAGATTTTTTTTTTATATCAAAGTAAATTGTTTCTATAACCGGGGATATAAAAACCTCATTTTTTCATAAAATATAAATGTAATTTTTAAAAAGGAAAACTTAAGGTTCATAATGGAACCGACTATTTTATTGTATACTGCTTCGTAAAGATTTTTATTATGTTTTGTAAGGGAGTTAAGATGTTGGTTTGATGCATATATGTTGGCAAATAAGGAAAGTCTCTGTTGAATTTTGAATACAAAAGTTTTGATCCATTTCGTTTGAACATTTAGTTTAAAATTATTTATGTTTATTTTTTGTACAGTGTGGTCTCGTGGTAAAAAAGTGGTGTAAATAAAGGATAACATAATAACATAACAAAATAACTTCTTTCAAAAAATCAATTCCTGAGCATAGTGTAAAATACGTATAAATTTTAAAGTTATTTTTTTTTTTTTGCTTTTCTATTCCTCCCAGGTTTGGTGATAAAAATGTAACTATCGTTCTACAATCAAAAGTGATATAAACTAAAGATAACGTGTACATTTCCTTACAATAAAAATTGTTTCTTGGCTTAGTGAGAAAAAGTTATTTTTCTTACAATATTTCTATATAATTCAAAAAAATAGATACAAATAAGAACTTAAATTAAAAAAAAAAAAAACAGTTGTATTCATTATAAGTTATTTTAACATTATTCAAATTTTGTATTAATCGATAATGGGAATTTAAACATAATTCAACATTTGTGTTTAACGTTACTCAAAGTTAGCGTTTTCCATTATTAGAAATTAAAATGTTATTAAAATTTTCGTTCTAACGTTATTCAAATTTTGCATTTTATTTTAAATATTATACTTTATATTATTAATACTAATATTTAGTCAAATTTTAGTTAAAATTAAAAGCTACGACTGCTTATTCTTTCAAAAAAATTATAGAATTTTATTTAATAACATTAACAGTGCACATTAGAATCATTTCCCCTAATATTTTAATTAATATATTTGACTAAATGAAAAAAAAAACTAAAATGTAAAAAATAATGCTTCACAATTATATTATTTTGTACTTCAAATTAGATTTAAGCTAATAATTGTTATGAACCTCACCAAAATCTATGGTTATAGAAGAAACAATAAAAAATATCTGTACAGTGCTAATAAAAATAGCAGAAATAATTATTATGATCCTTATTTTATTTTTTCTCGATATTTAATTCTTCGATATATTATATCGTAAAATCCAATTATTATAAACTAAATATAAATAAATGAATGTGAACGTATAAATAATATATACCTAATTATATTTTCTTTCAAACTTTTTCAAAAAATTGTTTTCTGTTTTGTTACCTATTATAATATTCGATTATAGTTTTGATTTGTTATTCATTATACATTTCGCCAGTTCGGTCGTATCGCTCAACATGACCACACGCAGATTCATTTCGTTTACGCTCCGTTATCATTGTAGCGCGCTCGTTAGTTTTATAGTAAATTCAATAGTACGATACCAACAATTAACGCCATAATGAACAACAAAGGTCAAACTTCCAAACGGAATCTTTTAAATTCATCCATGTCACCGATTCACGGGTAAAAAAACCAAAAAATTTATTTCACCAAGTAGATACGCCGCTCTCTACCTCGAAGACACCGACTTAAAAGTAACCACCTCTCCATCCGATAGTTTTTCCGACGATCATATTGAACCTATTACCGATATCAATCAAGTAGACGACTTGCCGGCTCCTCCGCTCTATATCAAAAACATCAAAAACTACGCATCTTTCAGCAATATTATTAAATCTCTCACCGGCCCAAAAGGCTTCACCTGTAAATCGTCGTCGTAATTCCTTATTGTTCAGCCTTCGGGGCGAGTCAACTTTAATAAAATTACTGAACATTTAAATGAAACCGACGCCGAATTTCATTCATTTCAACCTCGCTCATACAAGATTGCCATCAGAAATCTACATTTCACCACCACAAGTACCGATATCGTTTCCGCTCTATCCGAACTTGGGCATTCAGTCGTGCGGGTGCAAAACGTCATAGACAAATTCATACGACCTCTCCCATTATTTTACGTAGAGGTCACTCCGAACGAAAATAATGTAGATGTTCATAAAATCACATCGTTACTAAACACCAAGGTAATGATTGAAAAACGGCACACAAAGTCAACGGGTCCACCACAATGCTTTAGATGTCAATTTTACGGTCACACTCGCAATTACTGCAATCATTCTCCTCGCTGCGTCAAATGTGGAGAGAGTCACCTTTCCGAGGAGTGCATTAAAGAACGCTCCAATCCTGTCAAATGCGCTCTCTGTTCAATGGACCACACAGCAAATTTCAAGGGCTGTTCAACATTCAAAAATTTTTCAAAAAAATTACCTTCAAAGACCAAGACTACCGACCATCTTAACAACTCTGTGCCTAAAACGTACGCAGAAGCAACTAAAACTCATAATACTCCCACAGAAAATATCTCCGGTATTTTCTCCCAATTCATATCTAATTTAAATACTCGTATCAGCCCACTCATCACACTCCTCTCCTCAGTCTTAAATACACTTATTGCCAAAAACACTATCTAACATTTTTCATATCGTTCTATTTATGATTTCCTTTCTTATTTCATCCAATTATCCAATTTCGTTATCACTATTTAAATGATTTTGCAGTAATATTATTCTTATAAAATCACTTTCATTATTAACCCAATAGTACAGTGATAATTAATTGTAATTGTGTAATAATAATATATAATATTATGTATTGTACAGTCGTCGGGTTACTAATGTATCTTATCTTATCTTGTAACTTTGTATTTTAGATTCTAAATAATTGTAGAGCTATCATAGTTATTACTAAGAGCTAATAAAAAAAAAAAAAAATTATACATTTCGAATATTAAATATAATTTTTGATACGTCTTTCATTATAAATTTGAATATATTAAGGTTTCCGGAAATTAATTCAATATAATTTTCAATTGGTTATTAATTGCAAAACGTTACTAATGATCAATTATAATTCGTTTATTGGAAAGTTAAACGTAATTATGAAAATGTTATAAAAACGTTTTGTAACCCTGGTAAAAATGTATAATTTAGTTTTACTACATGTTAATTTTATGAAAATGTTTTAAATACTCTGTGATTAAGTTGAAATTTTTTAAAATAGAGATTTTTAACACAAGACTAGTTTAACTATGGGTAATTTATTCGTGTTCAAAATGTTTTAAAAATCTTGACTAATCTTTCCTTTAAATTAAAAAAATATATGCTAGGAAATATAAAATTCGTTTTCGCGATGAATTTTCTGTTGAAATCTACTCTTAAAAAACTTTTTTTTTTCTAAAGCAATTAAATTTTTATTTATAAAAAAGAATTTAACAATTTATACTTACATATTCGATCGATTAAATTCGTAAGACTATAAAGTTTAATTAATGAAAATCTTATAAAACTAAAAAGTTTTTATACATTATATAGGTAACATTATATCGGCATTGTGTATCGCAGTAAATCGGGTAAATCGAACGGTTGTTTTACGTACAGTATACCGTACGTATAATATTACCAAACTATGGTTTAATATTAAGTTTATGGATAGTTAATTCGTATTTTAAATTAACTTTGTTGAGACAGAAATTGTTTTAGACAACTTGTCATAACGTGTTTGATGGCTTTAAATTATGTTAATCCGGAAAATTATTCAATTACTATTTAAGTCAACAAATTTATCTTTCAAAAACATAAATCAGATCAATCTAGGTATATATAACATACATCATTTTAGACATACATCATAATATATTTGCTCTTACACACTATCACTTTGGTGACGTCAAACATTTTTTAGAAATAATTTGATGCATATGTACATTTTAACGCTGATAAAATTATTTTTTATTTTTTTTTATTTAAAAATCTATACAGTTTATTTACAATAAGAATTTATGTTAATTTTTTTCTTCTTTTGTTCTGTTATAATACATCTCTGCACCAAGATCGTATTAGGTGGCGAGTAAGATTACCAGGGAGTGTGAGAGAGGATAATTTGTTAATTAAGCTCTTCGGATGATTAATAAAACAATTATGAAATTGTTTGTAACGAGTTATAGCGGTTTGTTTAACTGTAGGTATGTTTAGGTCATTAAGGATAGATTCATTGGAGATGTATGGAAGAGCGTTAAGTATGCGACGGAGTATTTTAGATTAAACAGTTTGAATTTTGTTGGTATTTAAGATTTTAGCGGCACTCCAGAGTTCAATACCATCCACATGGATTTTATTTAGGATTTATAAATTGTTAGTTTAGAGTAGCGGTTCCCAAACTATGCTCCGCGAAGCCCTTGGGGATCCGCAATGGTTTCCTCAGTATAGGTGAGTTGATTCCCGAGACCTTTTTCATGTATTAGTTGATTCCCGGATCCTTAAGAGATACGTACGAGTTAATTCCCAGGTCATTATATATTTTATTCAATATTTAGTAAGATATTCAGCCTATTAGCATAACCCAAGAAACACCACCAGGAGGTTGGCTGACAAGTTTCCCAAAAATGTTGTTTTTTTATATTTTGAAAATCATTTAATTTTTATTTATTTATTATTTATTATTATTAAAAACATTTAGTTTTAACACAACGACACAATTCATGTTTTGTCTGTATATTTTAATACAAAAATATAGTTTAGTTAAGTTAAATAAAATGGATGTAGAACTATTAATAACAGAAATAGAAAAACTTCCAGTTTTTATGGGATGTAAGCGACGAGATGTATAAGGATAGATGAATAAGAAAAATGATGGGTAGATGCAACTATGCAAACATGGAAGTTGCAACTTTTATATTTGAAAAATGTTAATAATTAAAAAATTTCGCATTGTCAGCTCTCAGCAAGTTATACAGATTGTAAAATGCACCATTTAATAATCGTTCACTATTTATTGGACGAACCCACCATTTTCGATTCACGCGTTTTTTTCTCTCTCGTAATGCTCGTATAGCGGAGTATACAAAAATTGCGGTATCCAAATCGTCCATCTTGTAGGATGCGAAATCAAACACTGACGTTATATTTTACGTTCGTGTGACTGGGGTAGTGACGTCCGTTATAACTTAACGTCCGTTCTTTCAACGCTCGTGTGACCGTGGCCTAATAATGGTTGCAACAATACTGGAACACTTCTAATATTCTAGATAATGTTCAACTATAAAAAATGCTATCTAACTATCTAAAATCAATTATTATGATAAATAACATATACGTTATATATATATATATATATACGTAGGTTATAATAATGATGATAATCTTTGATAAAGCGTTCGACCAACAGGCATTCGCGTGCGACGTGTAATGATTTTTTTTTTTTTTTGTAAATTCGCGCGTGGTCTCGGTGGACATAAGAGCGAGTTGTGTGTGACGGTTGAACTCTTTACGGTCGTAAACTCTTTACTCGTGCAATCTATTGATAATTTATATACAACAATAGGGAATCAACTTGTACGTACCCTCTAATGACCCGGGAATCAACTCAACGGTGTCGGTACAGGTAAACAGGTACCCGGGAATCAACTCGTACGCAGCCGGTTTCCCAAGGGCTCCGTTTGTTACACCACAAAAATTTAATAATTTAATGATTGTTAATTATATAAAGTTTAAATAGCACAGTTTGGAACCGCTGATTTAAACCAATATATATATATATATATATATATATATATATATATATATATATATATATATATAATATAAAATAAAATTATTTTATCAGTTTATTGACGAACGACGGACATGTGATAATTTTAGCACATCTATACAAGGAAAACAAAAGACAATATTTGATGCTAATGGTGAAATGCTTGCGCCAAAGAAAAAAATAGCATTCTATATTGAAAGCGTCGACAATAAAAACCTGACATGTTTTTCATCGACTTCAAACTTTTTACAAGAAAACAAATTAACAATAAATAAATCATTATTTGAAATTATTTATTTATTTGCCACAATAATTTGTTTCAAAATATGAATTCATACTTTCTAAAGGATGTTCAGGAATTGATTCGAAAAAACTATGAGTGAATTCTAAATCCATTTTCAGTGACGTCAAAACTAGCAGCTCTCAATTCAGCAGAATACAATATCTTATTGATATAGTTTCAAATAGCTACTATCAGACATAATTTAAAAGCAAACTAATATCTGAATTTTGGGCTCAGTTAGGGGAAAATCATTCAATATTAAGTTTAAAAGCTAAACTACTTTTACTGCCTTTTGGTACTACGTATCTTTGTGATACCGCTTTTTCGAGGTATATAGTACAGCTACAAAAAACAAATATCGATCACGTTTGGAAGCAGAAAACGATATGCGTCTTCAACTGACTTCTATGATATCGGACATCAACAAACTCAGTAGTAAAAACATGCTTTTCTTAATACTACTTATTACATAAACGAAAAAGTTGAAAATAAACTTACTTTTAGAACAATTTCTTAATGAAACTTCGAGGTTATCTAGATATTACTAAAACTATGTCTAAAATGTATTTGTTGCAAAATGTTTAAAACTTGTTAATTACAAAAAACGAAAAGTATGGGGCTCCTATGAGTAAAGAATATCTCTTACAAAATTGGAAGTATGATCAATAATCTTTAAAATATTTATCATAAAGTTTATCTAATGATTCAGTTGTAGAGTGACTTTACATAGGAGTTATCATAAGTGCACCATGCTTTTCGTTTTTTGTAATTCACAAGTTTAAAAAATTTGCAACAAATACATTTTAGACACAGTTTTAGTACTATCTTGATAACATTGAAGTTTCATTAAGAAATTGTTTTAAAAGCAAGTTTATTTTCAACTTTTTCGTTCATGTAATAAGTAGTATTAAGAGAAGCATGTTTTTAAAAAAAAAATTTTTTTTTTATTTTCTACTTTTTAGTGATAACAATAAATTAGAAACAAAGGATTTTTTGAAAATATAATTTTTTTTTTATTTACGGTACATTCTAATATTATAAGAAACGCTGTTGTCTTAAGTATAAATTAGCTTATTAAATTTTTTTCATCGGCGACCTGGTTGTCCAGGTCAAGAATTGACAACATCGTCATGTATTGTCACTGACCCTCCATACAAAATTTAAGCCTCCTAGGTCATGTAGAAGTGACTTAAGTTTAACTCACAAGATTTGATGACAACAGAAATGAATGAATGAATGAAACATTGAGAATTAAAGAAAAGCATGTAAAAATCAGGCCCATTGTTCACATTAAGACTCACACATTAAGACGTATACATGTAACGTTGTATTATTTTTAAATATTTTCAACTAGTTTTACTCTAATTTTATAGATTTCAATAATAAACATTATTTTAAAACTATTATTTCCTTTATTCATAAATATGATTTTATTTTGACTCTATATTGTGTTAATTATGCTTCATAGAACACAGGCAAATACAAATTAACGTTAAATATTTCTTGGGGCTTCCTAAGAAATTCCTCTTTAAAAAAAGGCTCCGAAAAAGTTTGGGAACCGCTGGTTTAGAGTGTAGACTAGTTTTTGCTTGATTATTTAGAAAAGTTAGCCATCTTGTTTGGTGGTTTATAGTGATTTTTATAATAAGTGTGTGGACACCACGTCAATTGTCTAATTAAGCCCAAGTATTTAGATTATGTGTTAGTTAGAATTGAAATATTGTTACAATATATTTGAGGAGTGTTTTTTTTTACGGAAGGTAAAGTTGTGATGTATATATTACTTTCATTTATTTCTAATAACCGTTTAAGGAACCAGTTGTGCATGGCATTAAGGTGTGATTGAAGATGAATAAAAGCGGTGTTAGGATCTTTATTTATAGCAATAAGTATTTCATCGGCGGCATAATCTGCTACATAAATATTTGGTGTGGTAGATTGATCGGAAGTGTATATATTGAAAAGGAGTGGAGATAAAATAACACTAGTTAGGAGATAGTTCGTTATCCATTCTGGTTGAAAAGAAGCTGTTTTCGAAATAAATCTAAAAAAATAAAAATAAGAAGGTGGGAGAATGTTACGTAGTTTCAAAAGGAAGCCAGGATATCAAATATTATCGAAGGCTTTTGATATATCAAGCATTGTCGTTGAGCAGAACATTTTTTGCTAGACTTAAAGATATTAAATCCACAAGGCGGAATATTTGGTGTAAGGTAGAGTGCCTTTCACGAAAACCAAATTGATATTCTGGCATTGTTTTTTTATTCATTATAATCGAACATATGCATTTTAATATCAATTTTTTGCAAACTTTTGAAAAAAAGTGGTGTAGACAAATTAGTTTGTAAGAGGACGGGAAGAGTTCTTATTAGGCTTATTAGGTTGATGAATAAGTATTATTGTGGAGA
This sequence comes from Sipha maydis, assembly GCA_034509805.1. Classification (NCBI taxonomy): domain Eukaryota; kingdom Metazoa; phylum Arthropoda; class Insecta; order Hemiptera; family Aphididae; genus Sipha; species Sipha maydis. The sequence goes on from JASXSY010002183.1 coordinate 205,914, forward strand.
ATTTCCATTGTAAGGGGAAATATGATAGTTGAAGTATTGCATTTAAAATGGGCAAATGTAAACTCCCCTAAAAAATTAAATAGTAAATTCCCCTAATAGGAAACTCCCTAAAAACATTTTGCTACCATATTACACCAACGTAAATTGCCCTAATAACATTTTGCTACCGTATTACACTAATGTAAATTCCCCTAAAATCATTTTGCTACCGTATTACACTAACGTAAATTCCCCTGATAAAATTCGAACCATTTAGAGTAATCCAGAGAGCACCACGTGGAGGCGGTTCTAGTTTTCTTCCAAAAATATTTGTATTTTTAATTGCATATATATTTCTTTATTCATATTTTATAATTAGAAAAATGCATTTTCATCGTTATACTATTAAAATTATTAAAGTTGATATTATTGAAATTATTTTTTGATGGAGTAATAATGTGAAACGGTTTTTATATAATGAAATGTAGTAATTTTTTGTTCTTTATAATTTTCTATTAGCTGGTTTAATAATTGTTTACGTCTTTTTGACTTATTATTATTGTAACTATTTGCTTTGTAATTTTATGTAAATTTCTGATTGAAAATTCTTTAGTGTATCAATAAACATAAAAATATTTGGATGGCTTTGGTAAAACATTGATTTAAAATGAGCATGGAATGATTCACAAGCATTTGTGGATTTTGTTAATTCGGAAGATGCTTCTGCCCAGACTGTAGGTAGAAAAATTGCTCCTTCACTAATATATGTATTTTTTAAATAATCATAAAATGTATCCAAGCGGTCATCGTTTGGTTTAGTATAATACGGTAGCAAAATGTTTTAGGGGAATTTACGTTAGTGTAAGACGGTAGCAAAATGTTTTTAGGGGAATTTACATTAGTGTAATACGGTAACAAAATGTTTTTAGGGGAATTTACATTAGTGTAATACGGTAGCAAAATATTTTTAGGGGAATTTACAATATTTTAGGGGAATTTACACGTGCCCTTTAAAATATATGTTAGCATATGTATAGCTTTTTTTTGAGAGTTGACAAAGATTTCGGTCGTTATTAGGTCATAGCCAGTAGACTTTTGCGAAGGAAAAGATTTTATGCACTGACTTACTTTGCCAGGGAAGAAGTGTTTCAAGGGAAAGTGCATTGTTAATAGAGTAAACAAAGAGGTTTCTATATTACTAAATATTGGAGTTATTGGGACGTCATTATATGGTTGGAATACTTTTGCATGACGAGTACTAAATGATACCGCTAATCGTGGTCAGATGTTGCCCAATTAGAATTTTATTTTTTCAAGGGTGCTATCAATTTACAATTGCGTATTATACACTTGGCAGCTTTCCATAGAGAGCAATTTTTTACTGTTAAAAAAGCAGTGTATGTATCGAAAGATTGTTTTCGTAATTCAGATAACATTTTTTAACTCTATTATATTGTACAGGTTATTATAAATTTAAAAATAATAAATGAATAAAAATTGAATGTCCATATTCTTGACAGTTTTAATACTGTATAATATTTCGATACTTGTGAAGTTCTTCTATCTTAACTCGGGTATGTAACAGGTCAGTAACATTAAATATTTCTTTGAGTTTGAATGATTCAGAGTCAACAAAGAATATCGTTAGTGGTGCTTTAGAAAATTTGTATTTCTATGTTAATTATTTGGTGGGTTTTAAATATAATTTCCTCCAATTATTTTTTCATTTTATTTTTTAAATAGCAGAATGTAAATTTTTCACTACAATTCTGAATAATTTTTCTTCTTGCAATTAATAAGTGTGGAATATAGAGCACTATTTTCTTTTAAATAATGGATAATTTTCCTGTATACATCAGGAATAGATATTTAAATTTTAAGGTTGTTTAGAGAAGCCTTAAAAAAAAATTTTCTAAACCGATTAATTTAGATAATTTGTTTGTTAGTTTGGTAATATTTTTAATACTACGGACGAATATTGGTGGTGGTTTTTTAATACTTTATGGGTGAGTTATCGTTTTTTCGGTAGTATTTTCATTATTTGATTGAGTTTGTTTTGTTCTGAATAATTCAGATAATTTTATTATCTATTTTAATATCGTCATCCACGTAAGATAATTGAATTTATTAATAGAGATTAATATTAGATTTTATTTTCAATTGGTGTGTTATTGAAGAATTAGGACAATTATAAGCACTACAATTAATCGGATATTTTAGTTGTTGAAACATTGTATTATCAAAGGAGGTATTTAAGTTTGTTGAATAATAAAATAGTTCATTAGTATCATTACAGCTTATAGATGTATTAACGACTCTATTATTTATAATTTAAATCGATGGTACCATATTGTGCTCAGAGGAATCAGACTTTGACTTGTTATTGTCGTTTTCCAATGTTATTACAGATATTGTTTCGACCGGCTGCTTGTCGGCCAATCGGCTCGCGCCAGCGCGGCAGGCTCGTGGTTGGAACTAGTCAAAATATATGAAAAACGCACTTTTACGCGATAACTGTTTTGATTTATGTAAAAAAAAAAAAAAAGAGAAACGGTTATTTGATGCAAATGTTATGTTGTTTCGTTTAGCATAAATTTATAGCAAAAAAACACATATTAAGATAGAAAAATTTAATAATTATGATTATCGGATTTTGTTACGTATGAATGTTATTGCGGCTTAAACTGACTGAAAAAATATGATCAATGTTTCCTTTGACATCATAATAAAATTTATTATTACATACTATAGTGCTAAATAATTATTTTTAATAGTTATTTTGTTATTAAATGTACCTTCGATAATCGAATAAACCATTTAATAGTTTTGCTAAATGACAAATTGTAAAATTAATCTATTTATTTGAATTATGTGATATTTCTCATTAAGTCATTGAATACATTTCATTTTTTTTATTTTAATTATTTTAATTAATTCAATGGTCTGTATGTCGGTTATTTTCGCTAAGTAAAATTCTGTAAACAAAATCTTAATCTTATCTTATTATCTTCGATAAGTTTATAATAAAAATCATATGTATTATATTATACAATTTATAAATGTATATTATATTCAATGCTGTACACATTTATATATTTATATTTATTTATCATTTTACAACTCAATCAGACATTTTTAAATGTTTATTATTTTTTTCATTACTAACCTTTTACAAGTACTTCGATGGCTTAACAATGTATTATTAAATTTATATGGTCAAATTACCATAAGTTATGAGTTGAATTCAATTTACCCGTCTACGGTTGTTTTTTTTTCTATAAAAAAATTCAATTTATTAAATTATATTATTATTAATTTATAAATAAGAAATAAAGTAAATAGTAAATCCACCGTGAAATCAATTTACTGATCAATTATCATACACAACTCTTCTCAATAATGCTATTGACTAGTTCATAGTTGAACATTATCAGAAGCAATTAATTAATTTATATTTTTAATATTATAAATTATTATATTGTTTCTGTGCTCTAACCTTTTGCGTTCCTTAAAAATTATGACAATGTCATATAAGACGTAATTTAGCGTGCACTGTGTGACTGTGCCGTCGTTATTATATATTTTTAAAAATATGTTCTATGGAAAATTTGTTTGTAAGGTTATTTCCTGAAATTGTCAATAACGTTTTTTTGTACGGTAGCATATTGTACCTTCTTTGACGATGAATTGTAATAACAGTGTATTGCACAACGGAAAAAATATTCATTTACCAAACAATATGGAATTTAGTTAAAATATTCTCAGCAGAAACATTATTATACTATTATATATTTATTGATCAATTCTTCGTGGATTTATAAAATAGGTGTGACATAATTTAAATTTGACAACAGCAGTGAAGCCAATGAACATCTAAGCATATAGATTGCAGCAGCTGGTTACGTCATCCTATTTCTGAGGTACACAGTTAGCGGAACATTATCATGAATTGTGTTCTCACCTATGTTATAGTATATATTATCTAAAATAATTGTAATGTATTGCTCCTAATATTGAATGTAAATACAATTTTGAAACAATCACTGAAGATATGGATTGCTATGAAGGAAACAGAGATCCCTGATACAATAATTTCGTTTAATCTTATTTTGATTTATGTTATTTTGTGAATGGATTACAGTAATTTAAATGTGTTTGTATGGTATACGAGATTATTCATTTAATACATGATCATACTATACTGTATGTCATACGAAAATTAAATTAATTAATTGACATATACTTTATAATCAATGTTTAATTTTAAAGTTCATCAGTGAATCAAATGATAATACATTTTTCGTTTTAACCCATTACGTGACACATACATTTTTATTATAATAATATCGATTATTGATAATATAATATAATGATGTTATTTTTTTTTTGCAGTGTCTAACAGTGAGCAACTGGATGACAAAAAAGTGCATAGAGACCTTAAGTCTATCATTGTTGTCATGTTGGCGTTAATATTGATCGTTTGGAAACGACGGTGGTTTTGTTTAACATGTAAGAGGTTGAAGATAAAATTAGATGCTGATAAATACACATTAAGTGAGATTTTTTTTTATGAAAATCGTTGTTTAAGCCTTGATTTCCTACAACCACGCATCCGTGATTGCGAGGTGCGCGATGCACAATGCGTGATCGTGCAAAAGTTGAAATTATGAAAAATAGTATTGGTGTTTATTAACAATTCACGCGCGTCAATATTCACGTGCACGGTTGTCGAATCACGTACGTCAATCGCGCAGCAGTCGCCATGAGGGCAACTTTTGCGAGAAACGCAGTGCGTGATTACATTATTTTATACATTGTTAAAATATTTTGTAGTATATTATTTATATTTTATTAATTTTTTTTTCTTATATCTTCTTTAATAACATGTAGTATATAATTAAATAATTCAAATGACACTCTAAAATATTCCCTGAATCTAGTTTCATTGTCAATTAGGCGCCTTTGAATTAAAGTACTGAAACAACCCTCCCTGATCCGTTGACTAGACATTTCATCATTTCCATTACGCAAATTATTCGCAAGTAGCAATAGTTCTTCATCTGCTTCATCCTCCAAAATATTATAAAGCATAAACACGTCCATTTTAATGTACTACTAAACATCAACTAACGAAAATGATCTACTCCAAACCACGCAGTCGTAAGCACGCATCGTAGCAAAACACTTACATCACGCATCACGCAAGAGTGATCGCGCGAACGCGCAACGCGCATCACACAATCACGGATGCGTGGTTGTAGGAAACCAAGGCTTTAGGATAAAAATCCAAAAAATCTTCGATTCTTATATCATTAGTATTTTATTTATATATACGTAATTTTATTTGTTTGAAAACATTTATAGCGGAAAAAACTGTGTACAATATAATCGTATTTTATGATGAAGACAATAAAGACAATGCTCAATACTTGGTAGAAAAAATGGAACACCGTGATAATTTTATAACCAAAAAATATTATATCGACTTTGGTGAAGGTTGGAAATTTTACTTTTCTTTTTTATCATTCACTTGAATTAAATATAATGGTTTTTACTTAATAGATTTCATCAAAACACATACGGACTTAGTTAAAGATTTTGACTTTGCTATATATTTATTGTCTTCAAATGATACGATTACATCATCACTAATGACCAAATCATCTCAAAAATCATTCATCCAAGATAACGTATCGCCTAAGAAATACATAATTGTAAGTATAAACCGCATAAAGTTAGAATAATACAAAAAAAAACTTTAAACTCTTTAAAGTGGTACCTACACAGTTCGAATTATCTGTGCATGAGTTACATTTATTAGAATTGATACTACAATATGCAATTGTCCGGAGGACTATTTGTTAGTTTTCAGTTATAATGTATATTTTGTATTTATGAATACAGTCTTCACACGATATTTCGAACTTTCATAATTCAATCTAAATGTTTAGTCCCCTGAAAAAACCTCTATAATTAAAAGAAAATACATGTATTTCGGTTCCCTCGATAATTCGAAATATTTTTAAATGAGAGACACTCCACAATTCGAATTTTTTTTTCAGCACCTCTTTAATTCAAACTCCTTTATTATGTACAAGCTCCTATCTAAATGATGCACTCGTAATCAAACTAATAACGACAGCGGTAAAATATTATTGTAGTTTATTACTACCTCACCTACCTATCTAGACTTAAATCGTATCATCTTACCAAAATAAACCTCTGTAATGAATAAACAGTTGTTGAAATCAAATAAAACGTAGTCAGTCTGAATGTGTGTACTATAAGGTATAAGTGTTTGTTCTTTAATGCCTATATAACACATAATAATATACATAATAAATAAATGCCAACATAAACGAATGTATGTATAATAAAATAAATAATAAATATATAATAAATAATTTAATAAACTAAATGTAGTAAACGATCAATATAATAAATGTACATAATGAAATTTAATACGTATTTTTAATTCGAAAACCTATATAAATCGAATTTTTAGCTTGGTCCACTGAATTTCATATTATCGAGTGACTACTGTATAATATATTGTAATATCGATAACTGCTGTCAAAATTAGAAAGTTGTGTTTTAATGATATCCGTTTTATTTTGTATACTTGAAAAACACGAGATGACATGTTATTGTGTTCGCTTTGATGATAAAAATGGAAACAGATGATCATAAATCATTCACCGTCACGGTCTATACTTATGTATAATAAGCACAAATTTCTATAAGCTTTAAGTCCATTATTATAGTTTTATAGGTGACGCATATGATACAATTGTGAAGTAACGGAAATAAAATTCCGAACCCAATTATTATAAAAATTGTATTATCAAGACCTAACTCGAAAACTCGAATGTAACCGTAATCATATAAAATGTATATTTTATTAAACATTAAAAGTAACAAATCAAACGCTTTTATTCATGTATGCTTCATTTTGCTACAAACCTTTTCAATAACAATTTAAACAAATATCTCCCATGAGTTTTCTATTTATTCACAGTAGCAATTACTTTATACGAATAAAATATTTTAATTTTTCTGATTCGATTGTACGCGATATTTAAATGTAAAGGAGTATATCGCGAGTATAAAATGTATAATTATAACATGTTTGAACATCTAAAAACGTAATATTAAATTGTATTCGTATCTTATAATGCCTTGTATGGTTATTGAAAATAATAATAATAGTATCATTGCATATCGGATATATTGAATATCATTACAAATATCAAACTAAATGATTAAACTATATTAGTTTAAACACATATGAAAAATACAAGCAAAAACAACTAACATACAAAACAAATGATAGACACATTGAGAATCACATTTAACTATGAATATAGGTAACTGCCAGTCGACATCCCTCCGCTATGCATTTCTTATAGAGAGAAATTAAAAATTTAATTTATTCTCATTTCAAATGTTGTATAGTTGGTATACTTACTTAATTTTAATTTAAGATTAAAATAATGTTATGTTTAGTTAATCAATGAACAAAATTTATACGCGATTATTTTCACGCGAATAGTTACTGATTAGTAAAGCAGAGGACTTGTAGCTTATAGATAACCTAGAGTTAAAATTTTTAACCTTAAGTATGAACAGAAAAAATTTTATGAATTTTTATCTACAAAATAACTTGCAAATTATCGTGATTTTTACACATTTTATACAAATTTGAGCTTTAAGGGCTTATAAAAGAAATTTGAGTAAACCGATCACCGATATTTTTTAGTTACGATAATTTTAACTTATTATAAACTTTGTATTAAATTTTCAAGAGTTTTCGGTCTGCCAATTAAATTTTATAAATGTTTAAAAACAAAAATTTTACAAAATCAAAAATTTAAATTGTCTATAAATAAGTCAAAATATGTCAAAATACTTTGAAAACTTAAACATGTATAGAAAATGTCAATATAAATATTCGGTGAAAATTTCAAGTTGTTGCAATTTTTGGTTTTTGAGTTAGAGCATTTTAAAAAAATTAATTTGTAAAAACGTGATTTTGCGTAAAATTTCCCGTTTTTTCGTAATTTTTTTAATCGTTTTTTTCGATTTTTTTAAAAAGTATTGAAAAGTTGGATTTTAGACTAGCCAAAGTACCATTTATATTCACTTTCCTTTTAGAAAAGTTGCTACATAAGCAAATCGAAAGCATAAGCAAAATTTTTACTGCCTAAAGGTGTCGTCAGACACTAAAATATAAAATAAAAAAAAATTAAAAATTAAAAAAAAAAACACACATCATTGTAAAACTAATAGATTCCATCACTTCGAATAAAAAATAAAAATAAAAAATAAAAAAAAACACACATCATTGTAAAACCAATAGATTCCATCACTCCGTTCAGAATCTAAAAGTTCTAAATATGCAAGCACTTATGCACTTAAAAACCCCATAATATGCATTAAAATATGCACTTAAAAATTTTTTCAGCTTTTTTATTTAAAAGAATTTATAAAATAAATAGTGTTTAAAATAAGTTAAAACAATTACATAATTTAAATATATTATATACCATAGCCAAATAAATAAAATACATTTTACTTAATTTTCTTAATATTTTGTAAAGAAACGACATTAGGTCAGTATCGCTTCTAGGAAAAATGTGTACTTGCAGACAGTCAAAAACCATATTATACGGCAAAAATTAAAAAAAAAAAAATTTTTACGCAAACAATTTGACTGTATTGTTTGAAATAAAAATGTCACTTTAGAAAAAATTGATTTAAATTAAATCTGTCTCAAAAAGTATAAAATAACGTATAAAAGTGTAAAATTACCCTAAAAACAAAAAGGACTCAAAATATGCATTTATATGCAAAATAAAATTTCAAAACTCACTTAACGCTATGTCCTAACTGAATCCGTGCGTTGCGTCGCGTGCAATCGCACGCAACGCAAACAACGTATCGATGGTAAAATTGACGTCCGTTTCATACGTGCGATAGGTCGTGAAATGTCAATCGTCAACATGCCATTAACCATTGTACAACGTAAAATGTTAGTATCCGAAAGTTTAGTGCATATGTTGATTATTTTAAAAAAAAGCGCAAACGAAATGTGGTACACCAAATTTATAAAGATAGGTTTGAATCTGGCGAATTTCATCATTTTTATAATCAGTTACGCGCTGATGATAATTTATTTTATTCTTACACGCGAATAACAATAAGTACATTTTGGATCCCATTTATTCCTAAGTACCGCTCTTCTTTGTACTTCAGAAATAAGAAGATCCATTTTTTAAACGCAAAAATTACAAATTTTATGTGAATACAAGAAAATTTATTTAATTTACGTAACAAAATTGTCTTGCCCGCAGAACGTTGCGTTGAAAAATAGAGCATGTTCTATTTTATGCAGTGCGTTAAAACGCATCGCACGCATATTACGGCCAGTTAGGACATGTCCGTACTTTGTTGCAATTGGTTTTATTTGCGTGCACGCATCGCCCGAAATACACGCAACGCACGCAACACACGGATTCAGTTAGGACATAGCGTTATGAGAACATGAAACATATTTGTTTCGTTCTCTGATATTTTTGTGACTATGCAAAACAAATATGCAAATGCTTCAAGTCCTCTGCCCTACTGATTAGTTTTTCGCGAAATCATCTCTCTATTAAATATGTATATATTATTTAAATTCTGTATGGATTGCATTGCATAACAATCAGAAATATTTATTTACATGTGTGTGGGTATTTCTGTTAATACATCTCACGTTGTTTCAGAACTGTGGTAATATGCCTGTGACGCCGACGAAATCGTGGTGCGACCAAGTCTTGGGAAATTTGATCTCTGAACACACGAAGCGAAATCAAAACACGACGAATAAATTATTTAGAGTCGTATAATTTAACATTTGGTAACGGAAGTTATTAATTGTCGTCGAAACATAGTATTCCTATACACACCAAACCCTATAACCACGAGATGATTCCATAAACAATACGTAAAAAAAAAACCCTTTAGGTATTTAATATTATTATTATTGTATTACCAAAACATTATTATTTATAGTAGTTTTATATGTTATTATAATAAATACTTATTAACAGACGAAAGTAAAATACTGTGACGTACATAATTGTAATAGACGTTTATAGTTATACACAGTATTTTATTTAATGTTTAATACATTTATATTTGAAAATTTTGTCGTTTTCGTAGACGCCGGAGTAAATCCGTTTGCGACTACACGTGTGACATATAAATATTTATATTACAAAAAAATTAAAATTGCCATTGAATATATAACTGTTTTATTTAATAGATGTACACTAGATACGATTTGAAATGTTTAATACAAATAGTATTTAGTTTTTTTGATATTCCCGCATTGTACACGATAACAATATTTATACCGAAGTGTTGTCTTCCGTCTTCCGCGAGTATATTTATTAATTTTTTTATATTGATATTTAAAAAAATTGTATTAAGCACTTGTTCGATGATTATCGTTTACATTTTTTTCTCTATCCCTCTATATCTCTCTCTCTCGCTCTCTCTCTCTCTCTCTTTCTCTTTCTATTTTTTTTCTATATGTTATCCAAACTTCAACTCGTTTTACTTTAGTCAACCTATTGGTAGTTATAATTAAAGTTAATACAAAATAATATATTATTAATTATTATTGTATTTGTCATATAATTAATGTTAAATATGTATAATTAATGATATATACTACTATCATATAAACTATGATTATTTTTGTTCCTCATTTGATAATAACATTAAAATATACTTGGTTTTCGTTATATAAGTTACTTTTACTCATCTTTTTTATTCGATTTTTTTAATCTCAGTTTATTTATACATTAAGTTTTGATTTTTATTAAAATATTTCAAGCTCCGTTTAATTTTTATCCACATAACACTTTTACGAAAATAATAATAAAAAAAAAAAAAAAATTGATCATCTTTAAATCTGATATGTATATAACTAATTGCATCGGCTGATCATAATCCCAACACTAATTAGATTGTATTATTATGTATAAAAAGGACTCACACTAACATCAATACCTCGACGGAATAATAATTCGCAACAGTTTAATGTTCTCAAGTATTCATGAATAGTATAAGTAGTTGACGCATTTGTATGCGCACTGAAAGTCGCTCTACCTTTATATAGTTAGACGTATGACTTACATCTTGATCACTTCAAAGTCTTGAATATTAAGTTATCCAATACGAACAAACTTCCATAAAAAGTGAAAAGTATGGGAATAAAACGGTTTTCCTAATTCTCGAGTTTATTGTGTACAACCGTTTTGGAATATTATACCCAATCCTAACAACTATTGATCCACTATATGCATTATAATCCTTCTCTCTCAGTTTAATTTTTCTCACACATAATTTCACGTGATGCACAGTGAAACTTTTACAATGTTATCGCAGTCAAAATTTAGTTTCAAATGATATATTCAGAAAATTTCTAAATTCTCCCATGATAAATTTTCGTGTTCTTACGAATGTTTATCCGTCATCGTATCGTTGTTATACATTTTTATGTTCACTTTAAAGGTGAAAATAATATCTTGAATATTCTTCTTTCATATCAACTCAAAAGGCTCAAAAGCTACCTTAAGTAAAGAATCCGTTTTTAGTTCTATTAATTTTTCTTTACTTGAACTGATAAAACTGCAGAATTGAAATAGTTTTCACTGAAAGGGATTGCGATCCAGTGGTCTTCTTTTCCATATTAAGGAAAGTATTTTTAAAAAGCTCATATGAGCCCATTTAAACGTTGAACAACTTGGTTTTTGATGTTTTGTGATGGGTTAATTATTAAATATTTCATTAATAGCAAACTATTTCAGTTACATTAAATTTCACTTTCTCCACCATTACTCAATTTTTTTTTTGCGTACACTTTAAGATCATGTACCTCAGGTTAAGAACCGCTGTATTAGAGGCTCAAATTACTATATATAAAAAAAAAATAAACATCAAAATTAGCAAAAGGCCTAAATCACACGATTTTACAGTCATGTTTAATAAATATGATAAATGAAAAATGTTTTGATCGATAAACGTTAGAATGAAAATGACAGTTTTCTTTACTACTGCGCATAAATTAAATCTTCGCAAAACTATATATATATATATATATATATATATAGCAAACGATAATTGTACGTACAAACTTGTTATTATTTCTGCTAAAAATAATAAACTATTACTGCTTTCACAAGAGTGCACTACGCGTTATGCTATTTATAGTGAAATGCAAATCGATAAAACATTTCTTGCGCATAATCCATTAAAAAAAAAAAATATCGCTTAACAATAGCATAATGTTGAAGAAAAATATTCAATCGTTGCAAGATGAATTCATGATCACATATAACATGCATTGTAATAAAATTTATTTATAAATGTAAATATAATATTTATATGTGACGTATATACGAACGTTCATCGAAAAATAATCAATTATTAAAAATAAATATGACGGCGTGTTGTATATGCAATAACGTTACATAACTGTGTCGAAGGTAATAACATTATTATTATTGCATAATTAATTTTCTATTTATGTTTTCTATTAACAAAAAACATAGTAATCGATAAAAACTTGATTAAAATATATTTAATAGCACAAAGGGGAAAATTATTTCTCTTAGTTCTGTACTAAATAATTTATTTTTTATTTATAAGGATCAATGACGCTTTTACGAAGGGAACAATGAAAACTTTAGCACAAATTCAATAATTTCAAATTATTAAACAGTTTTTGAATTGAAGTTATTACAATAAAATTATTTTTCAATCATGTTTTCGTATTTTTTTAATGTCGAAAAATAAAATAATACCATATTTTGCAATGAATGCATGGAAAACATGTAAAATGTTACTACTGATGTTGACATTACCATATGGTGAATGAAAAATGCAGTCATTAATTTCCGATAAACAATTGCTAACGTCATCAAATCAATAACTGTCACCAAAATTCAGGTCAATTTAACAGTTAGCACGGACATAAGACAATTTATAAATAAAATCCTTGATGATTTTATTAAACCATTAACCGTTACAAGAAGTAATATATCTATATAATTTTTTTTTTTTCAATCCATTTAAAAAAAAAATCGAAATTGGAATACGGTACTTTCGTGTAAATCATTTCAAGAAATGCTCATAGTTAGAATATTCAAAGGTAGGATCAATTAATTTTATGGATTATTTTGCAAGACTAGTGTATTGTTTCTGACTCAAACTTGTTGCTGCATCATACGATAGCTAAAACCTTAGTAACTGAGTCCTTAAAATAATTTACAAAATTACTAGGTAAAGATATAGTTCAAGAATCATTTAAGGACGTTTCATGCTTGTGCGTTGCATTGCACAGAAATCCACATTATGCAACGTATATAAATAAGAACCTGTTGAATACTGTTGACAAGAAATTGTACTTTTAATTATGTTGATATCAAAGGAATATAATATTATATTTTGTAGAACAACAGGTTGTTGCAACCCAAATCAGATTAAATATTCATTTCATTTTCAAAAATTAGGTTTTGTAAATTGTCATGAATATATGTCAGACAAAGAAAAAAGAAATTTGTCAGATGCTAACTATGAGAATAAAAGTGTTAGTAATAAAAAGTACTTTAAGCAGAAAATGCTTTTGAACTCTTAGGTGAAACCGTTGTAAAGACATAAAATAATTTTGAATTTCATTTAGGTACACGAGTATTTTTATTTTTACGTATTTATTATTATTATTAAATACGTATTTTGTAATCTGTTATACCCGTGCAAATTACATAAAATCAAATTACTATAACTCGGCCATTATTAAACTTAAAAAAGAAATTCAACCAATAAAATTCATTAAAAAATACAAAAAAAATAATTTGTAGTTAAAAATAGGTCATACCATTTAAAAAAAAGTTATTGTGCGCATGCACAAAATTAACTGTCACAAAAAAGTCTAATTACTTGAAAATGTGTAAAATAATGTTTATTAATTAGCAAAAAAAATCAGAATCGAAATATATGAAGCCTGCACATAGTTATTGAGTGTTTCCACTTATCGTGATCATCTTACTGTATACACAACAGTGATACATTGTCACAACTGTATGAATAAGAAATATAGTTTAATAACTGAATATGATAACCTGCACTATCAAATTATATTATCGATTGATGTTCGTCATATTGGAGCGTGAAAATATGATAAAATAATAATTTACTAAAGTAAATAAAGTAAAATAAAGTATTATATATTGAAATGCTGATATGTGTTTGCCGATTGAATGGAATAATAAATAACCAGATGTAAATATTACTTTAATTAAAAAACGGTAGTGAAATTTTTTAAATCTTTTATGCAAAAACATTTGAACTCCCATATATTTCCCATAATAGAATTCTCCGAAATTTTTTAAGATCTGTTTTAGAGATTGGAATTCGTTCTCTCACCATTTAATTAAATAAACATTACAAATATATATTATATCAATTCACTACTGTATTTACTGCAGTACATTCCAAACGACGACGGCGCCGACATTTGTTACAACATAGTGCGTGTTTATTGATCGCGTGTGTTCGCCGTTTCAGTATAGTAAAATGTTCATAATTATGTAATACTTGAATTACATATTATTTTTCTGACACATTAGGCCGGAGTCATACTATGCGTTTTCTGCCACATGCGTTTTGCCGCATGCGTTATTGCCGCACCGTCCGCACCTGTCATACTATAGCGTTTTGTAAACGCATGAACGCATTGATAAGTGATAATAATAAACATTAAACAGCTGTTCAATATTTTTTCAATTTTATTTTGGTGCCAAACCGGAGCGGCAAAACGCATAGTATGACAGCTCTCATTTAAAATAATGTGTTTCGTCAGTGGAGCCAAAACGCATATGATTGCGGTTGTGCGTTTTCGACCGGACATGCCCGGTCGGATGCGGCTGCCGTTCCAACGCAACGCATAGTATGACCGGTATAGAAGAAATCTATGGTCCTGTTTGATGCGGTGATCGCACGCGTTTAAAACAATAAAAACGCTGCGGCAAAACACGTATAGTATGACCCGGGCCTAAGACTATCGCCACTGGACTACATTAATCAAATAATAAAAAGAAGAGGCTATACATCGCATTCTGCATAAAAAAGAAAGCGGAGGAGCGTCAGATATGGAAAATCGCTAACAACCAGTCTTTGGTCTGTTATCAAATTGAAAAGAAGTATAATGAAAATCCGTTTTTGTATTAGTCATTAATATTTTGAAAGGTTAACTTGGGTGTAAGTAATCAAGGTACATTTAAAGCCAGTATGTAGTATATATCCTGCACAACAATAAATAAAACACAGGCAGTGTTGTGTGATCGTTGTTGTTAGTGAAAAAAAAAATGTAACCCAATTGGTTCCAGGTCTGTTACAAAGGTGTGTAACACGATTAAACTCCTATAGCAAACGAGAATTTTGAATAAAAAGCTGAGACGACAGGCCCTCTCGGGGTACGGGTTCCGAAAGTTTAGACCTCACTATATCATCCTCTCGTCGGCCCTGCCTATGAGAACACCACTGGTCAGAGAGGGTTTACACTTACCAAAAAATAAAAAATCTTTCAAATCGGTACACTTTAATGTTTAATGATTAAAAAAGATGCATGATTAAAATTTTAAATTAAATGATCAAGTGACTAATCTATGTAGCTGAAAGATAATTTTTTTACATTTTGCTTATTAATATTAAATAAATAAAAAATCAATATGTTTAAAATAAATACACAGGTAATTTAAATTAAATTGTTATTCCTCATAAAACCTAGGTGTTACCTTTTTCCAAACAATTAGATATAAAATAAAATGTTTGAAAACATAAATATTATTCTAAAATGAAAAATGAAAATGTTACGAGTACCAATCAAGAACTAAAATTTAAACTATTGAGGATGATAAAGTTCTCCTGACATCCCTCCTTTCTTCACTTGCACCTGTAGTGTGGGCATGATTTATAAAATGCACAAAATGTTGTTGATTTGCTCCAAGATTTTCAAACATGCGTCAGAATTTCCTATAGAAAGTAAAGGTACCAATACAAATCAGTTGTTTTATAATTATTGTTGTGCGCCCAACACCAAAATCAAAAGTCACCGTGGCATGTATTATGGTATGAAAATATTATCAACCGTGTACAAATAACGCGTGTGTGTTAGGCTTCAAAATATATGACCGACAAAAACAATCCTATTGTCTGGTGTTTATTTGTAATTCAAGTTAAAATTTTTGTTTGATAACGGGGCAAATTATTTACACGGATATAGTCGTATGTATACCCGTGGAGCAATATGGCGTGACTTTTGTCGTATAAAGTGACAAGTCACAACCCTCGGTTCTGAAACAGTGACGTTATTGTAATTTTTTGGCAATAACTTTATTCATTTATTGTAATTTATTTTTCACTGAACCGTTCCAAAATCCCAAACACTCCTCCGATATGTCTACAAGTGTATTTTTTTTTTAATATGTCACTCTAGTGGCAAAGACTGAGTACGTAAATTGTTATGATTAAACGGCACTATATAAATCACAAAGAACCTTTCTTTCAAAAACGGAACGAACCTGTCATCTCTATTAAATTAAAACTAAGGAATTTAATTTATCACTTCGATTGCGATGAACGTAAGTGCGGCTGCCGACAACAGTCATGTTACAAATAATTGAAAGGGATAGAATATTTCAAAGCTCGAATTGGAAAAATTTAAATTTTGAAACTCCTAGGTCGTGTGAAATACAGGAATGAGTGAATGATGATTTAGAAGTGTTCGTATTTTAAACTCAAATCCAATGTATAATTTCTCTCGAAAAATAGATTCGTTGTTAAAATGGTCGGTTGGATAAATGTATACTTCCAAAAATGGTTGATGTAATAATATAACCAAATTTCTTAATAAGATAGGTAATACTTATAGTGTTCTTATTTTTCCAAAAATAAAAGCATCTATATTGGCGAGTAAGTAAATTATATACAAATTTTATTATTTTCCACCAAGTAAATAAACTACAACCGATTAAAATTTGAAGAAAATCGAAAATTTCAAATGTCTATAAATAGTGTAATTTTCATTAAAACATTTTAAAACTATAAAATGTCTTTAATATGTCAATATATATACTCAGTAAATATTTCTAGTCACTACAATTAATATTTATTGGATAAAGACTAAAGAATATTTTCTACGTTTTATTTATACGATCGAAATCGTGTACGCTGGTACACAAAAAAAAAAACACTAAATACGATAAGATCAACACATTAAAAAATCTAAAATGGGGGATACTAAAAAGTGCTATTGGTAGGAATGTGCTACAATTTAAAAAAAAAATTAATTCGTGTTCTCATAATAGTTTAGTGTTATCTAAATATTGTACGTTTTACCTGAATTTAAACTAATTTCATAATGTCAATAAAAAAAATCATGCTTAATTTGTTTAAGTAGCGAAGAAGTGTATAAAGTGATTTTATTTAACAATAATTCAAATAAAAAATTTAATTAAAAAATTCATCAAAACACTAATTTTAAATATTATGATTTAGTATTGCCGGAAGTTTTTATTGTGTTCGTGGTTATTTTTTACACATGTTATAGAAAATGTACTGCATTACCATCACCTCTACAAAATCAGTTTGATTCTTCTGTGAATTAAACATCAAGCTCATGTGGATTAAGTACTCGATGAAGTCAATCAACCAAATTTATCGAAGAAAATGCATCTATTTTTAAGTATGTATATTTTGCGAAAAGACTCGCAAAAAACAAAACGAAAAACTCAAAATTTACATTTGTGTGAAATGAAAAGTTTCGAATTAAGTATGAAAATTATGTGGATGAAATGAATATTGTCAGTTTGAAAACCCAAAATATATAATATAGATTTTGTAGTTAAAAAAGTGAAATATCTTATTTGTAGAGCAGTTTATTAAAATAAATTCAAACAATACTGTGACTCTAAAAGGAACAAAAAATGTAGATAATCATGATTTTCATAAATTCCCTTATCATATAAATCATTACTTTTATAATATTGCGTATTCGTCAATTTGTGATACAGTTAAACAATCCGTCATAAATTTAAAAAAAATATAAAACATTTTATTTAATGCATATCATAAATTTGTATGTGAACTCTGTGATGGAATGTTTGAAAATTAAATCTTATACTTCACCACATATCAAAGATAAACTGAATTGAAAATTCGTAAACAAATTAAAGTTTGAAGTTATAGTTGATCTTATAACATATTTGGTTGGAAGAACAGATATAAGCCGTAAAAAAAGGGATGAAACTCGTCGTAAAGTCGATTCTCTGGCAAATAATTTAGTATATGTTATTACTAAGAGTCGTGTTAAGCCGTCAAAGCAAATAACACTTGGGATTAACTTCAAAAGTTTAACAGTTGGTACAAAAATAATCGATTTACTTAATAAATACAATCAATGTACAAATTATAATATAATTAAGGAATTAGAAACTGTGCTTTCATACTCGTCAACTAATCACTTAGACTTATGTCCACCTGGAGTGTTGCTTTTACCAAATGTGTCTACTAGTGTGACATTTGATAACTTTGATAGATACGTAGAATCTTCTAATAGAAAAGATACTCTACATGGCACTCTTGGGATTTTTTCAAAGAAACCGAAGGTACTTTTAAAACGGATTCTCAACATTTACCGTATATATCTGCTGAAAATGTCAAAATGTAGCTAATACAATTAGTATTGATTATATAAACAAAAATTAAAAAAATGAAGAAGAACGTTGAAAATATATATCAGAAATAACACGATGTATAAAAAAATCAAAAATGATAAGAACTTAAGTTAACATTAATAGTGAATTACGCCAAATCGTACCATATACGCTTTAAAAATGCAAATAAATTTGTTGTGGGTTTTATCTCATGCTTTGAAAATTAAAAATATTCCTATGTAGACTGGATATAATAGTTTAATAACAATTAACCAGAGTTGCAAACAGAAAGTTTTTTATTTCCAATTAATATATCTCCTACTAATGCTTCGGTAATTTACGAAATTGTAGTACAAGTGTAAATGATGGCAAGAGAATGCAACTAAGCTTTTATGACAGTTACAATCACTTTGTGACAGCCAAAGTTCCATTAAAAATTCAAACCGCAGAATAACCTAAATTTGATAATTTATTTATTCGTTTAGGAGCTATTCTGGTTATGATAACATACTTTAAAAAAGTTGGAAAATACATCGAGGAGTGTAGTTTAACATATAATAGAAAATGGACTGTTAGCAAGTAGGTCAGTCAACGGATTTATTACAGGAAAACATTTTAATCGAAGTAAAATACTTCATCCAATCATAACATTTAATTTTCAAATGATATACTTTGAGTTGTTCTTGAAAAAGAAAGTATTGAAGTTTCCAAAGATACCGTCCCCGTCGGAAAAAAATAATATTAAAAATAAATTATACCTAGAATAACTTAATAATAGACAATGCAAGTAAATGTTGGCAGTTTTAGTACAATATTGTCATATTATTTTTTTTTTGGAGGGGTTAAAGACCCCCCCCCCCAAACATCCCTGCATATACCTAAGAATAACTATATTGTATCATTTATCCTATGAAGTGCCCCGACCGTAAATAGATACTGGATCCACCCTTGCCTTATGGTACATATCCAATATTATTTTATAGATATAAATAATTCATTTTTTATCGCGTACGAAATAAGAATATCTGTTCCGTAATAATATTATATTTATAGCTATTATGGAACAATAAGAAAGTCCTAACGCATGCAAATGAGTGTTAAAAATATATGTACAATAGACCTTGTTATCTTTTATAATATTTAATTAAATATACCTTACAATATATAAATATATGGAATACGCTGTACATAATTATGTATACACTATACATGCTTTGGATAATAGAATCGACCGACTGCACTATTAAAAGCATAGTTTAATGGTATTTATCGTTTCGAGAACTATTATTAATACAGTTAATTACAAATTTAGGCTTTCAATGTATTCGTTTTGTTTACAGTAAACCTATCGGGCGGGACACTTTTCGGACAAAATGAACCTTTCCCTTTTCGGCCATTCTGGAATGTCCGTTTTCGGCCAGTAAACTATTTTGGTCACCAATTAAAAATATTCTTCACGTTTTTTCTGTTATTATATTTTTAATATTAAACGATTCAGAAAAACATATAATTATATTTTCATGTCAAACAAATTTAACATTTTTAAATGAAGTTGATACCATTTATATGGATGGAACTTTTAAATACTGTCCACGATTTTTCTTACAAATATTTACTATCCATGGATTGAAGAATAGCAATTATATTCATCTTATTTTTTGTTTACTGTCAGACAAGACAATTGATACATATACATATACACTTCGCTGCATTGTTGATAAATGTAATTTATTATTTTCTCCAAAATATGTGACAGTTGATTTTGAGATATCAATACATAAAGCTATCATAGAAATATGGCCAGACTCAAAAATTATAGACTATAGGTTTCATCCAACCCAATCTTGGTTTCGTCAAGTTCAAAGCTTAGGTTTGGTTAGTAAATATAAAAACGATTTTTCAGATATCGGAAATTGGATAAAATATACTTTGGGGCTATTATTTTTGAATCCAGGAGATGTTGAAGATTGTTTTGTTGAAGATTTAATGTCAATATGTACTGATGATGATAAATTAAAATCATACTGTGATGATTTAACGGACACTTATATTAGTGAGGAAAGCATATTTCCTTCTACTATTTGGTCATCGGGCTCTTCTGATTTAACTAGAACAACAAATGCATGCGAGTCTTATCATTCATATTTTAACTAACGTTTTTACAAAGACTTCCCTCCAATTATGTATTAGTTGAATATAATAAATTAAGTTCAAACAGAATCATATGTAAAAATACGCAGTGCTGATATTCCACAATTCCCAAAAGATAGAAAAGTTCGGAGTTGTCAAAATAAAAACCATACAAATATAACGAAGTATGATAGAGGATAGATTACACGAATGGAATTCATAAAACGCATGTGCTATAATTATTTTACTTGACATAATACGAGATTATAATTTTAGATTCTGAACGGAGTGATGGAATCTATTGGTTTTACAATGATGTGTGTTTTCAAAGTATTTTAGCATATTTTGACTTATTTATAGACAATTGAAATTTTCGATTTTTGTAAAATTTTTGTTTTTAAACATTTATAAAATTTAATTGGCAGACCGAATATGTAATACAAAGTTTATAATAAGATAAACTTATCGTAACTAAAAAATATCGGTGATCGATTTACTCAAAGTATTACACAATACATACATCAAAAAAATGTATGTATTGTGTAATACTATGTTGTATAATATTTGAAAAAGTATTATAAAAAATTTTGAATTTTGATATTTAGATAGTTTTTCCATTATTTTGGATATATCTGGTTTGTAGTTGCGACGTGCTACTAACTTAACAAGTCGTTAAGATGTGAATGAATAAGCCGATATTTCTGTATACATTCTTTGCATATCTCATTTTTGAATATGAAGTTACACATAGATATGTTAATGTGAACATTATCATTAAAAAGTGGGCACATTTTTGTAGAGTTTTGTATTTTCCTGGCATTAAATTCCAAAATTCTATGTACTTCTTTTGTTCTCTCTTCTCTTTGAAAATAGCTTCGAAATTAGTATAATTTTTTTAACTCAATAAATTCATCAAATACTTATATTTTTTATCAATTCAATGAATTTTGCTCTGGCCATATATGAATCGTCGGAGGGCCGCAGGTTGAGTATGGCTGGATTAGAGCATAATAATAATGGTAGTAATATATTGCACTTCTTTTGTTCTGTTTTTAATTATACAACATAATTCCCAAAGTCTCGTTGTAAACATCTTCAACATATAAATTTCTAAAAACCATTTCGTTTTGGTTTGGATTTTTCAAATGTTATATTATATTTTAAAAAAAGGTCTAAATATTTTATTCGAAAGTTAAAACTACTGACAGAAATGGAACTAGGATGGATAAAGCATAAGGATTAATTCCCGAGCGTAAAATGTTTGAAAACATTTTTGGCTGTGATTATAATGCAATATTCTCGTGTACAGTAATAGGTAATGCCAAATTAAATGACATAATGTTATGACTAAATTAACTTTTTCATACATTTTATTCTACCATTCAACATTTTAAACAATTCAAACAAACAAAACATTTTTAATCATAAAATATATCAAAATCATAACATTTCAGTATTATATTTTTATAAAAGATAATACAAATGTTTTTTAAGTAAAATATGAAATAATTAGCAGTAATCAAATATTTTAAAATAATAGTTGATGAAGGATGATAAAATAATAATAAAATTTTGTATTTAATTTATTAGATCAAACTTGATTACTTAAAAATAAGTTGGTCATTTAATTCATTTTATAAAATATAGAATGTTTGATAATATAAATATGAACTGTAATTTATTTTCTTATCGAATACAATATACATATTATATATCCGGCCACACCTATATGAAATTTTTTTTAAATTTACTCACCATTATCTATTGTGCATTTGTTTGCCCTTTTTCCGAATTTGTTCGACATTGGTTATTGAACAAAATCAATGATTGAGATGATGTGATTACAACTCCATCTTAGTGACATTTTAGTGTTTCCCATTTTTTTTAATGTCATATTTTAATATATTATATATATATATAGTGGCGGAGGGATGTAAAATTATTTGAAGCAATTGCTTCAAATCTGAAATGGGTGGAAGGGTAGCTGAGTCTGGGTGGATGTAAAATTGTATGATCTCATTATAAATATTAAGACAAATATTATAATTGATATAATAAAATATAATATGCTAGTATGCTACCAAGTCACTGTGCCGACCAGCGTGTGTTCTCGACGTTTTCATAATTATTTTAGTTCTATTTTATGTAATCAAACAATAATAATTATAATAATAACTAAGTGGTCAAAATATTAAAAATATACAATAGGCTTCAAAGATTAAAAAAGTTTAAAAAGATTAAAAAAGTATATTATATATATATATATATAAATTTGTATAGCAGTTTCTAAAACTTTATAACAACCCTTCGGCGGTAAATGAGTTAAATTAAATGATTAAAAATGCATATGATAAATATCTAATTTTCAATATTTTTTAAATGCGACGAGAAAAACCCTAAAAAAGTAAGGGAAAAACGGGAGTTTTTACGCAAAACCAGTTTTCAACAAAATCAAATTTTTTATTTTGCTATAACTCAAAAACTAATTGATGAAAATACTTGAAATTTTCACCAAATGTTTAGATTAGCGTTTTCTATATACCGTTACATTTTCAAAGTATTTTGACTTTTATTGAGCTATTTATAGACAATTAAAATTTTCAATTTTTTTAAGTATTTTTTTTTTTAAATTACGATTAAATTTTTTTGGCCTGCCAGAAAATCTTGAAAATTTAATAAAAGGTTTCTTATAAGTTGTTCCTTAACTGATAAAAAAAAACTAAAATCGTAATTCACAATTTTTTTTTATAAGTGCTCAAAGTTACAATTTGTATAAAATGTGTAAAAATCACGATAATTTGCAAGTTATTTTGTAGATAAAAATTCATAAAATTTTTTCTGTTCATACTTAAGGTTCAAAATTTTAACACTAGGTTATCTATAAGCTATTCTTCAAAATTCTTTAAAAAAAATTCTACCAGACTTAGAGGAAAAAATGTTATGACTGTTTGAAATTTAAATATTTACGAAATTGCATAAAATACCGATTTATTCTCAAACGATTTTTAATATTTGTTATAATTCAAAAAGTATAAGTCGCAGATTTTTGAAATTTTTACCAGCTGTTAAGATTGGAATTTTCATTATGTCATATTTATTTCATAACCTATCATTGAATTCAAATTTAATAAATCCATTATAATGACCTATCCTATGAAAAGTCGCACTTCACCCCAAGTGTACAGCAGAGCGAGGCCCATCCGGTTTTTTTTTATTTTATAACTTCTTCTTCTTCTTCTCCTTCTTCTGCCTCGCCTTCCTCCCAACTATTTGGGGTCGGCCACCCTTATCCTACACCTCCACACTCGGTCAATCACATATCCTCTGCACACACCGACAGCCCTCATGCCATTCTCCAAAGTCTCCAACCATACCTTTTTTGGTCTTCTTCTTCCTCTTTTCCCTTCAACGTCCATCTTCATAACCACTCTTACTGCATTCGTTTCCTCTCGCCTCATCACATGCCCAAACCATCTCAGCCTATTTTCTCTCATCTTGTCCACAATTAGCGCTACACCAACACTACCTCTCACGTATTCGTTTCTTATTCTATCTTCTCTTGTCACTCCACTCAACCATCTAAGCATTCTCATTTCCGCGACACTCATACTTTGTTCTATTCTCCTGTTAACCGCCCAACACTCTGAACCATACAGCATAGTTGGTCTTACTACACTTTTATAAAATTTACCTTTCAGCCTCATTGGAATTCTCTTATCGCATAACACGCCCGATGCTTCTCTCTATTTCATCCACCCGCACTTGATCGAAAGTATACTATTGTTTTGAATAAGTTACAAATAAAAAGTAATAAATATAAAAATATTATAATTATTTAAACAATGTGTATTGTGGAGGTATGTTATATCTGTTGTAATGATGTAAAAATTGTAATAATTAGCCGTCCATTTTCCCTTCCTGAGATGGATAGGTGTAATGGGTTGCTTCTATAATATTGTATGTTGCGATCTGGTGATTATAAACATGTTTTCCATGTGCTTTAATTTCGTCATCTTCAGTTAGTTATTAGACCGATAGCAATTAATCGACTAATAAAGTTAAATACTGATGGGATAATAACTTGAAATTTATTCGCTTGTAATGATGAATGCAGAAATCGTTGTTAGTACTGTAGATATATTTTATCATGTTTACTGTTTTATATAGCAAAAAATGAGTGGAAATAAAATTGAGTGGAGGTTAGCCCTCGAAGAAAAGGGATTGAAAATTAGTAGAAATAAAACAGAGTATATAAAGTATGATTTTGGACAAAGAGACCAAGAAGTTGAAAGAATGAGGAGACCACTGACAATAGATGGTGATGTGATAGGTGAAGTTGAGAGCTTTAAACATTTAGGATCTTTTGTTCAAAAGGACGGGGGCTTTGACATGGATGTAAAACATAGGATTAAGTGCAGGTGGATGAAATGGAAAGAAGCATCGGGCGTGTTATGCGATAAGAGAATTCCAATGAGGCTGAAAGGTAAATTTTATAAGAGTGTAGTGAGACCAACTATGCTGTATGGTTCAGAGTGTTAGGCGGTTAACAGGAGAATAGAACAAAGTATGAGTGTCGCGGAAATGAGAATGCTTAGATGGTTGAGTGGAGTGACAAGAGAAGATAGAATAAGAAACGAATACGTGAGAGGTAGTGTTGGTGTAGCGCTAATTGTGGACAAGATGAGAGAAAATAGGCTGAGATGGTTTGGGCATGTGATGAGGCGAGAGGAAACGA
Source organism: Sipha maydis (assembly GCA_034509805.1). NCBI lineage: Eukaryota > Metazoa > Arthropoda > Insecta > Hemiptera > Aphididae > Sipha > Sipha maydis. The sequence continues at coordinate 231,525 of JASXSY010002183.1, forward strand.
ATGCAGTAAGAGTGGTTATGAAGATGGACGCTGAAGGAAAAGAGGAAGAAGAAGACCAAAAAAGGTATGGTTGGAGACTTTGGAGAATAGCATGAGGGCTGTCGGTGTGTGCAGAGGATATGTGATTGACCGAGTGAAGTGGAGGTGTAGGACAAGGGTGGCCGACCCCAAATAGTTGGGAGGAAGGCGAGGCAGAAGAAGAAGAAGAAGACTGTTTTATATAGCAACATATTTGTTAAAAAATCAATTAATTGGCCAGAACAGTAATTGGAATTTTTGAATAAATTGTAAAAACCTATGAGTCTAGTATTATCATATATTGTAAGCAGTGGTTTATTTAATTGTACTTGCCAATAAGTTAAGTAAGAATACCTACGATACAAAGTATAACAAAATAACTATGTATAGCGATATGCTATATATTCGTATTCATAGTTTACTATTAATATACGCTAGTTCAGCGGTTCGCAACCTTTTTCGCCGGCGGTGCCCTTTTGCTCTTCTATGAATATCACGAGGAACGCGATAAAAATAAACACTAGTTTTCATTCATATATGATTTAAATAATTTTATTGATCATATTATTCACAAATTATGATTTTATAGTTGAAAGTAAAAAGAAAAAATACTGCTTTAGTAGTGAAAAACTAATAATAATTATTAAACATAAATGAGATATTTGAGGCTGCTTATTTTTGAAAAGTTTGACGATTTGAGACTACTGGATACGGAGGTCAGGTTCTACATTAAGGCGGTTGCAGTATTTGGTACATTGTAGATGGTTAACAAATATAATAAGTGTATTAAAATTAAAATAAATTTAAAAATACAATTTGAAATTGACCGAATTGTTTTCCAATTTTCAAAAAATAATGCCTGATCTTTTTTTACCTATTTATGATATTTTATACATATTTATAATATATAATTTCTTAGGACTTTGTATTCAACTGTTTATTTTATAGAAACAAGATGAAATTGGAATAATATGAAAATCGTTAAGTGAATAAAAGTACTGTACTTAGATACTTGTTGTACAAGAAGTGTAAAAAAATAAAAGATCAATGGTTAACACATTTATTTACAATGATCGACTTACTTTTGGTGAATTTTACCATTTGTACCCTAAATTACGAAGTGACAATGCTTTGTTTCGAGCATATACAAGAATGTCATCAGAAATTAATATATTAAATAGTACGAACACACTGAACGCAGCTATGTGCGGCGAAAAAAACAAAACTATTTGTTTTTCAAATTGTCCGGTGCGTGCGAACAAATTCGATCGCACGCATGTACGGCGAAAGCGGCGGTACATTGGAAACGCAGACATGTTACCACTGGTTTGTTTATTTTGGTCGCAGCATCGTACGCACCGCAATGCGTTCGCCGCACTCGCCGGATTCACATAGGACACGGCATAATAGATACAACACAAGATGTTAATTTACCAATGTTCTATTGCAATAAGGTACGTTTTACATGATAGTGTATATGAAAAGTTAGTAGCTGTTAAACCATGTCATAATTCAAGTGGAAAAGGAATGTCAGAACTTCTTTTGAACACTCTTCAAAAATTAGAAATTAATGTAGAAAATTGTATTGGAAATTCGACTGATGGGACTGCTAATATGCAAGGACAATACAAAGGAATGACGTCATTTTTAACAAAATCATCCCCTAATTAAGTGCATGTATGGTACCATAGTCATATATTAAATTTAGTACTATGTGATGCAACTAAAAATCCTCTTTTAGTTGCATTATTATTTGGATTACTCAGCAAATGTGTTCAGTTCTCAGAATCATATCTGAGAATGGATGTATGGCGTGAAATAAGCTTACAGGAATTTGGAAAGAAAAATCAAAAAAAATTACAAGTAATTGGTGAAACTCGATGGTGGTCAAATCAAACTGCTCTTGAACACATTTTTGGTAAATATCAAAATCCAGCTGGTTCAATGTATCCATGCCTCATTGTAGCATTTTCTAAAATAATTAATAACCAAAAATTCAATATTGATGTCCGATTAAAGGCAAATAATTTTAAATTCACTATTAAAATATGATACCATCTTGACAGCACTTATTTTTTCTAGAATTTTTAGTATAACTGGCCCACTATCAAAATATCTCCAAACTAGTGGCATAGATTTACTCAAATGCCAACAGTTAGTAAGGCAGCATTAAAACTATTAGAAACATTGAGGCGTGGAATGGAAGACATTAAAAAAACAAGTAATGAATTTATTGAGTGGGCAAATAATAAACTAGATCAAATTATGGACAATGAAGAAAACATGCTATATATACAAGAACAATTTGAAGTAACACGTTTAAGGGGGGAAAAAAATGCCTGGTGAGAATTTGGATGATGATCCCATACAAGATGCTGAAAAAAAATCTACAGTTGAAGTACATAACTATGTAATGGATACAGTTATTGAAAGTATGAAATCAAGATTTACTAATAATAGTGAATTGTTGACAGACTTAGCCCTTTTGTCATCTATACAATTTTTAGCACACAAAAAAAAATTACCACATCAAGCTATTAAGACTTTATCAAAAAATCCATAGGCACAATTTTTTTTTATAAGCGTTTGAACAGCAAATATTGACATAAAATTACATGTAAAATATAATATAATGTATAATATTCTAGACTGACAAAGATATCGGTTTTTTTTTAAATGCTCTAACTCAAAAACGAAAAACTGCAACAACTTGAAATTTTCACCAAATCTTTATATTGACGTTTTCTATACATGGTTAAGTTTTCAAAGTATTTTGACATATTTTGACTTATTTATAGACAATTTTTCTAAATTTTGCGTTTCAAAATAAAATATACTTATTACAATATTTATAAATAACAATGTATTATATTCTAGACTAACATATCATCTCCGTTCAGAATCGTTTTTCGTATACAATGATACCAATCATTGAATTCAAATTTAACAAATCCATTATAATGACCTATCCTATGAAGAGTCGCACTCCACCCCCAAGTGTACAGCAGAGCGAGGCCCATCCGGTTCTTTTCTTTGAATGCATTTAAATGAATGAAATTCACTCACAAAAATTAATTCAAGTTTATCCAGCCATTTAGTTGTAGTATAGATAAATAACCTAGATACCAACTGCAGCGCCAGCCAATATAAAAATACAATAAAAAATATAACATAAAAAGAATAATGATACACATCTTTTATACATTTTTCTTTTCTCTAAACTTAACTCTGTTCTAAATTTAATTGATTAAAACTCTTTAGTGAATCTAAACCATCTAGGGCGTCACCCAAACGCATACAAAAAAATTAATTCAAATCAGTCCAGCCGTTTAAGAGGAGTTCTATACATACGCACGTACAGTAGAATTATATGCATAAAGAAATATAAATTATATATAATATAAACGTTTGATAATTATTGTAATTATTATTATAAAGAGTGATTTTCGTTCATGCGTTCATGAAATATAAATAAAAATAAATAAATTATAAATATGACGTCAAAATTGTCATATTCATTGAATGAATACAATAAATAAATAAAAATCCGACAAATGACTGACTCCTAACGATAAATCGGTTATGCAAAATCGCATTCAATTTCAACAGAGCTGTTGGTGCATTTCTATAAAACAAAAATGTCGACAATATTTCACGACCGTATGAAATCAAATAATTAAATTGTGAAATCATGAAACAATGAAAATAATACTGATTTTAATTTAGTGTAAAAAATTTAAAATTTCCCCAGGAACGAATAATCATTTAGGCAAGTAGCTTTAATGATAAATAGGGTTCGGACGTTGGGGGGATTGCATATTGTTCTGTATATTGCCATTTATAGCAGACCAAGCTTGAAATCTGAACTATGTAATGGCGAGTTAAAAAAATGAAAATTTAAAGTGCATATTTTGTTAATTTTAGCTAAAAAAATTCATGTCTCGTTGATTTTGCACGCATATTATGCATATTTCATATTTTTTTAAAAAAAATTTGAATAACTTATATATATAATATATAATATTATATATATATAGTAAATTTTTACCTAGTCTGTATATTTTAATTATTATTGAATATATAAAATTCAAAATTACCCACGAAGACGTTTATTGTAATCGTCAGTCAACAATTAATTTAATAACAACGATGTGATACGCATTTGGTCTATCACAGTGAAATGCCGAAATACTTATAAGTTCTTTTAATCTTATCCTCAAAATGCCAACCAATTATAAATTTTTTCAGTTATAAATAGTTTTTGTGTATATTATTGATTTAGTAACATCAGATGTTTTTCTTTTTTGAAATTAAAAATATTTGTCGACGTATTTATTACATTTTTTGGCATATTTTGCTTTTTTTAGCTTCCTCAACTACCGAGCCCTAATGATAAATTATCGCATAAGAAATACGATGAATGTAAAATATTGATGGTATTAACCTAACCTAACCTTCAATGTATCATGTTACAGACCATAAGTTTAAAAACAATATATTACATTTTTTTCCCAAAGAAACGTTTGATTTTTAATAAAAATAAATTTATAATATTTAATTTTTAAGTTAAATAATGCTTAACACAACTCTTCATATAATTTTCGAAAATAACTTATTTAAGATAAATTTGCAACAATAGTAAAAGAAATTATTTTAATATTTGTGCATGAGTAAAAACGATACCATAAGTACTGCCATTTTAGTAAAAATATCCGTATTGTGCAAGTTTTCAATATTTTAAGACTTATTGTTGCTTCATTATACCTATAGTTATAAATTAAAGATCGGATGTATATTTTTTTTAAATCTTTGAAATATATTTTTCATGTCACATAAAATAGGCAATATATTCCATTTAAATATCAATTATATGATGTTTTATGTACTTAATATGCAAAATATTGTTTCATTAAAAAAAAAAATGTATTTTTTAATTTGGTTTAAATTTAATTTAACCAATCAACATATCGCACTTAGATATCACAAGGAGACAAGACGAAATAGTTGACGACGAATAGTCGTGACAGTTAACGAAATAACCGATGTACACCGCAATCGATAAGGAATACCTGGAGATTAATTTTTATTAAAACCCAAATATAAATTATTTAGTGATCATTGTATTTATAAAGGTGCTGATATACGTTTATTAGCCATTAAAAAAAATATTCACAAATACTCTCTATCCCCTAAAATATGCTTTTTATGCAAAATAAATGTTTTTTGTGAATCCGGTATTTCATGAACCGTAGATTTCTCGCTCCCATTTAACGACATAGACTAGAAATAAATATGTAAAATCATAAAGGTGTGATTCCTTAGAACGCGTCTAGAGACGCGCGACCAGCGGCTGATACCAGATTCTCTACAACAACAAATCGCGCCGCGCCGCAACAAACGGCCGGGCGACACATGTATTGATATTGGGCTAATACGTCGTTGTTCGTTCTATTGATCACATGTGTTTGGTTACAATTCAGTATTTATTATAATTTTCAAACCAGTGAACAATGTTGCGTCAACAGTAGAAAAAATATTGATCAATCTATTATTAGAAGAAATAGAAAAAGAATAAATTATAATTGAAGAAGTTATGACAAAAATTGTGAACGATTTGTATTCGACCAGTAGAGGGTTTTTGTAGTGTATTGATCGAGCATTTGCTTAGATATGAAAAAAAATTTAGGGTATTTTTTAGACAGAGTTGGGAGCAATTTAATTATGTTTTAAATTTAATCGAAGATGATTTTAAATTAAATCCATATAACAGTGAAAGAGCCCGTTTTCATAATAATATTTGAAGACATTTTTATACTTAATAAACAATATAATTAGTAAATTAATTAAAATAAATATAATAAATATTATAATGCAATTTAATTTAATATTTATTTGTAATAATTATAAAAATTACGAGCATGCGGCCGCGTCTTGACTACCTCTGGCGCGGTCATAGCCGCGCTCTAAGGAATCGGCTACTTATAAAAATAGCAAAAGTCCAAGCACCGCTAAAATTATAGTCGCGCATTTCAAGACGCGTTCAAAGGAATCACACCTTAAAAACCCAACCTCTAGTTAATAATTATTGGCTGAATACAAAATATCCATAGAAACCATTGATATAAATGTTCGTTACAGTATACATTTTTCAGGCTGGCCTAGTGTAATTTCTAATAAGGATTAATAGCATCCTCCAAAAATGTTTTTTCTTCTTTCCCATAAAATAAAAATAGCAACACTCCATTAAAACCTACAATCATTCCTATACATTATATGGTAAGAGGATTTATCATTTTATACAACACACTGAACATCAGCTTTCTATTAAACAAGTACATTATACCTATTTAAACAAGTTACTAGTAACGATGTTGAAAATTCACATTCTGGAAGTTACTAGCACCCAGATGTCACAAATGAGGAAAATTATCCAATGAATAATTTGAAGCATTAACCGAATTCATAGTAAGATAATGGTCGAATAATTAACATATAAATCATACCAAGTAATAATGTATATATATTAATATAGATTACTTTGCACAAGCATATAAAACTTGAAAATAATTGCAAGTTACAACCTATAAACCAGCTCAAAATCAAAACGCAACATTCTACACTTGATTAAGATATAAATTATGGGTAACCATAGGTCGATAAAAAAAATTAAGACAATGAATGAAAGAAGGAAATAGTTATATATGTGTTTTATTTGTTCTAAGACAAATGTAGACACAATGTATAGGCGGCGGCTTATGTTTTCAGTTGGGCCAAATGGATTTTGTAGTCATAGATGCAGTAAAAAAAAAATGTTATAAAATTAAAGTAAGATATAAATTATAACTTCATAGAATGATAAATTAGATAAAGAAAAAATATTTTCCAAATTAATGCATTATACATACAATTATTAAAAAAATTATTTTATAATTATGTCATCCCTATTACTCAGTTAAACATAACTAAAAACATATTTGAAAAATTGTTGAAAATAAAAAATAAAAACAAAATTATCATGATATTGAGTAGCACAACACGATTTTTTCCTGCGAAATTCTTTACGATGAAAACAAGGTTGCAACAGCCATTTGGATAGTATATGAAGTTGGAATGGTGTCTGACACCTATGCCAACTTTCGTTTGACCTAACTGAAGGACGTGTGTGCGCTACTGCTACGCCTATTCATTTCTTCTTCTGAGCCTTTTCAGCGGCCTTTGTTACTTTACCCGCAGCCAAGTCTTTGAAGTTGACACTCTATATAGAAAAATTAATTTTAAAAATTGCCTACGCCCATAAACAGATTTAGTTTTTGATATATACCTTGATGACACCAACAGCAACAGTTTGTCTCATATCACGGACAGCAAAACGTCCCAAGGGAGGGAATTCTGAGAAAGCTTCAACACACAAAGGCTTGGATGGTACCAAGTTGATGATGGCAGCATCTCCAGACTTGATGGCTTTTGGGTTGGCTTCAGTAGTTTTACCTGTACGACGGTCACACTTTTCTTTGATCTCTGCAAACTTGCAAGCAATATGAGCTGTGTGGCAATCCAAAACTGGAGTGTACCCATTGGAAATTTGACCAGGGTGGTTCAATACAATAACCTGAAACCAAAGAAATTTTTTTTATTAAAAATCATCATACATTATTACAACAGAATTTACCTGGGCAGTGAAATCAGCAGCACCCTTGGGTGGGTTGTTCTTTGTATCTCCAGCTACAAAACCACGTCTCAATTCCTTGACTGAAACGTTCTTTACGTTGAAACCAACATTGTCTCCAGGAACAGCTTCTACGAGAGCTTCGTGATGCATTTCCACGGACTTAACTTCAGTAGTGATGTTAGCTGGTGCGAAAACAACAACCATACCGGGTTTCAAAACACCAGTTTCCACACGACCAACTGGGACTGTTCCAATACCTCCAATTTTGTAAACGTCCTATTACAATACAAAAAATTAAATTAAAAATATGTTCTGAAGAAAAAATAAAAAAATCTACCAATACTTAGTTTAAATGATAAAGACTAAATTAGTTATATACCTGAAGTGGGAGACGAAGAGCCTTGTCGGTGGGACGACTAGGTGGCAGGATAGCATCTAAAGCTTCAATCAAACATTTACCGTCAGCCTTTCCTTCTTTACGTTCAATGCTCCATCCCTTGAACCAAGTCATTTTGTCAGATACTTCCAACATGTTGTCTCCATTCCATCCAGAGATGGGCACGAAAGCAACAGCAGCTGGGTTGTAACCAATCTTCTTGATGTAACTTCCTACTTCTTTCTTGATTTCTTCAAAACGAGCCTAAAGTAATTAAGACCAATTAGTTAATAAAATAATAACATTAAAAAGTAATCAAATGTATACCTCGCTGTACGGTGGTTCCGTGGAGTCCATCTTGTTCACACCAACGATCAATTGTTTCACACCAAGAGTGAAAGCCAATAGAGCGTGTTCACGGGTTTGACCGTTCTTGGAAATACCAGCTTCGAATTCTCCAGTACCAGCAGCAACAATAAGCACTGCACAATCAGCCTGGGAAGTACCAGTAATCATGTTCTTGATGAAATCTCTGTGACCAGGTGCATCAATGATGGTAACATAGTACTTGGCAGTTTCAAATTTCCACAAGGCAATATCAATGGTAATACCACGTTCACGTTCTGCCTTAAGTTTGTCCAAAACCCAAGCATATTTGAAAGAACCTTTTCCCATCTAAATTAAAATAATCTTTAATAAAAAAAAGTTCTATGAACTAATATATATACAATAACATACTTCTTGGGCTTCCTTCTCGAACTTTTCAATCGTACGCTTGTCGATACCTCCACATTTGTAGATCAAGTGACCAGTTGTTGTAGATTTACCAGAATCTACGTGTCCAATGACAACGATGTTAATATGAACCTTCTCTTTACCCATGGTTTATCTAAAAACATCAATTTGAAATAATATTAATACTTGTTAACAATTATTAAACAAACTCATACATTACAAATTAACACTATATTCTTATACTTGCAATAATTTAGTAATTTAATATTCAATAAATAAAATAAATAGTTTAATAATAAACTTTTTATTTTTTAACAAAGAATCAGCCTATCATAAATTTAAAATATAATTGAAAGAAGGAACCATATATTACGTTGTTTCAAGATAAGAAAAAAATTTACTCTTAAATTTTTACTCTAAAGGGACAGATATTAAGAATAAAAAGAATATCAATAAAACGGAAATGCAAGATTGTAAGGTGAATGAACCATGTGCAATGACGTATAATCGCACGAAACTGCATCATGCTCTCCTAACCAATATCTCTACTAAACATGTGTCACGCGATACAATGGTACCAACCAACAAACCGACAGCCGGCAATTGCATACAAATCACGAATTTCTCAGACATCCAAAATCGGAAAATATATTAAACGAAAATCACAATAAAATAAGTCTCACATAAAAATGAAGAATTAGTGTATCTGGACACGCAAGCAAATGTCAGTCAATCAAACCTTGCTTACTAAGTCAATTACACTACTTGCCACATAAGCAGAAATTAAGGTATAGAAAATATACAGAATATACAGAATTAACGGGACATCCAATAATAATATCAACAAGGGTTTAACATTTTCACATAATTGGTCAAGACTCTAAAGGTGTAGTAAGGAGTTTTACGGTACACTAACGTTATACAATAAATGATATTATGCAGGCGCGATGGCGACGGCTGTTTCGTACAAGGAAAACACCGCAATGTTGCTGCATTACACAAAGATAATTGTCCGGAAATGAAATTTCGGCAGAAAGAGTAAACACAGATTAATATCAGAGAAAAACGCGAGCTGACCGCCGTGCATACGTAATGATGTCCGCATGCGACCGACGTTCTCCGCTGGCCGAAACCGAGACGACCGGCGATTCGAAGCGATTCGTCGCAACAATTTACAAAAACAGAATGGAAATGAAATAGCAAATCATTTTACTTACCGTTTATAGACGAAGTAGTATCAAGATGTAAGATTGAAACGGATGAAAATCGACCAGACACAATGAAGTCGACGGAGGCGGAGGAAAAATGTTCGGTCGACGAGCAGCGCACACGACGATAGAACAGCGAACACGGAAAGAGAGCGATCCAAGCAAAGCACACCGGGCTAGGGTGGTGGTCGATTGAAAAACATGGCCGCCGGAGTACCGGTATGAACATTATAAAAATCTGTTTCGGCTCTCCGAAGACTTATAAAACCAAAATTTTTACTTTTTCGGTACTATTTAGAATTTTTCTATTGAAAAACTTTAACTTTTTTTGTCAACACTTAGTTTTAAGGCTTTTTTTTACCCCAATTTTGGCCGGCACACAAGGGGTTTGAGATTAATCAACTACCGGGCGCCAATATTGCCAGCACTGTCGTCGTTACCAACTTACCTGACACGTATCCCGCGTGTCTCGTAAATTTCCTTTCAAATTTTAAACGTATCCACATGACCATCGCTTAGTGTTAGTCCGCTACAATTTATCCACAGGTATACATTGCTCTTTGCGCATTCTTGCACCGGCATCTGTCACATTTTTTGTCTCTATTTTCACGGTCTAGCCATCGCCCAATGTACGCTAGATTAGCATTCAGAATCATTGTGGATCTGTTTCTTTTTTCCTTAATCATCATTACTATCACCATTGATTATAGAATAGATCTATTCTATAATCAATTCTATCACGATTTCCAATTAATCATCTATTTTTATCAAATGTAATTTTTCATGAAAAATTACATTTTTTTTTTTTTAAATTTTTCCACACTTGGTTTATTGCTGAACCATAGGCGAATTTCGAGATACTACTACCACTCTCAATCCTGTAATTTTCTGATTATACCTTCCGCTTTTCCTCGTTAAAAATAATAAGAATAAATAACTATAGACCACGATTTAAATAGTGCTATGAACTAACCTGAGATTTGTATTTATAATAATTATTTAAGTGTTTCGAAGTTATCAAGAAATAAATAGCAATCAAATACTAAGAAGTGTGCAGTCTGCTTACGTTACTGTATACTTTGTCCTAACGGGTCATATATAATTTTATAAATTGATATCATATTTTTTTTTTAACTTTACGCAACGCGTATGACGTATCTAATTATTCATTTATAAAATAAATGTTTATTAGCAATAAAAAAATTAAAACATCTAGAACCTTAAAAATAAATATTTATTAATTTATCTGAAAATAATTTAATGTGTGAAAATTACAAACGTATATTATAAATTATTTAAATAATAAGACAGACTTAATAAATAATTTATTACAAAGATTTTCTATATGCATTATTTATAATGACCAATAACCGGTGAAAACTATTATGAAATAAAATTAATAGTTAAAATTAATTTAATATTACCTTTAAAAATTATGTAACTATTATTTAAATGAGAGCCATAAACACATAATACTTGTACAAAAAGTGGTTAGGTTAGTTAAAATATAGGTAAAATGCATTGGTCAACTTTTTAACATTAAGACCTATATTGTCCACATTAATTAGTTGATAATTTGTACATTGCCCATATAAAACAAATCATTAAATGTTGGAAACAAGAGCATGATTTATGAACAACGATAATCCATACCTATCATAACATTATTATTTCCAAATTCAACATTTTATTTAAATTAACTTGGTAGAATAATGTCGTAATTCTCACACCAATAAGTGTAAACAAGTTAACAATAATTAAAGTTGAATAGATGATAATAATTTCAAGGAACGATTAATATTAAAATTGTTCTTTTATTTAATATATCTGTATTTTTTACCAAAATTATGGCTTTTCAAGGTTTAATAATAATTGTGAATTTCTTTTAGATCCGTATGAATAGTTCTTAGTAGTTAGGTTATGTTTTACACCGGTGCTTTTTTTTACCAATGTTACACGTGTCGGCTATAAAACGTAGTCAATATGCGTGTCTTAGCGATGCAGTTATGAGCAAATGGATTATTGTTTTAATAAATAATCTGTTTTAGTGATATTGTTGATTCAATATGGATTTATTGGAATATTTGAAAACTTAATAAAAATTAACATTTTTAAAACCAGGTTGTCGTATTCAGGAATTTAAAAACCGTGTAAACTTACAACTGAACTCACTGTCTTCGTTTACTGATAATTCCATTGATAAGAATTATAATTAATTATTTTATATAATTTTATTGTTATTAATAATACTTAGGTTTAGTAAATATTTTATTTTATAATTAAAATACCAAATTATAAATCAAAACATGACAAACTGTTTTAATAAGTTAGCAATTCAAATGACAAACTTGGTTGCTGTAACTTTACCATAATACACAAATTTTATAAACAGGGCCGGATTTAATGGAGGACAACCGGGGCGAAAGCCCCGGGGCCTCCACAAAAGAGGACTTTCACAAAAGAGAGCCTCCACAATAGAGACTTCGGAAAAAAAAATTTTCAAATTACAAATGCACCTCGCCGTTCTGTCGAAAGTGACCAATAGGATAAAAATTAATCTATCACTGATTGCCAATGAGTAATTCCATGCAATTATATCACCAGCATGTTTATTTATCAGTAAATTCGACACGTCCTAAACTCCACCTTTACCCCCACAACCAAGTGGTGCGAGATTATTATTTATTATTCAATATTCATATTTAAATTTTTAAATTTTTACATAATATACACATATTTATATATGTTTGTTAAATACTAATAAAAGAAAAGAATCTCCTTTAAAAAAAAATTGTTCATTTTATTTGGAGAATAATTTGGGGCTAGGGGGCCCCCATTCCTTTGTTGCCCCAGCGTCTCTATACCGGCCCTGTTTATTAATTATAATTTATAATCATTATTATACTGTTATGTTAACAGTATTATCTGTTTTCTTATATTTTTTGGCGAACAATTTTATTTTAAATGAGATCATAAAAAACAATTTGAATAGTACTTTTATTCATTAATAAAATTAACACACTCACTAATCTTGAGGATATTCTAATTTTAACTGTTATAAATTATAATACTTCCCTTCTTCAATTAAAATAATAAATTGTACTAAATGTTCACAAATTATTTTATGAATCAGAAATCTATGGTAGAGCTTATATATATAATATTAGTAGACTTAAATTGTGCTGGAAATATTATCTAGTTATAATGCAAAAGAAATTTGTGTTTATCGGCAATAAAAATAGTACAATTAGAAGAGAATATTTTTATAAATAAAAAATGTTCTATAAAAAAAAAAAAAAATACAACAGTAGATTGGTAAGAATGTCAGAATATTTTGTTTATATTAAATATTAAAACATAGGATGTAAAACATAGGATTAAGTGCGGGTGGATGAAATGGAGAGAAGCATCGGGCGTGTTATGCGATAAGAGAATTCCAATTAGGCTGAAAGGTAAATTTTATAAAAGTGTAGTGAGACCAACTATGCTGTATGGTTCAGAGTGTTGGGCGGTTAACAGGAGAATAGAACAAAGTATGAGTGTCGCGGAAATGAGAATGCTTAGATGGTTGAGTGGAGTGACAAGAGAAGATAGAATAAGGAATGAATACGTGAGAGGTAGTGTTGGTGTAGCGCCAATTGTGGACAAGATTAGAGAAAATAGGCTGAGATGGTTTGGGCATGTGATGAGGCGAGAGGAAACGAATGCAGTAAGAGTGGTTATGAAGATGGACGTTGAAGGGAAAAGAGGAAGAGGAAGACCAAAAAAGAGATGGTTGGAGACTTTGGAGAATGACATGAGGGCTGTCGGTGTGTGCAGAGGAGATGTGATTGACCGAGTAAAGTGGAGGTGTTAGACAAGGGTGGCCGACCCCAAATAGTTGGGAGGAAGGCGAAGTAGAAGAAGAAGAAGAAGAAGAAGAAGATTAAATATTAAAACACAAATATTAAATAAATAATAATATTTCATAGACTATATGTATATATGTTAAAATACATTTAAAATTAAAAGAAAATATATAATACAAATAGTAATATCTTTTTCTGAATTCAGTATAATAATTAAAATGATTGAATCTAGAAAAGACATATAATAATATACATTATATTCAAATTAATTTTTAAAAACTGAAAGAGATTTAACATAGTTATTTATTTTTATTGATGTTATATTGACTAGATTTAAGTCGATGAAATAAGTAATAAACTGATTACATTTATACAAACAATAACATAACTAATCAAATGAACAATGTAACATGAAGATTTGATATTTTAAATAAATATCAAAATCATAAATCATCAAATTCTACCCATACAATCAATACACCTTGTTTATAGTATATCACATATTTGGAAATAATTAAAATATAACATAAAAAGAATGTTTAATAATCAAACACCTTCATTAACGTATAAAATTGTATAATGAAGAATATAAATTATTTAAGTTCCTTGTGACCATGTAAATAAACTAGACCAGCTTGAATTTTGATCTGCCACTGATCCTACATTTTACAAAAAATACAATTTATTTAATAGTTACCATTATATTAATTTAATATTAACCAACTATTTAACCTTTAGCAATAGTTTCAATTTGCTTCTGTTCATCTGGACTCAGTTTGAGCAGTTTATTTATCACTGGTACTAAATGACTTTTTTCTACACCATTTGATAAAGTTATAAACTGTTTGAAAAAAAATAAATAATAAATATTTTGACATATTACTATAAACTAAAAATCACCTTAATAATAATATTTTTTAAATATTCCATATTTTGTATTTCAGCATGTCTATCTACACTACGTTGTAATCTTCTAATGTCTTCTTTCAGAAATTTATTTTGTTGTTCATATCGTGAACAATTTTTTTCAGCTTCATTCAACATTATAGTTAACTGTTTCAGTTGTTTCTGACTAGTATTCAATTCGGTAACTGGATCACCAACTGATGAATAAAAAATTAGAAATAAAAATAATAAATATTTATACATTTATACAAAAGCAATAATTTATTACCGCTATTGCTATCAAAAGATAAGAGATCTTCCAAAGGCATCAATGCGGACTTACTAATTTTTCGAACTGATTCATTTGAACTAGCAAAATCTGAAAACTAAAGAATAACAATACATTTTAAATTTTGAAAAAAACAAAAAAACTTTTCAATATTATAATAGACAAACTTACCATTTCATCATCATCATGAATATTATTTGAAGAATTTGATTCATTAAGTTTATTTTCAACAGGTATATCTACATTCAATTCTGGTACAGCTAATTCTTTAACTAAAGCAATTTCTTGTTGAAGCTTTTCAATTTCTTTTTCATGTGCCAGTCTTTCACTTGAAATTTTTTCCTGAAAATGAAAGTACATATTGCATCAATTAGTTCTTTTAAATAATACACATTAAAATATTTAACTTACATTAAGAGATGCTTTTTCTGCTTCTAATATTGATTTGAGATGTTCAATTTCAATATTTAAATGATACATTTCTTTATCTTTTATTGATAACGTCTTGGTTACATTACTTAGTTTTTTTTCATATTTATTTATTTCCTCTTGTAACATACTTATTTCTGTATATTTAGCTGATAGCTCAGACCTAGAGTATAATTTAAATTTTTAAATTTTCAAAATAAAACATATTTTCTTCATGCTACTTACGCTACAACTTGTAAATTAGTTTTCGAAAGATTTAAAGCTTTTGTAACTTCTTGAAGTTGTTCACCTAATTCTACAACTTTTGCATTATAAACAGTATCTTGTTTGTGTTTTTGAAAAACACTATGTGCTCTTACTTTATATGCTTCAAATTCGTCAACTAAACTTTGATTTTCTTCTATGTAATTAGCAATAGAATCATTAGCAGTTTTTAACTCAACTTGTAATCTTCGAATCTAAAAATATAAAAGTATTCATCAAGTACAGTATAACAGTAATTAAAATAATATTACTTTTTCATTAAGTTGGGTAAATTGCAATTGATAATTTTCTTTATCAGTTTCATATTGGGTATGTAATTTATCATACTTATTGGTTAAATCTATATTCAATATCTTTTCATTGTTTAAAATTTCTTGACATTCTTTTAAAAGATTTTCTTTTTCATTAAGTAATGATTCAGCATTATTCAAACCCGTTCTACATATTTCTATTTGATGCTAAAATTTAACAAATAATAAAATCACTCAAATTAAATATATTATTGTTATTACCATAAAATAACATTTTAAATCAGACTGATTACAAGCATTGATTATAAATAAATATAGTATACAATAACCTAGTAGGTATCTATAATCAATGGTAGAAGTTATAGTTGATTGTTTTTTTGAAAAATACATACAGTAAGCTCTCATTTATCCATTTTAAGATTGATAATTTATTATTATCAATTATTTATTATTATTATTATATTAAGATTGTAATTATTAGCAAATTTAATTAATTCCAACACAATAAAATAAACTATCAACCGATTTTTTAAATTATATTAATAATTAAATTAATGAAAAATTATTAATGTAAAAATTATATTAATGTAAATATTTAAATATTAATAAAAATTGATGTATGTAATATAATAAAATAATAACATGTTAAAAGCATTTTTGTATAGTTTATCAGCCTCTTACATCTTATTTTAGATTATACACCGACTTGTTTATCCACAGTTCTTAAGCTACCAACTCTATGGATAATTGAAAGTTTACTGTTTTTTTATGCAAGTAAACATACAAATAGACTTACAATGAAAAATTATAGTTTTATTATTTAAAAGCACATAATGAAATTTAGTTTCCTTTTATTTTAAAATATTATTGAAATATAATTATATTTTTATTAATTATTATTATAAAAATATTACTTACTGAACTCTGTTTATTTCTTTCTTGTTCAGTAGTAACAATATTTTCTAAATGTTTTATTTGTTCATGCAAAGAATCAATAACACTATTAGCATTTGAAAGTTCTTGTTCTAAATTTTCACTATGTAACTTTTCTTCTTTCACTTTTTGAGATAACTCATCCAAGGTTTTCTAAAAATATAATTTTAAATGTAATTATTTAGTTAAATACATAATTTAACAACAATTAACAAAATCCTACTTCATAAGAATTTAACTCAAGGTCACGAATATTTATTTTTTGTTTGTCTGTTTTCAATTTATCCAATTCAGATTCCATACACTTGAGTTTATCTTTAGAAACTTTTAAATTCTTTGTAAGTTCTTTAATTAAAACTTCTCGATCTGCTTTGAGAATTTCACCAGCAGATTTTTCTTGTTTAATTATTTCAAGTTTTGATATTAAAGATTTTTCTGTTTCTTTTAAACTAAAATTTATTAAATTAAAATTAAAACAAGACTAAGCTATTTTTATGTTAATAATTGTAATAAAAAAAGTATAAATTACCAATTGATAGTTTTTTGAGCATTTAGTAAATCATTCTTTAATGTTTCATTATCTGATTTTAAATTTAAGCACAACTTAGTCTGTTCTAATAATTTATTTTCTTCTTCTTTCAACTTTTTACTTAATTCTTTAGTTTCTTTACATTTAATATCAAACTCATCACATTTAATATCATACTGTTGTTGTAAACACTGTAAAATAAACATTGATATATAACTTCAATTAGCTTACACAAATTAAACTAATACAACTTAATAACAATTCAATTTTAAATCAATAAAATTTGTCATAATAATATGGAACTAATAACAATTGTATAAGTACAATATATGTAAATATATATAAAATATTTCAAAAAATTCAGAAAATGTTAATAAAAATTTGAATTTTCATATTTCTAAAAAAAATGATTTTAAATTTATGTTTAAAATTTGTTTTATAGTATAAAAATATAAAGATTCTTACACGTGCAAGTTTTCCTTGTTCAGCTAAAGCTGTCATTTTGCTTAATAATTCGTTTTTTTCTTGGTTATGTTTCTTAATTTCATTTTCTATGGATTGTTTTAAATCAGATATTTGTTTTTTTTGTTTTATAGCAATAGCTTTCAACTAAAATATATTAAAATTATATGTCATTAGTTTCAAAATAAACTGTTATTTAAAATATTTTTTATTTTAAATATCAAAAAAATAAAAATAAATCACCTTTTGAAAACGATCTTCTTGACTTTCATCCATTTCATGTAACCTATAAATCTCATCTGCTCTACTAATTGATGTAGTACTAGAACCATCTATAAAACCATAAATATTAATGAGAACTCAAATAAATGTACTAAATTATAATTAAAAAGTACCAATATTATCTCTTAAGTGTTGTAATTCAACTTCCATTTCATTACACAAAGCATCTTTTTCTGTAATTTTTTCTTCAAGTTTTAATACTTCTGCTTTAAATTCACTTATAGTTATATTTTTAGTATTAATTTCTTTTTTTAAATTCTCAACTTGTAAGTTTACATTATCAATATAGTTGTTTTTAGAAATGTTTAAATTTTCAACTTCTTTTATTTTTTCTAACATAAATTTTCTACAGTTAGATATTAAATGTTTTTGTCTAGGTAATACTTCAATCTTAATTTTATGAATATACTTTAAGTTCTTATTAATTTCATCAACAAGGATTATTTTATCGTTCAAATCTATATCATTTTGGATATGTTTTATATTCAATTCTTCAGCCTGGTCCTTTGTCTCTGAAGGATTAGGAATAATAGTTTTATTTTTTATTATTTCTTGTTTATAGTTACTTATTCTATTTTTTAATGATTGGATTATATTTTCTTTTTTGTTGAGTTCATCTTTTAAAATTGTCTCAGACTCTTTATAAGACAATTTCAGTGTTTTATATTCTGTTAAAGTTTTTTCAAATAGTTCAAATGCCTCATTTAAAAAAGGTTCAAAATTGAATGACAGTTTATTACTTTCATCTATGTTATTTTTTTTAATTTGGTTTTTGACATAGTTGTCAAAAATTTCATCCAAAAGTTTTAAACAATCAGTAAAGTTTATTTGTAAGTTATTTACATTAGCAGCTAACTTTGAAATTTTAGAATTCAAATTAAAATTGTTTTCATTAAGATTCTTAATTTCATTATTTTTTACTTCAATTTCTATTTTTAAATCTTTTATAATACTTTTGAACACATTTTCTTCTTTCTGCATTTTCTGAATTCTTTGAACATAAATTTCTCTTTCATTTTCATATGTTTCCATTTGCTTAGAAAATGATTTTATTTGTTTTACAAATTTGTTGTTTTCTTCCTCTATTTCTGTATAATTGTTTATTTTTTCCTTAAGTTCAGTAATATTATTTTCCAACTTGTTAATTATATTTGCTTGTTCATCAAATGCTAAATCTTTCTTTTCACAGTGATTTTCTAATGAAATATTTTTTTGTATTAACTCATTACATTGTGAACTAATTTTATTCTTAGCTTCTTCTATTTTTAATTTTTCACTTATCAACTTTTCAATTTCTGTCTCTAAAGATTTAAATTTTACTTTAGTACATTTTATCTGTTCTTTGAGATATTTTATTTCTTCATCGGCACAAATTCTAAAAGCTTTTTCATTGTCCATGGTTTTTTTCATAGCATCTAATGCACTTTTGTTACTTTGGAGTGTTTTTTGTAAAGCATCTACTTCATCTTTTTGTTGACTGTTTAAGGTAATAATATTTTCCTTTAAATTATTGATAGTTAATTCAGCTTGTTGCAGTTCTTTATTTTTTTTCAATAATTCCTACAAATAATGAAATTTTAAATAAACAATTAAGTATTAACTAGAAATAAATAATAAAATTAAAAAATAACATTAATTATTATAACTTAAGTTTTAAATAAATAAGTATTTTATATTAATATTCATTAAACAAGAGCATTATCATCAAGTATTATATAACTTTTGAATTTTTAAACTATTTTACTTGTCTTTCTGAATGTTCATACAAGCGCTGTTGATCCATAAACTTTTGCTCCCATATTTTTTCTTTATCACGTAACTCTATGTGATATAAAAAGTTAGTTAGTTAAAAATTGAATATTTTATTTGTTTTAAACCTCCAAAATTTAAAAAATTCAAAGTTTATTTATTAATATAAAAGGATCAAAAATAAAAAAAAATAAATCAAACAGAAACAGAATAAAAACTATTAGAGTTTAATTTAAATATAAAATTTGTAAAAATATAATAAAAATTTAATAGTATGTAGATACCTTCATTTTCTTTTTTCATTTGATTGATTTCATCTTGATATTTATTCCAAATTTCTTCCTTTGATAATTTTTGCAGAACCTGTGCATACATTTAAATAAAAAATTAATAATATTATAAATAAATTAAAAGTAAAACAGCTTTAAAAACCGAATAAAAATAGTTAATTTTTTTGCATACATCATCATTTGAATTATGAATTTCCATAATAATACTAAAAATAATAAATACTGAAAATAAAAAGCTAATAATATTTTGACAAAAATATTGTCAGTTCATAAAAAACTATAAATTTACTTGTACAAATAATCATTAAATCATAATATAATTTATAATACTAAAAACGTAGTTTATACTAAACAAATTAAACAATATTAAATACACAAAGTACTATCAATATGAAAAACATAAGTACTATCACAAAAAGTTATCAGAGTTGTTACATGTTATCATTCATATGCTTAGACGAATAATAAAGATAATAATAACCGTAAATACACTATGATTATGAACGAATAAATGTAAAATTGTTCAATGATCAAATTTTAATTTAATTCAACGTTCTTCAAGTAATATTAAATATAATTTAAAATGGCATATATTGTTAATGCTCTTCTAAGATGCCGAGCTCTGGGAAAATTATCAACACCGATTAACGAATCATGTGTAAGTATATTATCATATTTACTCAAAATTATTGTTCTTCAAAACTTTCTAAACTTTTTAGTTAGGAGTACTTCCTCAAAATCAACAAATTCGCAACAAATGGCCTGATTTTAGAATGAAAAAAGATGCACGTAAAAGGGATACCCTTAGAGATTATGGTGTATACAAGTTACGCTATAATGCACTTCGTAAAAATGATATCATTCCTTTGGAAATTCAAGTAATAAATAAAAATAATAATTTGTACCACTAAATATTTTTATTATAAATATTTATAGCAAATTGCCGACAAAGAAATCTATAACTGTCCAAGGGATGCTAGTATAACCAGAATTGTTCAGCGATGTCAGATAACATCTCGTCCTCGAGGTAATGTCAAAAGATGGCGTTTAAGTAGAATAGTCTTCAGGCATTTAGCTGATTACAACAAATTGGCTGGAGTTCAAAGAGCAATGTGGTAAGTAAATTAAATTTGGTTTAATTATTTTTTATTCTTTTATTTATAGTTGTATTTTTTCAGGTAATACGTACAAGAATTTACAAATTAAATGTATGTTGTATAGTTATCATATTAATTAATTAGATTTATATATTTAAAACTACAGTCCATGTTTAATTTGTCATCTGTGAAATAAATTTTAATAAGAGTAAAACAGTTTTATTTTAATCCTAAACTATGTTTACCTTCAACTATGTTTAGTAGTTTCTTAATACTATTTTTGAAACTGAAATTAGGAATTAAACTTATCACACTAAACAGTTTCTATGTTATGATATTTTACAGTAAATTTGTTCTTTACTGTTAAGTATTTGAAAACATTGTCATTAAATAAATTAATTGATCTATTCTGGACTTTGATTATAATCTGTATTCTGAACTTTATCACTCATAAAAATTTCCATTATTCTATGGTTTTTAAAACTTAATAATAATTAAAAAAAAAAGAAAGTTGGTACTGTATTTTAAATTGTTTAGGTACACTTTTTGACAAGAAAGCACATTTAGTAGAATGGAGGAAAGTATTAAATGTCTATTATTGGAGATTTGACTTATAAAATTAAATAATTAAGATTTATTTTCATTACTTTTTATAAAGCATCATACTTTGATATACTAGTTTTTGCTTTACAAACAAACTTGTACTAGGTATGCATATTTTTCTTTTGAACTTTTAAATGGTTATTTATTTACTTCATTGACTTATAAAATATATTGTATGCTGCAAGTTTTCAAGTGTAAAATATAAAATTTGGTGGAAAAAATAATAAGTTATTATATTAATGGTCAAACAATACAAACATCAATAAATGTTTATAACTAATGAAAGGTTTATTTTATTTCTTTAACATAATTTTACAAGTTTATTGATGTATTAATTTATAACTAGGTATATACCAAATGACACTTAAAAGCTTAATTATCTCATTACATATAGTACTTAGTTAAAACTATTTTGTAATCGGAGCAATATTAGTACCTTATGGAAATAATCGATAATATTTAATTTTTTATAGAATTTTAGGTAGATAAGAAAGAGGCTTTGTGGATTATTAAATGTATTTAATATAATATTTGATAATATGGTAGTACTATTAATTGGTAAATTTTAATAATTAAAAATTGAAAGCTAACAGTAAAAAATTTGTATATATAATTTTTCTATCTAATCTTAGTAAATATAATTAAGTTGATTATATTTATTTTTCTTTATTTTATTTATTTAATGTTAACAGGCTAAGCCCTTTTTTTACAAGTATGCATTTGTACATTGTTTAATATTTTAAATTATATTATAAGATACAAGAATATAATAATATAAAAAAGTATTACATTATACATATAATTAATAACTGAAAGTGGGGTCCAAGTTGACATTTGTCATTAAACGTCTGATTGGCTCATTTTTCATATAATTGGTAGAGGTATGAGGAACGTAAAAAGGATTGGTATTTCTAGTGGGTCATTGAGGTACTTTAAAACATAAAAGTGAGGTAAGATCTGTTGAATCAACCCTGCCATCCAATAGATCTTTCACAAATCTATTACTAGCAATACGTCTACGCTCAGCTATGGAAGGATGGCCAAGTAGTTCAGAGATAGGAGAATAATTGTGTGGAGAACAATTAATTTTGAGTGTATAACTGAAAAAGCGTAAAAACTTCCGCTGAATTCGTTCAAATTGTGAGAAGATTGTGGCAGTATAAGGATTCCATATAATGCAGCCATATTCGAGAATTGGTCTGACAAGAGCACAGAATAATATTTTTAGAGATGTACCAAGTTTAAAAATTCTTGCCAATCTCATAACGAAACCAAGTATTTTAAAAGCCTTGTAACAAACATTTTCTGTATGTAGTTCCATATCAAGATTGTGGCTAAATCTAAATCCAAGGACCGAAACATAATTAGACTCACGGAAAATATTTATCTCTATTGTATTAATTTATCTTAAAATTTTGTATAAATTAATAATATTTTATTATTTACCATTACTAAATATTTTATTGTGATTTATTATTTCACTAAAATTAAGAACTAAACAAGTTACTTATTCTAGAAATATAGTTGGGAGGTATTGGAAATGTAATTTAATGTATTGATTTTGATATTCATTGTTTAAAAATTCTAAAAATTCCACTGAGTGCTAGTGCAACTATTAGTAATCTTCCTTTACAGTAATTTTTTTTGCAATTTTTTTACGATCATAAGAAACATAAATAGTTATTGTTTTTATTTATTTAAAGTAAATTTATAAAATAGTAGAGTGATCAGATTAAATTAACAGAAATCCGGGACGATAAATTTTCACTTTTGTGCTTAAACTCCTTGAATTTTGTTCGAAAACAACCCACCAAGAACTACCTATTGTTAACTTGAAGGAGCGAACTCGCCTTGAAATCAACAACATAACTTTGGAAACACTTCACAACGTCATGGGAAGCTTCGCTGTCAGACTCTCATAATGTGTGGTTAATCAAGGAAGGCATTTGCTTGAAACATTTAGATTTTTAAATATATAACATTAAATTCTACTTGTGAACTTTTTAATTGTTTAGCGAAAAATTAATAAATTTTTTCTATTCTTTTTTTCAAATCGTCGGATTTGACTGCCACACTCTGTATTTATATAAATCACTACTGTCACTGCAATACCACGTAAATAACATTTCACAAATTGTATAGGAGAGACATAAAACTAATTAATTTGTGTGCAAGAAATAATTTTACAATTTTTTTTTCTTATATTGATATTAGGAGCTTTATATAGTTTAAAAACAATGCAATTTATATTTTGTAATATCATTTAATTTAATTAATAGTACTTACGTGGTTTTTCAGCAGTATAATGAAGATACGTGGTATTGAAGGATTGAGATACGTGTTATTTAAATACAAATGTTGTAGATACTTGTAATTTATATTTATTTAATTTAATATAATAATAATATTAATTAATACTTCTTTAAAATATATCAAAACTGTAATAAAGTAAGCACGTATTCAGGATCAATTTTTTTTGAGGGGGGGTTGATCCCCTAAAATCCTCCTGGATTTTGGCTTGTATTATAGTATCAAATAATATAATATATTTTTTTATAATTATTCGAATAAAAATGTATTCTACTAATTTTCAACTATGGTTATTCAAATAAAAAAATTATTGTCGTACGGCACACTACAGTATTAATATGTAGCTATTATTCTTATATAATACTAGCTGATCCTGCAATGTTTCGCTATTACAAGATTTCTCAGATATTAATTTGCTATTTATTTTCTGGATATTAAATAATTATTTTTATTTTAGACCACTTTTAGTCACGTACATTCTTATAGACTGGACGAAACTTCAATTTTTAAAATTTTATGACTTCGTTCGCTGCGCCTGCCGACTCCACTCACAAATTCGAGTGCCACTGTGTGGGAATTTCGAGAGGACGGGGCTTCGTCCCAATGGGAATTATAGCCTAAGCCTAACCTAATTTTTGTACAAACTAGTAGATGGGATTATACTTCGTATGTGAACCTAAAATCTTGCTGCGTGAGTAAATCAGATGTTTGCGATTATATATTAGAAAAAGTGCAAAATAAATATTTGTGATATGAGGTAAGAACACGTGACATTTACCGTATTGAGATAGACATTTACCATTGGGCTTTGAAATTGCAATCGAAATTTCATTATTTTCTAAGTTATTTAACATGTTATATATTAACTTTGAAGTGGCATAACTTTAAAAGTATGTCCGAGCACCAAATTCTGACTTCACCATCGTTTTCAGCGTACCTACTTAACTATATAAGTTAAAAAAAAAAAATTACAAAAAAAAAAGATGTCCCGTAAAGTAGAAATATATGTTTATATATATTTAAAATATATCTATAAAAATATATTTAATATGTATTTAATAAATAAATATTTTATATATGTTTTATTTAAAATATTTTAACATTTTTTTATGTAATAAAATAATTCACATTAATTATGTAACTTAAAATACAATGCCAACTATTATTTATAATATGTACCTGTTTTTATTTACAAACCATATGTTTACTAAAATAAAATAAACGACAATTATTCATATACATTTTTATTCGAATAATTGTAAAAAAATCATTCGAATAAATATTGTCTAAATAATAATCTAGATAAAATGTTATTCGAATAATGCCCAATTCTGAGTAAAATATACTTACACCAGCTGCAGCGGGAGCGGATCCAGAAATTTTTTACGGAGAGGGTTCAAAATAAATTGTTTACTTACGACTAACCTGCCTGAATTTTAACATAATACGTAAAAGCAACAAAAATTATGTTGGCCCATAGCCGTCAGGAATATATAAAATAAAAAATTGAATTAAAAAAACATTCTCAAACAATTATTTTTAAGTACAAAATTTACTAACCGTGGCTACCTATAAAATACCAACACACTAGTCAATACACAATAAATATAAAATAATATAATTTTATTTTTTGTAATTGTTTATTACTCTAGTTAGTAGTTGTATTGAACCACAAAAATAATTGAAAACCCAATATATTATAAACCTATTTTGGGGGGGGGGTACGCCCCCTTTGCTCCCCCCCTTGGTTCTACACCTGAGCTGCAGGTTGTTTATATATATATCTGTGGTTTGGGCCTTTATATGTATTTGTGTGTGATTATTATTATCAATAAATAATTTTAAAAAAAATTCGTTAAAAAAAAAGTTAAATTCCGAGACATTATTATGTTGATAGCTAAACCCAATAACAACACCTTGTCCTGAAAATTTTTTTCGGGACACCGGAACACGAGTTTCTAAACATATTACATACATTTATATAGCTTAACAACATATATAATTATAACTAATAAGTTATGTATATATAAAAGTATATACATAAAATACAGAAAAAATAAACGATTAGGTACATAACAATATAATAAAGCTACATAAGTGTATATTAAACACAATACTGCTGGTAATGATAACATGTAATTGTACTTAATAATTTGGATTTTAAAATGGGTTTACCTATTTATTATTATGTACATTTATAAAATATGAGTTAATATCAAAAATAAGTGTTGGAATGTTGGTATAAAGGTTGCTGTATACATTTATAATATTTCCCGTACGCTTAATATCATACTGTAATAACAGTGGTGTACCAATTAGAATTCCAATTAGGCTGAAAGGTAAATTTTATAAAAATGTAGTGAGACCAACTATGCTGTATGGTTTAGAGTGTTGGGCGGTTAACAGGAGAATAGAACAAAGTATGAGTGTCGCGGAAATGAGAATGCTTAGATGGTTGAGTGGAGTGACAAGAGAAGATGGAATAAGGAATGAATACGTGAGAGGCAGTGTTGGTGTAGCGCCAATTGTGGACAAGATGAGAGAAAATAGGCTGAGGTGGTTTGGGCATGTGATGAGGCGAGAGAAAACGAATGCAGTAAGAGTGGTTATGAAGATGGACGTTGAAGGGAAAAGAGGAAGAGGAAGACCAAAAAAGAGATGGTTGGAAACTTTGGAGAATGACATGAGGGCTGTCGGTGTGTGCAGAGGAGATGTGATTGACCGAGTAAAGTGGAGGTGTAGGACAAGGGTGGCCGACCCCAAATAGTTGGGAGGAAGGCGAAGCAAAAGAAGAAGAAGAATAACAGTGGTGCACTACTTTTAATTTTCCTTCAGGATAAGGTTTTTAAAATTACATTTAGGTAAACTCGCATGTTTGGAATGAACTTTTTTTTCCTATTATCAACTACAATTATTTTAGCACTGTTGCTGTCATAGTAGGTAAACGTTAATTCAATTAATTTTTAAGTAGCATACTTAAGAGTAGGTTCGTATGCAGTTGCAAAAACAAAATTTATTTTCGAGACAGGGAAGGCACAACCTCTACTTTCCAGTACAACTACTACCCCCCATAGTTGTGCCATTGTTCGTACCTTATACGTACCTATATATATATTATATAGTAGGTAGGTATCTATGCGTAAAATGATAATAAGCTTGTACATAGTCATGTGGGTAGAAAATGAGAATTAAATGCTTAATATTACATGTTTCTTTAAATCAAGATCTAATCGTCGATTTAAATTTTTTTGTTCAGTGAGACACGTAAGTTTTTAGTACCTATATAATTTCATTTATTTTCCTAATACTGGACGGATTTTTATCAATCTTGTATATAAATATATATATATACACCGAACCCGTTCTCTCTCACTCTTTCTCTCAGTATGATATATACGCCGCTAGTTGATAGGTAGTGTATTCATCGCTAATAGTCACACGAATATTCATAAAATATATAATACACCAACAATAATAGTCAATAATAATAGTAATGATGATTGTTATGACGATAGTTGCAGACGAGAGGAAAAAAAGTACACAATTTACCGACGGCCGTGGGTATTTTTAGCGCGCATCGAATGTCGGAGGTGGGAGACTACTTATTATCCGGACACGGATGGTGTACATGTGCAGACGCCCAACAGCAGTAGGTAGAACGGACGGCAGCGCATTGACCTAGAAAGTAGAAATGGCATCGGCACACACGATTTAGTGATGGGAAGGATGTAGAGTTGCTCTGGTTGGCCGGCCTTGGCAATGCGACTTGCAATCATGATTGAGGTCAATTAACAAGGCCATGCGCGGGTAGTGGCGGCGGTCAGGAGAAATAAAACATAAGTATCAATATTAATATATATATGTATGGACTGTAATCATTTCACCGGCCTCATGGATAACTAATGTGCAGTACACATTACATATGTACGTTTTATTTTTATTTGTGACAACAAACGAAAAAAAACAGTCTATAATCACAACTGAAATTAAGTAGTAAATTATCCATAACTTCATGTATTTTGTAATTCCATGTCGGTTAGTATTATAAATCTTTTATGAAAAATATTATATTATAACAAAATATTATTACAATAGTATTGTGTGTGTATAATATGTGCAGTACTAATAGGGGTACATATTAGCGTATAGGCAGGGGAAGTGTTGTATTAATATTTTTTATGTATATATAGATGAAAATTGTAACGGAATTTGGTACACACAGGTCTGCAAAAATATTCCATTTTACACAATTTTTTGGTTGTATCCAGTACAATATATACTGCAGACTTTAATACTGGGGCCAAATAGAATTCTCATCCTTCCAATACGGGTTTCGATACTATCAAGTTTACTTTTGTTATGACTTAAAAAACCAAAAGTTTTGTACCAGTTTTTATCCTTTTTTTATTGTCAAATGTTTGTAAAGAAAAAAAAATACTTCAATCTAGAGCTGAATTTTCATTATTTTTTCTTGATTTATATAATATATATATTGTATGAAATATTAATATATATATATTCTCAAAAAATAATTCAGGGTCTGCGAATAGTCGAAAATAAACCAAAAACCATATACACGTTTAATTATCATAAAAAAATGATTTACTATTTATTTATTTCTTTTTCTTTTTGATAAGTGTAATATTTAATACAATTATTTAAAATGTAGGCCATTGAAATCATATTGTCGAAAATATATCAGTGCATAAAAACTGTTATTTCTATTTCTTTTAAAATGGTAATTTTTTTGGACATTTTAATTAAATTATGAATTTATCATTTCATCTGTTTGATTCATGTTTCTATTTGTAACTTTTGAATCTTTATTTTTGTTCTGAGGGTTTGAGATCTGGGAATTCCACAAACCCACGAAAATACGGCGATGGGTAATACATCTACGGGTTTTTCTTTTCAATAATCGAAGACTACAAAGTCTATATTTGTTTACAATTTTCATAATGTGGGACAGCTTAATAAAATCGTATCAATTGTACAGCGATTTTATACCAGGATATAACAATAGAAGTTATGAAACCAGATACTGAGATAGCACAATAGAGTAACGTGAACCAAAAATATCCCCGATATACCTTTAGACTTTGGTTGCCTACTTACCACCACAATTATGTATAAGTATTGACAGTGAAAATGACGCACCAGAAGCTCAAAAACATAAAATATCATGTGCAATAACGTGGGTATATAATATGAATGTCTACAGAAAATCTAGAAGTAAACAAGGATTTAATTATCAATAACACAAAGCCTTACATTAAATATAGGCACGTCGATGTCGAATTATGAACTATATAAATTGTATTTGAATTTTGATAACGTATTAAATATTATATGAATTATTACAAAGCAAATGTATGAATATAAAATAATTCAAGAGTGTATAAAACAAGCGCGGCTTCAGAGACTTACAAAAAGGTGGGGCATTTTTTTCAGCCGTCACTAAATTGCAAAGGGGACTTAGAGTTAGAGAATATTCTAACCTGGAACCTGTAAGTGATTACTGATAATAGTTGTTTCCCCAAATTAATACAGAGTCCGACTACGTTCCTGTATTATGATACACACGAAATATTAATGTCATATGGTTTTTTTAGGCCGCCAAATAAAATTGTTAGGTAGGTAATTAAAATCAGGATTTAACAGTTCACAAGGAAAAATATGTGAAAAATTAAAATTTTTAAAAAAAATCTGGGGGCACGGCCCCAGAGCCCCCCCCCCTTGGAGCCGCGCCTGGTATAAAATAACATCACTGCTTTTTTCGTTCAGTACTTCATCTATCGGGGCGCAACGCAGCGATATCTACCTAAATACTTTTATTTTGATAGTTATTAATATTGGTATTTTTATGAGTATGAGTTTATTTTATTACACCACTATTAGTTTTACAAATAAAAATCAATTCGAAATGGCTGTTTTAAAATTGTTTACACATAACATATATATAATAAAAATTCGAAGAAATTAATATCTATACAAGCTACAATTGTAAGTACCATAGGCGCAATTTGGGTTAAATTTATGGGGGTGCTAGATTTAAGTTGACCAAAGTGACTCGTGGGGGGCTTTGCCCCCCACACCCCCCTACGGCCTTACCACAACACCATTTATACATTCATCGCATTAACTTATTAATCTATAATTTATAAGAAAATAATATTAAAGAAAATAAAACACAGATTCAAGGTACCTATATAAATACAGGTAAATACATTTTTTATTTTTATTTAATTATTATATTAAAGATATACGTCTTTGAGTCAAACCAAAGTTATTTATAATTTTATCTTTATCAATTTTAGTGCTAAGATCTCTCTCAATACTGATAACTGACAAATCGGTAAATTTCGATTGTCCCATACTTGTCCTAAGCCAATTCTTTATACGACGCATCGACGAAAAAGACCTTTCACAAGTAGCCGAGCTTATAGGAATTGTCAATCCTACTTGAATAAGTTTAAATAAATTTGGAAAAACATCTTTAGTCACCACTTTCTTTATTCCTTGTATATCAAAATCCAAATTTCTATTTTGTATACAATTTCTTGTCAGCAACATTTCAGCTTTTAATGACATTAAATCAATATTTACAACATCCTGAAATTATATCACCCTCACGTGATTATTTTATTTACAGAATTAATCTATATTACATTAACTAACCTTGTAATGATTAATGAAATATGAACCTTTTTCAAAATCCATTTTCATAAATTTGTCTAATGAGTTAGCTAAAACTAAACTTTCATCCGAAAAACGGTACTTTAAATTGACAATAACAGAATCAATTATTTGAAAATAAATGATTTTCCAATGCTCATTGTCAATTGTTCTACATTCCGACTCACTTTGTTGTCCAGTTAAGGTTTCAAGATTATAGCTCTGTAAGTGATGTGGCTCTTGGCGTTTACGTTTAGATTTTGTTCCTAAGGATATAAAAGTAAAAACATTAATACTTTTAGGTACCTATTAATGTTAAAAATATCTTATTCTTGACACATTTTTAAATTATTAATTCTTACCAGAGTTTGATAATTCCAATGTTATTTGGTTTAACTGTGCGAATTCCTTAATTTGTTCCCAAAGCTTAAAAAAACTATCTTCATTCCTCTGATTTTCAAAAGTAGAAATTACACTTTGAATTATATTACTTGATGTTCCCAAGGTAGCAGATTTAGATTGAAGTTGATTGCTTAAAACATTTATAATGGATAACACTTCATTCAATATGTGAAGAACTATTATAAATTCTAATTTATTAATAGAACTTAAAATACCTACAAATCAGAAAAGTGAACATTATTATTATTTTATTTACTATATATAATTAAAAAAAAACATTTAAATTAAAGTTTTATAATAATACCTAATGCACGTGCTACATCTTTATCTATTTGTTCTTCGATTTCATCGTTGAGAATATTAAGAATGCTAGAATAATTTTTCAACATTGCAACACAATTTTTATATCTGCACACCCATCTTGTATCACATATTCTTAATACATTTCCTTTATTTAATCCTAAATTTCTTTGCATTTCACATAATTTTTTATTTTTTGATGGTTGCGAAAAGTGTACGTATATTGCTTCAAGCATATTAAAAACATTTTTTGCATTCTGAAAAATATAATAAGACATTTTTTATTAATATCTACAAATCTATAGATTTTATGATTTTGATTTGTTTTAATATTACCTTTATTGTCTTACATGTATCTACAACTACTAAATTAAGGCGGTGTGCCATACAGTGAGTGTATATAGCGTATGGATAGTGTTCTTTAATTCTTGATTGAACACCGCGTAAGTGTCCAGACATAACACTGGCGCCATCATATGATTGTGCAATTATTTTGATTTTAGACATAGTCAGTTTTTGTTTTTCAAAACATTCAAACAGTGCAGTGACAATATGGTTGGAAGTTTGTCCTTTTGAAACATCAACAAAACACAAAAATCTTTCATATACATCCAGGTCAATGGTGTATCTCACACAAATTGACAATTGTTCTTCTCTATAACATCTACAATTAAATGACAATTTAATTAGTTTTGACGCATTAAAAAATAAGAGTTTTATAAGAAAAATGCATAAAACAAACCTAGCTTCATCGCACATTAAAGCAAAAAAACCAATCTTTTTAATTTCTTTTACAATAGTTTCTCTGATATCCTCTGCACACAATTGAATTAATTGATCTTGAATAGACCAGCTAGTATAATTTGTTGTTTCATCAAATTTGATTTTGAAATCCGGCTGATAATTTGATAATAATTTACATAATTCCTTAAAATTACCTGAAAATGTTAATGTATATAGATATACTCCTGAAAAAATAAACTTATTATTTATAAAAAAATTAAAATATTACATAATGTTATTAAATATAAATGCAGTTTAAAATTAACTTAAGAGTACCTTGGTTTAGAGAATTTGCATCTTCTCTGTGGCCTCGATAGGCAATACCTTGTTTCCCCAAAAATAATATGATGTCAATAAGCGTACCAATATAGGTACGGTTTTTGGCCACTTGTTCCTTATAGCCACTACACTGCTTTACCATAACAGAACCAGATTTCTTACAAGCCAAGTACCCAGACATCTTAGATACACAAACTAAATGTTGCTTTGTTTTGTCATGTTTTTTCAGTTTTTCATTAAGCTAAATAGACAAAAAATTAAGTACATATTTTATGAAATATAAAGGTATAATATATACCTATACTCTAAAGTTTGATCTATTTTTATTTTTTTTAGTAATATTGTTCAGAAACCAAAATAGTCAAAATATAAACATACTTTTTGCCAGTTTGAAAATCCTTTTTTTGTCCAAACATCATCAATAAGTTCATCAGCAAACATTCTACATGCATAGCAAAATGCTGCGTTGCTTTTCATACTATACTCCAACCAAGTATATTGTTTATACCATTGGCTACTAAATGATCTGTTTTGCGAACCAAATCTAGTTTGTTTATAAATCTACATGATAGTGTAATTTATTATTTTACTACAATATTGAATATATACAAATAAAAGTATTTTAATTTTTAAATAGGTAGGTATTAAATTATTAAATGAATAATATTAATACCTACTAGCTACGATAAATAATAAATATAATATAAATTGCTGACAATTATCTAATAATGTCAATATTATTGTTATTCATTTTACCAATTATTAACTTACATTTAAAACAGGACGGCAAGGTCCACTAGCGAGATTTCCCAAATCGGAATGTTGGAGATTATTTTCGTTGTGTTGAAAAGGTAATGTTTCAACAAAATCAGTATCAGTTTGATTAACTATAACGTCATCTTTTTCTACAATTTCAATGTCCGGGTCATCAACAACCTCAGAATTCATCTAAAAAAATTTAAAAATATAACAATAATTAAAATTATCATTAAGATGATTATAAAGAATGTTTTTTTCTGTATTTAATAAATATCAAAACTTACTTCTTGGTGTTTATCATTTTTTGACTTTTTTTCAAAATTGAAAATATTAAAAATCTTTTTAGTATTTTCCATTATAAACTTTAAAGCAATAACAACATTAACAACTTGAGTAATAATAATATTATTCAATTTTCTTAGCAAGGGTAAACAGTAAACGCCTAACTTACACCTTACACGTACCACGTACGACGCACAGGATTCACGATTCAGACACTTGAGTGTGGACTGATGGTGGAACGTGTGTGTTTTCACAGAAAAATGCAATTGAAATGGTCACCTCGGAGTTCGGATCGACAATAAATTGATTACGCGCGTTCTATTTTTAGACGATTTTTGTATTTACCAGATTCGTGAAAGAAATTGATAAGCTAACGGGATACTCGAATATTCGATATCGATAGACGTTTCGGCGTAATCGTTATCGACTATCGTTCTATGAAGTATAAAATCTTCTTGTGTTATTAATACATAGTAATATATTAATCAATATAAACAATAAATTACCCATAATATTATATAAGATAGGTATTATTATATAATATTTATATTATTATTATTATGAAAGTGAAAAGTCTTAGAAATAAATTTATTCTAATGCCTATGGGCTATGACATAATATGAAAAGTAATAACAAATAAATTTTGGGGGTGCTAATATGAAATTTGGGGGTGCTAAGCACCCCCAAGCACCCCCCAAATTGCGCCAATGGTAAGTACGTATATACAAATATAAAAAAAGATATTTATCATGCCTTTTTATTTAAGAAGAAAATATTAAAATGCTGACTCATTAAACATGTGATATAAAAACATGTGCCGTAAAATCGATGCTTGATAAAAAGAAAAATGAAATGTGTTATTTGTTATAGTTATTTAAAAATAAATATTTTGAATAGTGAATATTGTGAAAATATATTATTAACCCATTATTGAAACAAATAATCATATATTAATACGAAGACTTAAAACATTGACTATAATTAATATAAAAAAATGATAGAAATTAATAAATGTGCTTATGTTTGATAATCTGCAAAAATTTTCATGATGTTCTTTTATGACAATTATTTAGCATTTCTTCTTCTTCTTCTTTTGCCTCGCCTTCTTCCCAACTATTTGGGGTCGGCCACCCTTATCCTACACCTCCACTTCACTCGGTCAATCACATATCCTCTGCACACACCGACAGCCCTCATGCCATTCTCCAAAGTCTCCAACCATACCTTTTTTGGTCTTCTTCTTCCTCTTTTCCCTTCAACGTCCATCTTCATAACCACTCTTACTGCATTCGTTTCCTCTCGCCTCATCACATGCCCAAACCATCTCAGCCTATTTTCTCTCATCTTGTCCACAATTAGCGCTACACCAACACTACCTCTCACGTATTCGTTTCTTATTCTATCTTCTCTTGTCACTCCACTCAACCATCTAAGCATTCTCATTTCCGCGACACTCATACTTTGTTCTATTCTCCTGTTAACCGCCCAACACTCTGAACCATACAGCATAGTTGGTCTCACTACACTTTTATAAAATTTATCTTTCAGCTTCATTGGAATTCTCTTATCGCATAACACGCCCGATGCTTCTCTCCATTTCATCATTTTACAATTATTTAGCATTTATGGAGGTTAAAACGATCAAAACATTTATTCATCAATAAAATTGTTCGTTAACTATTTTTTTTGTTATTTATTTATGTTACAGAGTGTATTTTTTTGTTTTCTTTATCGAAAACCGTGCTGAATGTACGAATATATTAACGATCGCCAATCTATTTTAGTTTTAAGACGAGTGTATCAAAAAAAAAATATACGAAATTAGAACCAACGGAGTAAAAACCTATGCGAGTATAGCAGGGAAGGCTTATTAATCACCATCCTCCGGAAAATCAGAAATTTTCTTATTAAAAAATCTACCTGATCAACAAAGATAATAGTTATTTCAAAGTTTCCCCATGGGAATTACAAATAAAATATATAAATATATATTATATAATGAGTAATAAAGCATGCTATTTATCAACATTTTTTCAAAATATCCTGAAATTTTTTTCCACATTCGCCCCTGATATACCTTGATAGTTGAAATAAATAAAATACAAACAAACATCATTTATTTATTCATCAATTAAATATTATTTCTGAATATCATAAGTATTAACGAAGCGAAATACATTTTCATGTGCTTCAGCACCAAATCGAAACCAAAGAATATATGTATTTTATTATATGTGTATATAATAATCTTATGATTAAAATAGAACATTTCTGATCAAATACAATATATTATTAATTTTTTTTCCATTTAAGTGTTCACAATTATTTTTTAGCAAACATAAATCGCATTGAATGCATTTCTGTGAGATTTAAAATGAATTATAGCACAATGATTTATTTTAAGGAAAATGAACACCATTCACCTCTTAACCATATTATTAAATATCTATATTCGTTACATGAAGTCCCAAAATTAGTATAATAATATATTCTCTAAAAAGACGAGTTTATAAAATCACAAGCTTAAAATGAAATGGGTTTATTTTTGTTAAACATAAACCAGAGTTTTTCAATAAAATGTTTACTGCAAAATCGCGTAATAATGCCAACGTTACCAACTTGGAGATTTAATGTTTGAGAAAGAAATTATAATTTCATAAATATATCAACAAAAGTCGTATCTCCTAATTTCCAATCACATTTTTGTTTTGTTTATACTGAGGATTAAAATATTATTATTATAGATACGAAAAATGATGAGTGTTTGAAGTCCACACAATTAATCAGACATTGTTGTCAATACATAGATCATATTCTGTTCGGAACATACATGCAATGAATAAATTATTGATGAAATTATTAAAGATTAGACGTCAACAGGTATATATAATTTTACCAAGTCGAAAACCAGTCAGTAGATGATCTAGTTCTGAAAAACATATTAAAAGGGAAAATAATTACCTAATAATTGAATAGTCTTTACTGAACAAGTGCATGTATGTATATGTTATATGAGAGTATGTAATTCAAATAATGTCAATTTGGATATTTTTTTAAAAGTTGATGCTGCCACGAATAGTTTGTGGCTTTTTCAATTCTATAAAGCTTAAACTTTGTTTAATAAAATACTGAATTCATTATTGTCTGTATGTTTTTAATATTATAACGATTTTAATTGTATTTTGAAAATATTATTTGGGTATAACTATAGAGTTGTTTGCTGTTTTAATTTGTAATATTATATACGTTTTTCTTATGTTGACTGTTATAGAAAAAACTAATATTGATCAACAAGATTATAGTAGATAACGCATATTATTTTTAACATATGTGTATAAACTAGTGGTAAGTCATATTGATATTTTTTTATTTTTAACATACTAGAATTTTGTAACAACAAATTTATGTTACCATTAATTTTTTGCGGAATATTATTTCTAAACTCAACTGTCGTCGTAAACTAATTGCTCTAAACAATTAGAATTATCATTGACTATAGAATATTATCTATCAATTATTGAGTTAATTTTTGTTTTTAATCCTTCAGCATTCTCGAGTAAGCTGTTATCACGACCTTGAGCGCAACAACATTATATAGTTTACTGACACATATATAATTATCTGTAGCAGCTACTTTTGAATCGAAAGAATACATTTCTCTTTCATTCATTTAGGTTTATTTGCCCGTGAAAGATGAATCTAGTAATTTTCGTGGTGCGTACACACGACCAATAATTACGTGGAAATTTCTTTTTTGCGGGTATTTTTTCGCTTTCTCTCTGTCTCTCTGTTTCTGTCATTCTCGCGCGAAGACGCATTTTGAGGGCGATGACTCTTCCACTACAGTACATACAAACAACTCTCACCGACGGTGGTTTTCTTTCGTTCATTACAAAATATTAGTACAACTGGTTACAAACGATAAACACCCCGATTCGTTGAAATTATTATTTATAATAATAATAAAATATTTTTTTTCAGTATGAGGTTTACTTTCTTCGAAATACTAGATTGCCAAAGTTATTTTAAGTAACATACTTGTATTTAAAAAAAATGTTTTAACAAATTTACGTCCCAATATTGATAAGCATAAAAAATTAAAAGTCATGCTCTTTAGAAATCCATTTTTTACATTATCGTTATACTTGCATATATTATACATGTACACTAAACTTCCTTGCTTTTTCCCTCCATTAAGATGATCCATCACAATACAGTATTTAAGATCTAACATCATCATATAGTCGTAAATGGTATATATATATACAATGATATTTATAAAACACTTTTATTATATGCGAATTGACTTTCTTTTTTACTTGCATTAACGATAATTTCATAGCGTATACAATAAATCGCGCGACACATTCATGTACTTATATTATGTATTATTATACTATATATTGTAGTTCTTATAGCTGAATTATTATACAAGTATGTTATACATTTGGTTTTCATTAATAACACGTTGGATGGACATCAAACTATCACCACAACCGCAGCAGTGATACACACATCATTCCAGCGGTGTGTCCGTGTTCCGCTACTTGATAGGTGTACATCAGGCATATAAAGAAAAATTGCTATTGACGCGTGTATGGATCGGACATCACGTATCGGTTTGAATCAAATGCGTGCATGGAAAATTAATTTAATGGATAGAAGAAAAAAATATGGAGACCGCTGTCAACAATTAGACCGCGGTGTTTCTACACGACTACAGTGTCTATTATATTTTATACGTACGTTTTTCGAATAAAGAAAGTGAAGTCGAGAGGATTTTTGCTACACTTATTGACACGAATTGCACGTCTTTAAACGAGGGAATGCTCGTAGCATCGTTAAGTAGGTACCAAAATACTATTGGCCTTATTATATCGTTTTTGTTTGATGACAACGTAAACGATTGATTTATGTATGGATGCACGTGAATTCGAGTAGCGTCTATAACAATTCACATTATAGTTCTCGCATTTAACTAGTGACACAATTTCAGTTAATCATTTGGGACTTGTCGTTAATGACTATCATCGAGTGATTGTGATCACCAGGTCAAGTTGACTAGGTTATTTTTTATTTTTGTCAAGATTTTTTTTCAACTTTTTTTCGGCGTTGCAAATTTCAAAAATCAAAGAAGCCAGGATGGGTTCGAGTGCATATTCGGATACTCAAAATGACAGCTCGGAAGTGCTATAAACAGAACAACGGACACAACTTTTGTTCTTGTAGATAAATATAATTCTCACCCTCCAAGCAAAAGTTTTGTACAAGGGTTAACGATAAGAAACAATAACATATCTCGTACGCACATACCAATTACACAAATGAAATGGAGGTCAATATACCCGAGAGGAGGCAATGACCATTGTAGTAGCTGCAGCGGCGGCAACGTGCGCAGAGAGCGTAGGTATACCTATAACACACACACACACACAGATTTATATGCTATAGGCAAAGAGAAATGTTGGTTTTGATAGTAGGTAATAAACGTGTATATCTATATACATTTGATAATAAATATATATAGTACGTATAAAAGTACTTTCTCTTGTCGGCCACGGCCATGGAAATGAAAGAATCACTCGTTTTCACTGCTCAACGAAGGTGCATTGCCATGGTTGTTGTATAGTATTGAGGTCATCACCACCACTCTTCAAAAGAAGAAGAAGAAGAAGAAGAAAAAAAAAAAATTGAACGTAATTTATAAACATGTATATATATACACACGAATACATACATAAGTTTATATATACATATACACTATATTTTTACTTCCCTTCTCCATCCACCTCATCTATATTTACTCACTCTTTCTCTCGGCGCGCATAAAAGTAATTTGCGGAAGAAAGTGAAATAATTTGTCACACTTTTTTCGTGTATTCCGGAGCTCTATATAATATTTAATTTTGTTGGACCTGCTGACCGATTTTCGGGCATACCGACACCGCGGTGGCCGTGTCTGATTATTCGTACTATCAATAATTGAACGCACCGTAGAGGTTTTGCGTGTTCTACTTGGAAACGAAATACATCGGGCGATTCGATGCGAACAACCTACAACATCTGTTGATGGCTAATTGAAGCAGGCGATCGACGAAAACAGATAGTATAAGTACATCAATTGTTGCAACCTATGCCAACTTAATATGTTGTACAGATACAGGTATTTTTACAAAAATACTCGGTTAAAACCAAGGGCGGCTTTAGTTATTTACCTGAGATGGGGGCAATATTTTTTGTTGTATAAATATTTAAACTATAGTAAAATTAGTCAGCAAGTATATAATATAGCAAAAATTAGTGTATTAAATGTAGGTATTGAGTTATTATTTAGGTAAAAAAAACAATGTATTTATCCCTGTATTTTATGTAAAAATGTGGTTCTGACTATACTTTCCTATCATGTTATCAATTTTTGCAATTTCGTTATCAGATAATAATTAATTTGGATCAAAATATTACCATATAAGTACATAATAATATCATACATTTATACAAATTATGCATATGCATATTACAACAATTAAAATATTTAACGAAATAAAGAGTAAGATGTCTTGGTTGTGGGGGGGCATGGTCGCGTATGGCCCCCCTAAAACCCACCCCTAGTTGAAACAAATTCACGGTTTCCGCTGCACGAAATATCGTCTATATGAAATCATGCGTCTGGACGATTAACAATGGCTGGCGCGATCACACCCGACCAAAAATTAAATAGAGTGTTCTTTTTAATAATGTCCAGAATA
This sequence comes from Sipha maydis, assembly GCA_034509805.1. Lineage (NCBI taxonomy): Eukaryota > Metazoa > Arthropoda > Insecta > Hemiptera > Aphididae > Sipha > Sipha maydis. The sequence goes on from JASXSY010002183.1 coordinate 271,978, forward strand.
GATAAATAATTATCAGTCGACATTTAACATGGCCAGTTTACCTTTTCGTTTCCATGGAAATGTTTCAATTTCTAATTTTTCTAACTTATTCATTACAAGTGCATGTATCTATATAATAACGGGTGACGTCTGTATCTTAGTACATAGACAAAATCCATTGAGTTATAAACTCTGCATCGATATATATATATGTGTGTGTGTGTGTGTGTGTGTGTGTGTGTGTTCTTGTTGCATAGATATTGACAACAATACGTACTCAGCAGTGGCGTAGTGCCGTAACTAGAGGTTGGGGAAAATTGGCGGTTTTCAAGGGCGCAGTAAAGTAAGTGGCGCATTTAAGTTAAATCAAAATTAGTTAATTTATATAAAATAAAATTGGCTACGAAGGGTAGTTACGGCACTAGTACCTAGATGAAAAGATCGCTTTTGATTGTTTTACACGCCACCGAAGAGATACTGAAATCACGTGTTGACAGTAATAAATAAAAGACACAATTAGCTATTTTCAGAGGAAATTTTCTTTAACGTTACGGAGGCATGTAGGTGATTTGTGGGTTAGATTATCTGAGATAGACGTAGACAATTTTGGATGGACGGAAGGAATATTTAGAGTTGCCTCTGAACACATTTCAGCTCACTACGCCACTGACAAACCATATATAAAATACGGTTCCTATTTAAGTATACATTGTTGAGATCACCGAAGTCGAAAACCTCATTATTCATAATGGATATTGTAATAATATTAATTATCTCACCCATCTACCGCGAATACGATTTTCAAAAATATATGTGTGTGTCGCAAAGCGTGTTGTTGTCGAGCGAAAGCGACCCGATTCTTATGTACACGTTGACTCGTGTAGCTTACGAGTCGCAAATGTGACTTTATAATGTCATTATAATTATTACTATCATTATTTTAACACCCCTAACCTACACCAATATTTATAATGATACGCAAATGCGCAGTTACTTTAGGGATACGAATTTTTGTTCATATTTTGTTGTACCTATACCTACGCGTTAAGCATTTTACTATGCCCACTTTAATGCTGCACGCGGCACCGCTCGTTTTGTACACGACTACATTATAATATCGGATACGTAGTATAATTGTGAAGCATACGTTAAATTATGGCTCATACGAAGACCTACTTTTGACTATCACGATTCCGAAAGACTCGAAAAAATCAAAAAAAAAAAGAAAAAAAACACTGGTTCGCCACTACTTTATTGTATTCTACATAGTTGTGGTACCCGATGGTGACGGCGGCGTCCGGGTACACTCGTAGACGGTTTTCGTCAACTGCGAAAATAGTTCCCGGGCACGTCGTATCATAAAATATAGTCGAGACACGCGCGAGTATTTTTCGGCGCACAGCGGTATCTTTCTCTAAGCCCGGAATACTACTACATCGATGACCATGCACACGATATATAGTCTACTGGTGCTGCTATTTACCGCGTGAACAAAAATCGCACGCGATACTAGTACACTGCTAGTTGCAGTTGTCAACGCGACCAGACGAAATATACAATAATATTGTTATTCAGGTAATCTGTCTGGGGATTATGCGCGGCGTATATATTAAACGTAAATGTGTGTTGGTGTGTGTGTGTGCGTGTGTTTGGACAAACGTGCACACACACACACACACACACACACACACACACACACACGCACTCGCTACAGTCGACTGTATCCGGCTTTCTTTGGCGTCGTCGTCGAAATAACGAAGACAACCGCACACGAACGCGCACACACCGCACACAATGAGCGCGTTGCCGTGACGAGATGTGTTTAGTGGGTCAACGTGCTACCGGCTGCCGAGCACGACGACAAGGTAAAAGTGGTTTTTTTTCTTTCGTCTTTCTTTCGTTCTTTCTTTTTTGTTCCCGCATCACGTCCGACGAAAACAACACACAATATCCGTGTATATAATATCGTCTATACTGCACGTACACAACGCGAAGACGCACGCAAATCGATATATATATATATATATATAAACATATTTTTATTTTTTTCTCGCCAAACATCGAAAAAACGTACTAGGTTTTATAGGAGATTCTGCGCAGCAAGTGTCCCGCTGATACCGACCTCGTCAACATAACATTATCGAACAGTCGCCGACCGGCCTACCACTGTTCTGTCCAGGTGTGATGTTTAATTGAAACTCGTTATTATTATTTATAATATCGTTAATATTATTGTTAAACCGCACGGAATGCACCGTGCCCAAGGACTTGGCTGTGGAAAATATATCCTGCGAATTTTTCGCGCCGGCTATCGCCCGCCCGAGACTCTTAAATGTGGTCGCTGTGAGTGTGAATTCGGCACGGACCGAAGGAACGTGCAGCCAACCGAATCGGGGTCACCGTGTTGTTTTTATCTTCATTTTCGTGGCGGTTGATTTTCTCGCTCGCTCGCTCACGACCAAATATCGCATGAATCGTAAGCGTTGTTTGCGCACCAACGACGAGTGCGCGCACACAAGCACGAAATGATAAATATTAATCGTTCGTCGTGAATCGAAAAATAATGTCTTCTGCGCCCATTACCTGTTTAATAATTTTACCTACTAGACGCGTTGGAGATTTTTAATCGTTTTTCTTTCCGTGTACGCCGTACTACAAATTATACTATCCATCTAGTACATCGCGTCACCAACGTGTAGCCAAATAAAGGAAATAATTTTACAAGTATATACATACATATAGTTCCACATATACGTATATATTATTACAACGGATTTCTGTATTTTTTTTTTTTTTTTGTTTTAATAAGACACACATAACTAAGAATCGGAAGACGGTATACCATTCCAAAAATTATAATATTGTCGTTTAAAAACACTTGTTGATGATTATAGTTTACGCAAATATTAACTTAGACCTATTACTTCTTACCATACAAATTATAATATAATATATTCTCATTTATTGTATAAAAACAAATCAAGTACCGGTAGGTCTAACAAAAGAAAAACGATAAACATGCAATTTTAACCTTAAAACCATTACAGCAATAAATTAACAACTATTGAGATATTAAATACTATATATGATTATTAAAAAAAAAAAAAATTCAATGAATACAAAAATAAGCTAAATAAATTAAATACAAATAAATAAATACAAAACAAAATAGGGTCGTCTAGGTCGTTTGAAACCAGAATGCATTCAAGTAGCACATGAATATAAAATTATATTTTTCATACAATATGGTATATTAACTCATAGGATTTTCTTTCAATATTTAAACTACGCCCGACGATTTGCTATAAATAACTTATATACAACAGCACAAGTAGTAAAGTGATTCGTGAAACAAATTGCAAGTGAATATAAAACTACTCAATGCTAAAATTAACATTACAATACATAAAGGGTGTTCTCTGACCGAAAAAAAATAAATAAATTAGAAAAAAGAAAAAAACTATTTCAGTTGAATGAAGGTTTTTTCATATTTGATCAATAACAAGAACAAATTAGTACAGACATATAAGCGACAAAGAACACCGAATAAATAACAAACAAACAAAACAATAATATAAATTAATTGTATAAACAACGTATTTCCTGTTAACCAGTGATCGCTATTCACACATACAATTATAACTTAAACAGTATGATAATAATAATATTAATAATAATAATTATAATAATAATAATATTAATGATACAATAATGATATTACATATAATAATTATAATAAGAATGAAAATAAAAATAAAAATAATAATAATAATGATAACTATTATTATCACTCACAAACAATGATTTTGTACTTTTTTTAAGACACTAATCGTTGCCCACGTCGTTTAATATTTTTATAAAGGTCTGATATATAACATTATTTATTGAGATTCAAATGTCTCCAGGGAACGGCTATTTCCGTAATCGTCGTTGCTACACATTATACACACTGTACAATTTGATAAGATTATGGTACAAATCTTAAAGGATGACCGTAGAGAAATAAACCAGTATTTCACCGAATTCAATATGAAATGATAATAGTCGGAGAAATAAATATAAACAAAGAAAAACAATGAAATATTATTACATTATTTATAGTTTTAATAGTAAAATATAATCGAATATTCAAATCTTTGGTCGAACGTGACACAGTTTTACCTATACATCGTATTGAACTGGGCGGAAGTAATAGGTGCTATTTGTACCCGCCCGGTCCTCGGTTCACACGCAAATAAAAATAAATAAATAAATATATCGTATTGAATATTAACGACCGCTCGCCGCGAAAAAAAACTTTGAGTGTGTGGAGGGGGGGGGCACTATGAAAGTGTGTAAAATGCGGGACGATAGCGGTGGTTGCCGGTGGAGATGGAGCGAAATAACGAAAACAATAAAACATGTTTGACGCTAGTGTCGACAACGTAACGCAATGTAATCATAATATTTGGTACCTGCACTTATCATGGTTTGCCGCGCGGAGGGTTGTCCGACGCAGGACGGGTAGCGAGACGGACAGCAAAGAGCTGTGATAGGGACTGCGCAGTGCACCACCGCGTAGTCGGTCGCGGCTCAATCCCTGCCGCTCCGTTTGTGTATCTGCGCGTGCTTGATAAGATGAGCCTTCTGCCGGAACGCCTTCTGGCACACCTCGCACCGGAACGGTTTCTCACCCGTGTGCGTGCGCAGGTGAACTTTTATGTTGCTCTTGTTCAAGAACCCGCGGTTGCATATGTGACAGTTGTGCACCGTTCGTTCCCTGGCCACGTTGCCGTCCGAACAGTACACCACGGTGCTCCTGGCGGTCGACCCGCCTCCGCCTCCTCCTCCGCCGCCACCACCGCCGCCTCCGCCGCCCTTGGTCTTGCCGCTCCTGTTGCGCGACTTCTTCGTCGCCATGTGCGTGCCCTGACCGGGCGTGGTGGTGTGCGCGAACTCGGGTGACGGCCGCGAGCTGTGCACCGCGGCCGGCGGACGGCATGTACCCGCCCAGGTCGGTGGTGCTGACCACATGGCTGGTCGGGCTGTGCGCTAGGTACGACGGGGTGGACGACGAAGGCGACGACGCGCAGTCCATGTGATAGCTGCCCGCGTCCTGCAGCGGCGCCTTGTTGGCCGGCCCGTTCTGCAGACGACTCTGCAGCAGTGGCATGAACGCCGCGGCCGCCGGACGGGGTGCCGGTGGCGGCACGTTGGACGTGACCAGCTCACGGGGTTGCTGCTGCGGCGGTTGGTACATGTTCGGCTTCTGCTGCATGGACGGTGGCTGCTGATGGTAACCGCCTGCGCCACCCGCACCCGCTCCGCCACCGGTGGTGCCTGTGCCCCGCGCCGTTAGGCATGCTGGGGAACTGTGAGCTGGCTACCAGGTCGTGTATGGTGACGTCGGCCAGTATGCCGGACTTGCTGTCCTGTGGCGAGCCGTTCGGGTGCTCGTACGAGGCCCACTCGTCACCCACGCTCAGCCACTCGTCCGGCCCGTCCACGGGCCGCGTGGTCGCCGCTGGCCGTCACCGTGGTGTCCGGCCCGAATGACGGGCTGCCCATTAGCATCTCGAACTCGTCGAACTGATTGTCGACAAACGTGTCCTCCTCTTTGAACTTGGTCAGTCCCGAATTCGTGGACGACGTAACCAGGTATTCATTTTGGTAGTACATGTTGTTGTTGGCCGTGGCCGTATTGTTGTTGTTCTCGGCCACCCGGTTGTTGGACGCGATCGACTGGTAATGGTGGCCTGGGATACCGTTGATGTTAACGCGCTCGGTGATCGTATGGAACGGCATCAGTGGCTTGAGGTCGGCGAAATTCGCGGCCGGCTTCGTGTTCGGCTGATCGACGCTGTTCGGCTGCTGCTGCTGCTGCTGGTGATGATGGTGGTGATGACCGTGGTGGTGTTGTTGTTGTGCGGACACCACGATCGGTGAACCGTCGGCTGCGTACTGATCGCGTCCCAATAGATCGTCCAGCTCCGCGGGGTTCAACATGAATTTGGCACCGTCCTCGTCCAAGAAATGCTCGTTAAACTGCAACATTTCCACCATTGAATCGGTAGTCCCTTCGCTGCCGTTGGACAGCCGCATTACGGGGTCGCCGCTCGTCTCCGCCCTCAGCCACTCAGGATCCAGTTGGGGTGGTTCTATAGACTCGCCGCCCCGACACACACTATCATCCAGCACTCCTGCAACGAAAACGTGCCCATACATTAACACATTATATAACATGATACTGTTATCTATGTTTTATTATATTCGTAACGTACAAAACATCAATAATTAAAAACTAATGTCGTCCTGTTGAGTGACCGAAACTGTTATGTTATGATTATTTATGTACAGTGATTTTTAAAAAATAAAAAATTAATAAACTTAACTCTAAGTTCCAGTGTATTTACAATAACATTTTACGTAGATATTATGACGAATTAATGAATTAACTTGATTAATATTTATTTTTGAAAAGTATTATATTCATTAATTACTTACAAAAAAAATTATGTATTTAAGATTTCTTTATAATTTCAGTCCATATACGCAGCATTTTAATTGAAATCGATATTCTATGAATTATTGATTATTATAAATTTTATAAAAGTGCCAAATATGGCACATTTTGTATAGATAATGTAATAATTAAATGTAATAAGAAGCAACAGGTAAAAAAATAACTCAAGCTTGTCATAACGTCAATAAAAATGATGTAGTCTCATTAAACGTTTCGTTCAAACCATGGGTTAAATATCATCCCTGTTCGTACCATACACAAATATTTTATATTTTTATCATGTAAAATATATTTATTTACAACTCTTTTAACGATGACGACTAAAAAAACCAAACTAGTGGAAAATATAATGGTATATTCAATTTTGTATATTTTGTATAACATTTTTAAATAAGAATTGTTCCCCATTATTTAATTATAAATTCGTAAGTAATAATTTTGTATCGATTATTGCATTTATTACAATAATTAAGACTATATAGTATGAGGAAATAAAAAAAAAATATACATCATATAAATTATCATATCTATTCATATCAATAGATTAAACTTATAATTTAAATGTACTGTAATGGTTCAAGTTATATTATAAACTTGTTCAAGAACACATTTTTTTATTATTATTTTCTTATTTTTTTTTTCTCTCAGCAACAATAGTATACTGCTTTATACATACTTAACATAAGATATATTACACATTTCAAACTTATGAGTCCCCACGAACATGTTCAGTGAGACCTATTATCTTTTTTGAAAAACAAAATAATAATTTAACTTTTTAAATAATAATTAAATTGCATTCGAGATACTAAGAATATTTGTATAGATACTTGTATTATGCTAAATTGATGAGTATAATTATCATGTAAAGAACATTTTTAAGATTATTTGATTTAATCTTTAATTTTTGGGAATTGTTGAGTGTCGTATCTTCAATTCAATGCACAAACAATTGAAATAACCATTACAGAAAGTACTATCTACTACTATAATGGCAAATGGCAATAATAAATGTCATAAGCCATCACGTTCCATATATTTTATCTATTTAACGAATTATGTATTTTCTGTATAGCTGCTAAAATTAAACCAAACTAAATAGGTTAGTTCGCTATTATTGTTGGATATAACATCAAAAAAAATATATATGTTCTTAAGATAATTTTTGTTGAACAAGAAAAAGGTAAAAAAAATTATCAAGATGAATAAAATTATTAACTTTTTACTTTCTTTTTTAATCATTAAAATTGGTTAATAATTGTTTAATATTTTATTTTATTTTTTTTTTGTTTCGTTTGTGCGAGCACGTTTTAAAATAAAATAATGATACCAGTATACTATATTGCATGATTAGAATTTAGATTTTGATCAAGAATGAGTATTTTTTTCAATTTTTAATAAAATTCAAAAGTGATTTCGATTTCATTTGCAAAAAAATTATTACATATTATTTGATTTTCGATAACATCTTAACTTTTTCAAGCTTCATATTTATATATAATAAATATGGATTCTTACCCAGCACACTTTCGTGATTTTATTCAAAAATAAAGTATAGAAATAGTATAAGTCAAATATATAATTTAAAAATATTAATATAATGTGTAAATATACAAGATGAGTTACAAGCAAATTCAAATACATCAAAACAAATATTTGAAACTATATTAAAAATATTTTGAATTCAATGCTTTTTTACCTTAATAATCGTTGTAACACGATATTTTTGAATTTGGGTGACTGCGCCATTATATTCACAATGTATTTTACTAATCCTATTGATGGACGGTTTTACGAGTTATGACTAACCGGACCTTTCTGTATTAATACGTGATCCATTAAAAATTTTTTACAACCACCCCCCGTCATATAAAAATATTGACGGCGGTTCAAAGACTTTAACGGTTGTGGTGGTCTATTGCTTTTATGTATAAGTGTATACTTGTATACGATGAACAGGTAGGAAGTAGCGAAAGAAATAGGTTAAATTGTATTTTGTTTACTATAAAGATTATTGGTTCCTAGAATTAACTTATGGAAAATATTAATTTTTTTATACAACACCCAACAGTTGTTGTGGCATTAAGTTATGTGGAAGTCTAATGTCCTCGTACTATAATAATAATAGCTAAATACACTAGATCAAAACCAACCAAACCGACCTGATCAAAAAATATTCGGTCCGAATTTTTTCGAGTATAGCTGCATTGAGTGTTCCCGAACTAAACTAAAAACTGAACTACTTTGTTCCGAACTATAATAAATAGCTAAATAAATTATTAAATAATCAAATCAAGAACATCTATCTATACATAGAATAGTACCGCTAATTTTTGACCGAATAATTCAAACATGTTTGAACGGTTGAAATCCGAACCGACCTGAATTTCGGTTCAGGCTATCGGTTCGGTACAAGTGTATGCACTCACATATAAAATCGGAATCTTAATTTTTTTGGTTCGGTCGGTTCGGCAGGTTCGAGTCTAGTGTATGCGCGGCTTAAGTTTAATGTGAAAGACTATTTTCCAAAGCAGAAAAACATTTATTTTAGGTTTGTGTTTTATAATATTGTAATTTTTAAAAAGAATCCTCTGTCTAACTAAAAAGATCCGGATTGGAGCTGTTGCATATATTAATTTTATTTATCAACATTTTAAATACTATTGAAAGATTAGTATCTTCTTCTTTATCGTTGTTCGATTTCGAACGTCGTGACTTTCATGCAATTATATTATTTCGATTAGATATATTTCTCCAGAACTCTCTATTCCCTGTATTCCGGATGTTGTCTGACATTGACATTTGTATGAGATCTTTTATTTGGTCTATATAGCGTTTGGGGGCCTACCTCTGCTCCTCTTTCCTTCGACTTTGCTTTGCATAATATCCTTTTCAATACCATCTCTTCTTATCACGTGACCGAAGAATTTTAGTACTTGACTCTGAATTGTGATATGTTGTATATTAAGTTCCTGTATTATGGATACATTCGTTCTATGGTCGGTCCATGGAATTCGCAACATTCTTCTATACGCAATCATTTCAAATGCTTCTATTCTTCGTTGACACGATGAATTTAGGGTCCATGATTCGGAACCATATGTCATTATAGGGAATATCAGTGTTTTCATTAGATATAACTTCGTTCTTTTCTTGATGTCATGATCATTCCATATTTTGACCAGTTTGGTAATCGCAGTCTTAGCCATATCCACTCTCCGTTTGATTTCCTCTTTCGAATCACCTTTATTTGATAAAAGTGCACCTAGATATATTACACTGTCTTTACGATCTATATCGGGAATGAGGTTAAACGTGGAAGGTAATGTTCTTGTTCTATCAACAGCGATTATTGAGCATTTTGATCTATTTAATTTTAGGCCTGCCTCATTGCTAAATTTCTCTACTAGTTCTAGAAGGTTGGCCATTTCCATTTCTGATTTTGCTAAAAGCACCGTATCGTCAGCGTATCCTTAGATTGGAAATTGTCTTGCCACCAATGTACACTCCTCCATTCCATTCTTGTGTAGCGTGTCTCATAATCCATTCTTCATATATATTAAAGAGCAGCGGTGACAATACGCAGCCCTGCCTTACGCCTTGTCCCACCCGAAAGCTCTCGGAAAGATCGAACTCCACACGGACATAAGCTTGACCATTGGCATATATCGTTTTTATTATTGCTATAAGGTGCCCTGGCACTCCCATTTCCTTTAGAATGCGCCATAGAAGATTCCATTTAACGGTGTCAAAAGCTTTAGTATAATCTAAGAAGCAACAAATAGCTGTAATATTATATTCGTAGCATTTTTCTATTATCTGTCGAATGTTTAGGAGTTGGTAAGATTAGTATACAAAAATAAAAACTATTGGTTGTTCTAATAATGCATTTTAATTAGACTATGTACTTTTATTTACAATTTAAATGATTTCAGTTAATTTAATAATTTACAAAATTCATAAATTCAATTATCTTAATTTACAATTTTTCAAATTATGATTTTTTTTAGATTTTTTTCTATCAATTTAAACAGAATATAAAATATTCGTATTAATATAATTAGTAATTTTTAAATCAAGTATTACTCATTAATATATAAACTTAAGCTTGAATATGAATAGTACCCCTACTTACTATATTATACATTTTGTGCGTTTAATTAAATATATTTTTTTACGATTACGTTCATTTTAGTTATAAGAATTAATCTACTGACCCAGATAATATTTATGTTATAAGTACTTAATATTTAGAATGATTATGTTAATTAGAATTTATAAGGTTCATATTAGTAAAACGATTTATAATTGTACTCCAAAAAGTAGGTCTACCATGAAAATTAAATTTATTCGGGCGTAAAAAAAATAATCTTTTAATACACCATCATCATAATAGTAATAGTAGAATTCGATAGATTTCAATAATTATTTGAATCGAATAATATATGTTAACGTTTTTATAACATATAATATTATAAATTCTTATAAAATGTACATAGAACTAATTAGATTCTTAAAATACATTTGGTTCAATAACACTTTTAAAGATACTATTGAAGTATACATTAAAATACATCTGTATTAACTATAAGTACTTGAAAACGAATGTATTCATGTATTTTATTTTATTTTCAATAATTTAAATTTCTAATTGTGATCATACTATACAACATTATGTATATCGACTTACTTCCAAGAATCGGTTGGAATTTGTGGTTTATGAGGACCGACACAGTGCTTGTCGTCGTCTGACGATTTCATCTCGACCGATGAAGCACCGAGATGTACGAAAATCGCATAATACCTCGACTGTTGGCTATCAGCGGTTTTAATCGTAACGATGTGGTGTTTTGAATAGTGCTCCGTATATCGGACCGATGCGTCTGATTTGTGGCTGCTGCAGTACGTCGATAGTTGTAACGGTCAAATTCTACCCTGAAGTGCACCAACACAGACAGCAATGACAAAAACATAAAAAAAACAAAAATATATGCCAACTGTACGTACAATTTATAAATAAATATAAAACGTTTTTGAAAAATTAAGAAAGCGTTAGTTTGCAAATACTCTGTAACTATATTGAATTAGAGTGTTTACACTTTAATATAATATAGTTAATACAAAAATATAATTGCAAAAATGTCTACTAGTTTCGCCTCCGAAACCAAAAAGTTTGTTACCAAAGGCATTTCAAAAGAAAAATAAGGATTGAATTCTGTTTAATTAGATATATTTAATTCTAATTATCAAGCGGTTATCACATAAATAATATTTATTATGATATTGTTGCAATTAATACATAAGTGGTGTACAAGTATCAAATGACCAATAGAAAAATGTATTTCCATGTAAACTTTTATTTAAAATTATTCAGTAATTAATCTTACCATATCACAACGATTCGTCAAAAATAGCTGAGTATTTTGGTATAATGTATGAAATAAAGTTGAAAAACCTTTTGACACTTGATCACTTACGTTTTAATTGAGTAAAAATATATACTATCGAAATGTATAGTATTGTATAGAATAAATAAAGCGTTATGCTTTTGACCGAATCAGAGTAGGTATATTGTTCTTATATCATAACAATATATACATATATGTAATACATACAAAAAATAATATATTTGTATGTATATTACAACGTAAATAATCGAGTTGTCTACAGCATTCATTAAACTTAATTCATTTTATAATGGTGACACATGTGTTAAGATAATTTTTAAGCAAAATGTTCATTCTTCAATATAAAATTCGTATAAAATGGTAACCCGACACATATTTATTTGGACAAAACGGATCTTATTGGGTGAAGAGATACCTCACGCGCAGTCGGCGATCACTATTGTCGGGTAATTTTATAATGTCAAAGTCGCGAACGAGTGTGTTGTATTATATTTGAGGATAAGAGTAAAATAAATATACGTAGTAATATAGTATATCTTAATCCGCTTACAAAACGGTTCACAACGACCACGGCGATAACAGCAATATCAACAACAATATGTAGCACAATAAAAAGGTTTTGTCCCGGATCGGGTGCGAACATTATAGTATAAACCGCCTACTGCGTTATGGACATGGGCGACACACGTAGGTATATGCATTATGTGGCGAAAATCCAACCGGGTATAATAATAATAAAAATAATAATAATAACAATACGTTCATATATATATATATATATATATATATATATATATATATATATATATATATATATATATCAAATAGACCAGGACAATATATCTAATCGGACGACAATGTGATTTTCGTAGGACACGTGCATTATTATTATTATTATTATTATTATTATTATTAATGCTACGGATTGCTGCTGCCGCACATTATTGCGGTACAAAATAATTTTACAACGTCTGGTTGGATACCAACCATATGCGTAACATATACCCTTGAAGCGAATAATGACGTATACACACACACACACACACACCATATCTGTCGTCACCACCACCACCACCGCTATGTACGAGACAAGTTTTACGGTAAATCGATGGCGTGTTGCTAAAACTATACATATAAACCTACATGGTATACTATTACCGCATCTATATATTTTTATGGGGTCATTGCGATGTTTCGCGAAAACAATTTAAAAAAAAAGTTTGTAGTAAATCAACAAATGTTTTACTACTATATGCATTGGTGCGCATCTTTGGTGCGGGCTAGTCGATAAGTCCCTCATCACCATCGAACGGTGGTGGTTTGACCCAATTCCTTTGCATTAATTGTTCATAATATAATTAATAATATAAACAATATGTATTATCTGCGATAATATAGTAAAAGCAGTGGTATCGTCATTTTTCCATATGATATTCTGCCCCGCACGCAAGCCTAATTTTTATTTTATTGTTCCTTTTACCCGAAAATTTGTAACGGTACGGATTATTTATGTTTACAAGTGGGCATATACATTCATAGGGTGGTCTCTACCGGGTTCGCTACTCCTGCTGTGCAGTTACACACTTACACGCATGGTGTATATATAAACGTGTGCGTATACGTATGCGTCCGTAACGGGATAATTTGTCTACAAGTGTCTACAGTGGTGGTGTGGGTATATGGTGTGTATATTTGAGTGTGATGTGTGTGCGTGCGCGTTTGTGTATGGTATACAGTTCATTATACATCGAAGGACACCATACCACCACACGCAGTTAGAAAAGGAACAAATAACAATTCTATATGTATATATATTATAAATATTTCGATATGGAATCGTGAAGAATTTCGATGTGTATGCACCGTTCTAAGAGACCTTAAGCTTCGCGGCATGTAGGCACCAATATCAGCAAGTGTATAAATGTCTAAGGCCGTACAGACGTTATACCAAATGATTCCCAAGGTTCAAAGGGTCTGCAGTAACACGGTGATATTATATAGTATCAGCGTGTTATACGCTTCATGCGCAATTGATCAGACGAGAAAATTGACTTGATGGTTTATATATACACTGCCAATAAACATGTGTCGTAACTAAATAATTAGACATTGAGACAATACAATAACCTGATGAGGTTGACAGACACCATTATTTTGCCTTGAGTAGCCGAAAACCACTAAACCGTTATATTTACTTAAATTATTTCTGTTATTAATCCCACATTTGATATCGTATGTACAGAAGTTAGTACGGTGTATATAGTACGCGTATATTCAAAAGAAAAATATACTACTTATGCAATTTTTTTTTACATGAAAAATCGTTGTGCCAGGTACAATTAGTGCGTAATTGACCCGAAAACAATATTTTTATATGACGACATAAGACGACGTCAGTGAGTCAGCTATATAAGTTACATAACCCTTTGGACATTCCAAACTATACACAACACCTCTCATTGTCCGCTACTGCGAATAATAAATTCATGGACAGTGTAATTTTTCTCTTTTTATCAATCTAGTCCGGTTTTCAATTATCTGATTCTTACGCGTTATAAAGTATTCATGATTTTGGCGTCGTTATTGTTTAAAAATAATTTTCGGCATTGAGTTGAACATATTTTTTATCTATTATATTATAGTACATATATATATATATATATATAGTTACCGATACTTAAATATACCTAATGTATACATTGTTTGTATATTAAATATCAATATATAATACGTGTATTTGTACGAATAATTTTGAAAATATATAGGTCAAACGCGTATATACAGACAACACGGCAAGATGTTTTCCGCTAACGAATAAAGATTTTCATCGTTTGACAAAAAAAAAACACACCTAAAACGGTTTGTCAAATGCATATAGATGAAATAATAAACTAAATAGAATGATTAACGAATGTAAAAAAAAAAAAAAACCGGAGACAATGACACGATACGCCGACGCCACAGAGTTGTCACCAGTCATCCGGACAATCGATTGCGGGAAAAATATAAAAAAGATTGAGGGAAAAAAACATTGACCCACTTGTGGGCCCGTTGGATACAGCTCAACCGTGAAACAGCCCAGATATGAATTGCCATAAAGGTAATAACAATCAAAGACAAGAGTAGTGTAATTTTGATGTGGAAAATAATAAAAACTATTCGGACACGGCTTGTTTTAAATTTTATGATTCAAATTTTTACGAGTGTCATTTGAATTGACGCTCTGTACTTAAATATAAGCATGTCTTACGTTATGAGTATGAAATATATTCACATTTTATTTTATTTTCCGGTGAAATGGATTTTATTGTGTGAATATTTTTTGAATGATTATTTATACTTTAATTTTTAAACACTTCCATGCCATTATTTGTATAAATTTAACTGCACCGTTCAAAAACAGTATCCAATTAATGAATGATTATAATTATTATGTAATTAGAAGCTGCAGTCGATGAAAAAATATTCAGAAAAAATTTGCTTAAAGATTTTAACGCCCGCTGTGATTATACACACACATGCACACACACACACACACACACACACACATATATATATATATTGCTTTTATACGAATATAAATGTATACGTATTGTTTTATGTGGAACTCATTCATTAGATTCATTCATCTAATATTATGATGAAATAATGTAAAACAAAAATGTAGAATCTTCAAAGAACTTAATATTAAATATAATATTTTTGTGGTGGAAATTATTTTATATTTTGATTTAATAAATTGTCAAAGTATATTTTCCTATAGGTATCTTATATACCATCATAATCTCTTAAAAGAAAGAAAATTAATAAATCCTTTAAATTAAACGAGTAATTTAATGTAAGTAAAATAAAACAATCTTTATGATCTTTCTGTATTCGCATGTAAATAGAAAATTTGATATATTGTTGAGTATTAATTTATAGTGTTTCTAATTTCAATCACTAACTAATCAATTCGTAGACACAATGAAATAATGCACCATGTGCCGTGCATTATTCAATAGAATATAATAAGTCATGAATAGATATACATGGGTACATTAGATTCAAATTCGGTGGTCTTAGAATGATGAAGGGGCTAATATAGCCAAAAAGTTAATTTTCTAAAATTCGGTTTTTAAAGAAAACATGCCATTTTATTTCAATACTGTTACACGCAGGTGATTAAAATTTATACGCACTCATCCACTAAAATTGTTCAAAATACGTTAATAGAAATCCTTTAACGCCGGAAAATGAATGGTTATAATATTTAACCCAAACTTATAATATTGGTCGATGTCCTCTGCGTGCGGATATAAGATAACCATGTAACCATATGAATGCAACACATACGTGCATAATGACGTCATTGAAAAGAAGAGAAAAAAAAACGATACCAATCGTATTATATTTATAATACAAGTATTAAATGGCGACCGGTCCGTATGAGCCACTTGCAATCGTCGCACATGGAGTTTTGAATAGACGAATGAAAAATACAGCATATACACCTATACAAAAACCTATATATGTATAAGTATACTGATACATAGTATGTATGTAAATATTTAAATATATATATATATATAATACACGTATAAAGTATTTTAGTAGGAGTGAGAAAAGGAAGAGGAGGAATACTTTTACTGAATTCGCTTATTGTATTCTATACCTATGCGACATACAGACGGGATGAGGTATACCTTCTATATAGACACGCGCACAACATCCGGCTAGACTTATGACACGGTAACCCGGTTCGCGCGCGGCTTGGACGACGATCCGGACTGTCACTTTTTATCATCCGTGTACTTCCTCTCTCCCCTCCCCCCCTACCGTCCATCCGCCACAATTTTTTCTAGACACGCACTCACATTTCTCCTTATACTTGTATGGTAAAGCTTTCCTCACCGCCACTACCCCTTCACCAACGGTTTAAAACAAAACATTATAATCACTTACGATTCGTTCTAGACACATACATGTTTTTAACATAATAGGAAGACAAGTTTTTTTTCGTCACAAATGTGTCACATACATAATTATCAATGTACCCATTTGCAACCATCTACGATACATTTTATTGCATGTTCGGGGTAAATACTACATAAATCCAATGAATAATTGATTTCAAACACGTCATCATTTCATAATATGACACTATATTACCTATATTTTCAGCAATAACCATGAGGTGTTATAACACTATCTATTTAACTATAATTTATCATTATACCGTAAGGAGAATAAAAAAGTTAACCTACATGTTCATGGTGTCCAGATAATCTTATCGAATATCATCTTTTGCGTGATATAAATTTTTCAGAATAAATTTAAATAATAACAAGTATCTTTAAACTCTGTGTATCGAAAAAGTCAATAAAACTCTTTTTTACATTGGAATAGTATACCTACGTTTTCAATCAAATAATTTACTAAACAATCAGTTTATAAATAATATTTGTTGATTTGTTATTTTAATTTTTTTAAAATTATATGAATGATGTTAAATTTTATTTATTAATTGTTATTAAAAATTATGAAATTGTACATCAAAAATTAAAAATATTACTTTAATGATATATGAAATAAAGTAATTTGGTTCAAAAACTGATTAATACAATTTTAACTAAATTCGTCAAATCGACTGGTTTGATGGCAATTCAAAAAGAAGTAGGTATACATATTCATAGCGATTTGAAAAATACTTAACTAGTTATAAAATAACTGTATGCACTGTTGTGTTAAATTTTGGTAGATAATTAAGATGATTTGCTTTGAAAGAATCATGAGTTTTTCATTTTATTGTTACAATATTTAAATCGTAAATTCTTAAAACGTATGTAATGTTAGAACAATATTCGATAAGATTCATAAAGTACTCATCTAAATTTTACGATTTGTCTATAATATAAAAACCCGATTTTTTTGTCGAACGACGTTGATATTTAAAGAAGTTTTACCACTCCGAGTGACCTCCTGTCGAGTAAACGGTACTTTAAGAACACACCGTATATAATTTTGGGATAATTCTTTTATATCGTTAAGAGTCTACAATTCAAACAATTAAATTATCATTCGTTAACGTTCTAAACAAAATTAAAATTTATTCAATTAGATCGTTTTTGCCATTAGGCTCAAGTTGCTAGCATAATTGTTTATGAATACATTAGGTTGGTTATACATTTTTTTAAAAATGGGACATTGAACCACGATAGTTTATGATTTTAATTTAATCAATTTTAGTTCTAATTGATGAAAATATTTCCGTTATAATACCTCTTTTTTAGTAATTAAAAAATAATTAATCTACAGAAAACCCGTAAGCCGTTCAAAATATACATTGGCAAATAATAGTAAAAACATATTAACGTACATACTGGTATGTATTAATTAATAACCATATTATGGTACAATATGATACAACGATGATTTACAAGATTCTCGAGAACATAATTAAATTGAATTAAGTATTGTAACCTATTAGGTCAGTTGATTAAAATACACAAAATACACGTTTACAAAAATAGTAATTGTCAATTGTTGGTCAAGTATAATTATGAATTAATATAATTTAAATAATTGAGAATTAGTAAATGTATTAACGTATATATATAGATACGAATATTGGTTTGTATCACAATAATTTCACACAATTCACTTTTTTGATCCAATATTGATTATGGATGAAGCATTATGATAAAACTTGGTAAACCATAATGTGTATGAATGTGTGTATGTGTCAGTGAGTACTTCTACACAGTATACACATATAGAGAATATAACGTGCCACATTCTCAGCAAACATAACGGTATACACACCTACTCTTCAATTGGTTCTCAAACTAATTAAAATAAAATCCATATTTATGACTAAATAGCTCATTGATTAATCTAATTGATGTAAAAATATGTGTGTATAGTATGATGTAGAAGAACGTTTAATATAGCGATAGGGCTATTTTTAATTATCTAATCCTACAACATATTAACAGTTCAAATCAATATTTTTCAGGGCGAAATAATGGTTCACGAAAAACCCAATAAAATGAAATTATATAAACGAATAAATCAATAATATATTTGTTGTTATTTCTGAATTAATCTGCAGATATAAATCACATATTGAAATTGAATAGAGCGCACAGAATAGAAACCACTGGCCAACAGCTATACAGTGGTCAGCCGTTCGACCCACTGGCCCATTACTTCAAGACGCATAAGTACGATTAGTACGTTTTTATTATTCCTGTAATTCTTGAACTCATCGTCAAATTCACGTTTAATTTAAAACATAACAATGTAAGTTAATGTGGTATTAATTGTTTTTACATTAAATTAGAGTTCCATTAGTTATATAGTCTAAATATTAAACGAAATTTAAGTTTTTCTTTAACGTGCACGACCTTATTATAATTATTTTATACTTGGAAAATAAAATTTAAAACTGACCAAAATTAATATGTACATAGATGCACATAAATGATGCCCATAAGTATAGGTTTAAGTCGTAAAACAGTAGTAGTAATTGTAATAAGAATTAAATATTGATGAACAGTTAATATACAAGAAAACATATAAAATTAAAATAAACAGTTTTTCCCGGAACCAAAATCTAAACCGGATGAAGGAATCTTAGCGAAGATTTTTATCTACATCGCCTTCTGTGTGCATTGATAATTATATTTATGTCACCCGCTGGTACGGGAACCTAGGTCCGGGAAGCCGAACACAACAACCGTATTTTATAAACACGACCAAAAAAGCGTTAATTAGTGGACTATTATAGTAGTGTAATATTCATTTTGTTGACGAAATGTCCCCGAAGTCAAATATGTTGGCTATTTGAGAACATAATGTAGACATTGTAGGTATATCCCAAGGGCTCAAAATTTTTTTTTTTTAACCAACACTGTAGACATCGCATTGGATTACTACGAAGGGGTAGACCTTCTTAATACACTTAACATATACCATTACAAATGATACGTAACACTGCGGAATACATGAATAATTTGACAAATGCAATTTACATCTTTTGTTTTGCCAACGATCATATGTATATACTTAGTTAACAGTTTGACTACACGTGGACAAATCAATGAAGCGTTTAAATGTAAAATTTGTTTTATAACAAAATATGAGATCGAATAAATTCGGCCGTTAAAGTCTCCGGTCAAAAGCAAATATTAGTATTATTGCAGATTTTAAAAAATAAATACTTTCTAGTTATTATACACCGAAATATGTATATAAATATACGATGTTATGTACATTCGTGCTTAACATTAATGTTGGTACGTTTAAAAGAAATAAATCTATATTCATGCAACTAGTATGTTTGACACAAATATATATATATAAAGGGAAATCATTTGGATAAAAAAAAAATTCTATTTTGTTTAAGCTTACTGTTGTTTTTTTGTTTTAAGGTCACGAGTAAAGATCCGGAAGAATGTGTTTTAAATCACCGACGGAAAAAAATGTAATCCCAAGTTTGTTGATGAATTTACCTGTTGATCATTAAAGGGCGAGTCCTCGTCGACGGTCATTCACCCCGAGAAAAATTAAAAAAATAATAGCTATTTTTCACAAGGTCAAATTTGTTTACCGATTGTAATTAAAAAAAAAAAAACTTTTTCGAATTTGTTCACCTGAAAAGACAGAAAAAAATCGGCCGCGGATCTTTTGGGGAACCTAAGTGAGAATCAACTAAAAGGAAGCGGAAAGGAAACTATCGCAAGGAAGTTGAAAGCATACGGGGAAATGAAAACTCCCGTGGGGTTATTTTGCAAATTAAAAATAAACATTCAAAGTGTTCCAGACGTCTTGAGTAGGAAATTCAGAACAAAAAAGAGTATAAATCATAATCGAGAGTAAATATTATAGGAGGAATAGTGCAGAAATTAAAGTTGTGCGTTTGACAAACTCAAAGACGTCTGGAACACGGAGCACCTGTGAAACACTACGGGATGATTATGTTTAAGTCTAAAATAATCGAGCTTACTGTTACAGCAATCAAAAAGAATCGCGTGGACGTTTCATAAACAATCGCGGTAGGTATGCGCCTGTAAATATTTGCCGAGTATAAATTTGCTGGAGACTCTCGCACAGACGCAATAATGTATACGCACTCGTCCAGTCGCACTTCACCACCGCACTTATTCTTTACGACGGATGAATAAAAAAAAAAAAATACCGATAGCGAAAAAAAGTTGAAAACAATACACCGAAATGAAGTAGTATAAAATCCAATTATGTATGTGTCTAATTGGAGAGACGGAAACGACGCGTAGAGTGTTCGCGCGAGAGACGATTGGGACGTTTGCAAATTTAACAGTGTATTGGTCGAAAAATCGTCAACGACTACCACTTGTCGTCGGACATCAATCCACCACGTTCGGCGCGTCCGCGAGATACTGTGCGCACCGAGTGTATTGACGCGTATGCGCGCGTGCACCGGCCGCACGATCGCGCGGGGCCTCCACCGAGGGTTCCGTGGGGGAGACCGTTCGCGGGGTGGGGCGCGCGGGTTCGGATACACGTATTCGCGGGCGCGGTGGAAGGAGCTGCGGATCGAAGGCGGTGGTGGCGGCGCGCGTAGTGTTTTTTTTCTTTTTTTTCTTTCCTTTCCTTTCCCTTCTTTCTTCCCCGCGCGCCGAGCAGATACGCCCGTGTGAGCTCGAGCGCGCGTGTTGAACGCGATTACGGCGAGCGTATAGGTATATACACCTCCACGACCGCGTTCTACCTGCTCCACGGCGGAACCGGTCCCCCTTTTCGGTAGGAGTATCGCGGCGGCGTTACACTAACCTAGTTAAAAAAATACTACGCGCGGCCAATGACGCCACACCGCGGCGTCTCGACCCACCGCACCGCGGTCGGTTTACACCTGACGGAGACGACGACGACGACTACGACGACCGCGACGGCGACGGGTGCGGGTATAGAACACTCGCGTATAATGAAATATAATAATATGTAATACAATTGTAGCAGCGAAGTATAGCCATGCTCGCGGGGTCGTTCTCCTCCAGAAATCGTCCTTCAACTTGTGCGTTTGTATACGCACCTACACCCGTGCACCGCCGCCGCCGCCGCCTCCGTTTGTCCAGTACAAACGAATACTACGTCATGGCAACAATGCGTGCTTTGCTGTTGCGCACACGCGTCCTTACTTCGGCGGACGCAAAGGTCTCATGTTGTCCGGGCGCGGAGAACCACGAATCACGTTCGGGATTAATTCGGCCCACAACGTTGGCCGCGGAGTCGCCTCGATTTAGTCAGACTCGGACCGTCGCGTTTCCACGCGGAAACTGGTGCCTGGGAGAAAAAAAAAAAATGAAAGTTTTCTGCGAAACCTGCATGTGCACCGTCATATATGTCGTGTATTCTGCTCGAAAAGTAGCCGCATATCAAGTTTATGACGACGGTATTAAGAAAAAACCGCGTGCGTGAAACGTGGTAAAACTAGTTTCGTCTTCACCTTTAAATTGTCAGCATATATTTACACCGCAGTGTACAATAAAATAAATATGTTACACGAATGTAATCGGAAAATATACCGTTTCCATAATTAATACACGCATTTATTTAATTGAACATTTATATTCATATTTTACACCAAACACGTGCGTATAAAAATAATCAAACGTCTAATACATATCAACATTTTTTATTGTTAGTAAATTGCGAACACTACAATATATATATATATAAATAAATTTTCAATTGTTTGTAAAAATATTCGATCACTTATCGTTAATTCGTTTGTACGCGCGTTTTAATTATGTACACATTCATTAGCGTGGAAATAATTTAAATGCAATTTAAAAGTAATATTCCTTGTTTAGTAAAATACTATTTTGTATTCATTTAAACATCATACCTATGTTTGTATAACACCTATGGGCTATAGGCGTTTGAATGTTTCTTAAAATATTCGGCTATAATATAAATATTTCAAAGTGTATTTTTTTTATAAACACGTAAAATAGAACAATTGCATACAGGATTTTATTGCAATTTGATATAATTTAGTATGCAATATCATGACTCGAGTCACTCGAAATCCTTTAGTTTTATATTAAGCATGATAAATTCAAAAGATTGCCAAAAACTAAAAAAAATTAGCATATCAATTCAAAAAATAAATATGCAAATTATACACGTTTAATTTAAAAAAATTTTAAATAATTAAAATAATTATGTATGTACATTTTTTATTAATGAAAAACCGGTACTTTTATTAAATTTAACTTATACCTAATATAAAAACTTGACCCTCTGTAATAAAATAAGACCAATTTAAGAATACTTTAAAGCTTTGTTTTAAAGCATAATTTAAAGCATAAGTAGTTAATTTTAATTTTAAATATAAATCGTAATAATGAAAAATATTAAATTTCAAATTTAATAATGTAATATTATGAACATCATAATAATTTATGAATTATCAAATAAATTAATGTACTTATAAGGTATACCTTATTATTTCGCCATAGGCGAAACAGTATTGTTGACCATTATTATTGTCAACAATATGTTTACACATGCAGTATTATTCGACTAGGAATTGGGAAAGACAAATATATGGCCTAATGTGAGAACTATTCACTCCATTATAGGTATATGAAAACGTCTATGCAATGGAATTATTTTTAAACCAAAGGTTTTAAAATTAAATAGATTAATATTTTTAATTATATTTATTTAATGACTTATACACATAAAACAATTAGAACATAGTAATAGAATTAAAGTGATGCGTATACATAAAGTAACTAAAATTAATTAAGCATTTAAAGAAATAAAATTTTATATCTTACGGTAAAAAATTGTAGCTTATTTATTTTGTTTTAATTCTAATTACTGAATAGAACTTAACTTATTATGGTTTTCAAAAATATATATCTTTACTCTCAGACTAAAACAAAAATATT
The DNA here is from genome assembly GCA_034509805.1 of Sipha maydis. Lineage (NCBI taxonomy): Eukaryota > Metazoa > Arthropoda > Insecta > Hemiptera > Aphididae > Sipha > Sipha maydis. Next base: position 295,791 of record JASXSY010002183.1, read on the forward strand.
AAATACGCCTTTCAGTACATTATGTTCAAAAATTTTTGTAAAATGTCAATTTTAAAAGTTAAGTTTTTGCAAGTGTAATACTAAATATCCAAAATGAAGAAATTTGAATGTATGAAAATTATGTTATAGTTGAACAAGCTATCTATTTAACTTAATTATTACAGATACTTATGTACTAGTCATATGAACTCTTCGCTTTAACATTAATATATTACTCTACTATTTATATTTGAATAACTTGTACATTATTAATATCGATATAGAGATCTGATTAAAACAGGTATCTTCTATTATCAATATATTGATATATACCTATAGGTATTTCAAAAATAATCTAACAAGTAAGATATCTTAATAGCTAAATAGTATTCAAAACAAGTACTATTTATTGGCTTACCTCCTATATACAGGTAGATATAAATTTAAAAATACATTGTCGTCCCATAATCAAAATATCTATTTATACATAAATATTTTTAAAAATAATTAAACAATAATTGTTACTTTTATGTGATTTATATTTTTAAGTAATTGTGTTCGTCTAAAATTTAATATTTTAGTATATATGCTCATTGGTAATATACACAAACAATTAAAGATATTTATCAATCAACATAAATGACATTATTGATAAATCCTCATACTTAAAAATATATTCTGTAGGATAATTTGGATTTATATGTTATGGATTTATTTGATTTCATTACCGTTAAAGTATATTTTCATAATGTGATTAACACATCATTGAAATCCCTTACGAAGAAAATGTGTTCATAAAATAACCATAACTTTAACTTACGCGTTTGCTGTTCTTATTAAAATACGATTATAGTACAAATCATACAATGAATATTTCATATTTATGGATAATTTATTTTAGATGTATAAAGTGCACACTCTCGTTTAACTATCAATTTATCATTAAATAGCCTATATGTATGTATAATAATATATAAAGTATATGTAATATCATGCAGAAGACCGTTCGTTTCCAAAACACGCACACACACAAATTAATGGTGTGTATTAAATACAGTTATACGTTATGTATAGGAATCATATATTATAGGAACATTTATACATATATATGTGTGTGTGTATACCACCGCTACGTGCATGCGTTGAACAGAACTGAGCGTTGGCGGTATCCTCTGCCCCTCGTACAATATATGTAAGTATTCAAGTAAACGGAATAACGATAATCATAGAAGGTTTATGATCCGTTAATTAATATTTCTTTAATTAATTCAAAAGGTTATTATTATAATACCGGAATAAAATAAAATACATTATACAAGTATAACATATAACATTACATATTATACTAAATACTTGAAAATTATTAAAACAACGATGAAATAACATAGATTTAATTTCAAAAATAACTTGTCAAGTGTCGGAGAATACGTGCATTCTAATGGTAATTTGTAAAATAATGTATTTATTACATTATATGGGTGGAAAGTATATTTTTTAAAAAATGTTCGAGGAGAAATGTATAATATACATATGTACCTAAAAGTAATCGGAATACGTAGTAACTCCTTCATGATTAAATGTTTCAAATTATTTCGTTTCTTATCTTATATAACTATAAACTTTATACTTGAATTAAAACTATCTTTTTTAATGATTCTCATTTTTTATAAAATTATTAAACATTAATACTGTAGGTATTCAATCAAAGTTAATATAATACATTATCACAATACAATGCATGTATTCTATTTTTATGTATTTAAATAGATAGATAAATAGAAATATTTTTATTATTTAAATCAAACCTAAAAATAAGAGAAATTAAATATTTAATAGGAAGTAATAATATATAGATAATAATATATTGCAAAATTTATCAGATATACTAAAAATATTTCTGTGTCAGTACTAAAAATGGGAACCTCTTAATTATTTTGTCTCCCGCACAATAACGGTATAGACCACGCACGCGCGTATATGTTTATTATATTCTTCCCTCCATACAACATGCTTGCATACATGGTTCTAAGGTCATAAGGTATCTCCCTCACCTCAGAGCCATATCGTGGACCGGTAATTATCATCTATACGTGACGACCAGATGATAATACATGAAGAATCACTGCCCATTTCTCTGGCCTAACAACAAAAATATTCAGCAAAACTCCAAAGTCATGTATTAATCATGAAACAAACGGTTATTAATGTTCCCGTTTTCGCATCGTTGGCGTTTTGTCCACACATGCTGTACGACAAACCACAGGTCATAGGGTCTAACAAAAAGTCAGAATAATGACATTTTTTCAACACAAAGTATGTTTAAATATGCTGTTTTCATTAATTACGAGCACATTGACTAAAATTTGTATGCAGTTCTACATGTGAAACGATTTTGATACTGTCATGTAGTGTTTCAATATGCAATGGGCACCAACAAAAATACAATTTTTAAATTTCATATACATTTAAAAAAAATTTAAGTTCGAAAAGATTTTTTTAATGATTTGGTAGGTAACTTGATATCAAAAATATCAAATTTTCACTATCAAACTATTTAGGAATAATATTACAATAATAAAACCTAAACTTCATTGGTCAAACCCTACAGCTGGTTAAAACATGTTTTTGACACGACCAAATTATTTCGACGTTTTTACGATAACTTGTTCTGTATATTTACGCCACCAAAACAATCTAGATTTATATATGTATATATAGAACATAAATTTGTATAATACACGTGATTGAAAGCTTAGTGATTTTAAAAATACCTAATTATCCAAATTATTTTACTATTTTTACAAAAAAACTATTATCCACTTACCACAAAACTTTTAATTCAAATATATTAATCTCCATATTATTTAAAAACATAACAAAATCATGACAACAATTATGTGAAGAATTATTTCATAAAAAAAACAAAAATAGTTTTGCTGTTAAACATAATAAAATCTTAATCGTTGTAAATTTAAACATTTGTAAATTTGAATAGCAAATATAGATAATTTTATACTCAAAAATTAAATCAAATATGTCAGAAAAAGAAAAAAAAATGTATTTATGAAGTTTATTATAGTTCTTCCGTTCATTCAATATTATCCAAAAACAAATGGTTGTAAAAAAAAAATGCACAGATAAATATTTAATTATAAATTCATGGATATCAACAACAACAAAAAATGACATTTAGAAAAAAATAATATATATAAACATAAACAAATTAACAGATAAATTGATAAATTGATAGGTTTAAAAATAGTAAGAAAGATAGAAAGAAATAAAGAGGGGATAAATTAAAAGGGGAAAGATAGTGAACGTGAGAGAATGAGAGAGAGAGAGAATGATGAGGAGAAAATAGAGAGAGAATGATAAAGAGAGGGAAAGAGAAAAATAAAGTGCCCTCGACAAATTCAACTGGTCGAATTTTATTGGACTGCTTGCAAGAGACGCGCATGTTGGAACAAGCCGACGGCGATCCCGGATGTAGGTCATCGAGCCGGATGCGTCTTCTACAGTCGTCCAGACGTTTGGGCGGCCGCCTCTTAAAACTAGTCATTGTTCGGTTCCTCCTGTCTCACCAGCACGCAGCCGCCGCCGTCGCTGTGTGTAATAATATTTTGGTTGTTATAAAAAAAAAAAAAACCCATAGACAAGGTGAAAAAAAATAATGTAAAACCATGGGAGATAAAAAACACACATAACAGAGATATATTCCGGGAAGAACCTTGAACTTGTGTCACAAACACAACGGCCATCGATAAAAGAGTCTTCCTATTGGTCAGTTAATCAAAACCGCTACAAAATGCACATATATTTATCTTCAACAAAAATAAACAATAATTTTGATACCTATATGCCATCATAACATTTTTAATAAAACGTTGAATAGTAAGTGTTTCAAATAAGTCTAAATCCAATATTTTGTCCGTATAACTAACAATTTTAAATAATTATAATCGTTTGATATGATCGTTATTTTTATAGACAATTAGTTATAATTCCTCTACACTGAACAACAAAAATAAATATCGTGACAAATGTTACATGAACGTTTATATAATGTATATAATGTATAAATTGTAGGATAATATTTTATTCCAATCTTGAGAAATCGTCCTTATTTACTTAAATACCATATCAGTTAAAAAATAATATATCATAATGTTAATTTTCTTAAACGGGTTGCAATACTAAATGCAATAGATTCTATACCTGTTCACATTCAATTTTAACAAATAACAGTAATATAACAAGTTTTGAAAATTGACTTATTTTAATCGTAACGGGGAAATGATAATTTTGCGAAGAAAGGACTGTTTTAATAATTTGTAATTATTATATAGATTTCGTAGAAATTTAAAAAATTTAATTCTGAGCCAGCATACATTGAACAAACTAATTCATGAATTAACTATTTACTTGGATGGATTTTTCACATTATATTTTAATATTCAATACAGACATATCCAATGAAATTATACAGGATATCATAATATAATATATATATATATATATATATATATAATTATTAGTTTAGATAAATTTGATAACTCACTAGAATTATTATTATTTATTATTAAAAACCAATAATCATAAATTGCAATTGATTAGTTAATCCTAATTATAATTCGTATATAATATATAAAAACACTAATTATTATTGTATTATTTAAGTAATTGTAGATTACCTCAAAATTTTATAAACACAATTTGATTCTATGATAATGTATTACTGAATATTTCAAACAAAATATGCTACTGAATGGTCGAATAAAAATGAACATGATGTTTTTATATTAATAATTTATACTGAAGATTTTTAACTGCTCAATTTAATATTTTATTTTTAAACGACATAATGCTTTTGTCGTCTTATTTTACTGAACCTATCAATGTTTTTTTTTTTTTAATTTTGTAGTATGATAGTTTATGATGGTGTAAGTTCAATAATACTATATCCATAGTTGCAAATTAACAATATCGATGAAATTGTATGAAAAACATGGTCGTTATATTATTATATTATTGTGTAAAATATATTATGATTAAACTTGAATTAAATTTAAAAATAGATGTATTATTTTTAAAAATAAATAATACCAATTATTAAATAAAAAAGTTAGCGCCTTTATCATGTAACAAAATATTTTTCATAGAAACTATGGATCTACGATATAAATAATACCTCACTACACCGATCATAATATTAATATGTTTCTTTGGCATGCATTGAAACTTTCATGCTCAAACGCGCTTGTAATAGGAATTCAAAAACCTTTCGATCGGAATCGTACAGTATACGACGTTTCCATACGCTAAGAGTTCGTCTACATAAGTCTGTAATCACAAAGGTGTAATAAACACTAAAATAGTATACCAACGACGGATAGAACGGCGCTGAAAAGCAACTCCAAGTACATATCATGAAACGATACGCGCGTTTGGCACACAAAAAAGGCGCTTATAACAGTCACCGCTGAATTGTACCTATTGGCGTTTATAAAAAAAATCAAAACAAAATAGTGGACGATAGTAGTAGCGCATCGCAATTAAATAAAAAAATAATAAACTTATATACATATATTTTATACACTCACACACACACATATATATATATATATATAATTTTAAGTTATAACCAATAAGTCGTCACGTGGTGGTATTATAGGAAACAAGTTTTTTCTACGGATAAAAACAACACGTTTATGGCGGGAGTGACTTTTGTGTGTGTATGTGTGTGTGTGTGTGTACCAAAACACATACGATCGCGGTCGAGAATCGCGTTCGGCGACGTCCCACGTGCAACCATCGGCTTACCCCTACCTCGTGCACACATCCTCGTGGCCGCACACGATATTATTATGTAGGCCATGCAAGTGCGTGCCGTCGCCATCGTGTATACACTCACAAACACAAATATACGTGTATATATTTACAATACTCGACGGCGGCCCAGGCATTAACCTACATGTTGCGTGTGTGTATACGCTATGTGGGTATGTCTGTGTGAGAGTGTGTATACGTCTTGTGTGTGCGTGACTACGTCGGTGTGAGAGTGTGTATAGGTCTTGTGTGTGCGTGTCTACGTCGGTGTGATTTTCTGTAGTTTGTATACATATGCCTTATATGTGTGTGTGTGAGTGTGTGTGTGTGTGTGTGTGTGTGTGTGTGTGTGTGTAGTAACGATGGACACAATATAATATAATCCTGAGCCACCAATCAAGGTCAACAGGACTCTGACGCCCTCGCCGCCGCATTTCCTCCACGAAGCATCGCGTGTACCATACGTACGACGAGCGGCAGCGTGCAATGGCCTGTGTGACCTTTGTCAGGCTGCATCAGCAGTTCGAAGAGAGAGAGAAAGAAAGATCATTAAACCAATAGGTCAACGACGGTGATGGACGCGGGGTCACGGAACATTTTTCCAACTGATGCCTTCTCTCCGTCGATGAACTACTACTGAACAACAAAAAAGGTCGCCCCGAAATATGTACGACTAATGAGTGATAGTGGAAAACAATTTTTTAATAATAAAAATATATATTTTATATATTATAATTTGGGTGCGCGTTGCAGCGTACCGCAATCTTGTTCTCAGGTATGTACAGGCGTTCGTTTGTTAGCCATCATCACCGTCGTGGGAACGATGTGAATTGTAATGTTGGGCGCACGGAAATACGAGGGCCGGAAAATAATGCTTATGTCGCAGCAGTTGTTTATAGTATAGACATCGAGCCGCATAAACTAGCTGTTGCTCGAGCGGGCTCTACGGAGTGCGAAATTTGAAGATGATCAGCCAGATTGTTATAGCGACCGGTCTTCCACACATTATACTAATATATAGGTCAAATTGAAACTGACCGCGGTTAACTCGCTCCGGTATACATGTGCATATATTATAATCTCGTTGGTAATTAGCATTAGCCACCGCCGATCCCAGCACGTAATTAATCAAATTACGATCGCAATAGATATTAAAAAAATATTTAAAAAAAAACCAATATACTTTTAAGTGAAATTTTCAACGATTAGATTAAAATTTTACTGATAACTGAAATTCGAAAACGCGGCGCGTTTCATGTTCGACAAAGACAAGTGCATATTTATACAAAAATAGTCTTTAATCTTAATCAATTTCACGGACAAACTACATATATATGTCTTGTACAGTCGACGGTCAATTACAATACAGGTACGGCTTACTTACTACGGCTATTCTCCCAGTGTGTAATATATTATGTTGAATATTTGCCATTTCCCAGTGTGTGCATAAACGCGTACCTACTGATATTCCGTGACTATGGTCAGTAAACACGGTGATTTAAAAATAATATATATTAATATGAACAACTTTTGCACGCGATTGTTCATATTTTGCAAAATCATTATCATAATTATTATTTCAATAATATTTTATTCAATTATTATTTCCCCCACGGTTACAATGATATTTTATCTTATAAACGTAGTGTATCGAACAAATACCTTCGTGTCTAAAGCTTAGTAAAGTATAGTTTATTGAATCTTTTGTAGGATTAATAATTTCTCTGTACACTCCTACGCGGTACACACTAATTTTGCTCTGGCTTATAGCAGTTTGTTTGGTATACACACACACTCACTGGCGTACATAGCTAATATACTTGTATGAACATTTGCAATGTATTAATTATTGCCAAATTAGTATAAATAAAATTTAAACTAATAACAAACGTTTTATCATAACGCATTAAATTACAAAATTCAAGCCACCCGGAGTCCAATGCACGGGAACAGAAAATAAAACATTTAAATAACAACACTAAAAAATTCATTGACAGAAAATATGTCATAGGTACTTACAAAAACGTTTTTAAGAGGGAGGCAACTTGAAAACTAAAACCGTCAATTTTGTTTTAGTTGTAACTGACACTCATCCTTCTTGATAATATTTTATATTCTAAGTGGGTTTTACATTTGAAACAATTTCATTGAAAATTTTTAGTTTTTAAATTTACTTTAAATTTCTTAGCAAAAATGAAAACTCAAATATAATTAATTTAGATCTTAAATTATTACAAATTAACAATTTCCAAAAGAGAAATCCTTTCTTTAACCTCTTCTTTTACTTGCACCCATACATTAACATATTATAATCTTTATATATACCATAGCAAATATCGAACATTCATAGTTAAATAACATCAATTGATTATGTTATAGCTAGAAAGAGTCCTGTACATTAAAGAAGAATATAAAATAATCCATTTAAACTGATAAAATTAAATCCTTTTTAATAATTCTTCTAAATATATATCAAACTTTGATTTAAGAACAAAAATATAAACAATCTAATGACGCCAAATATTGTTTTAAAATAATGATTTACCTTGTTTCTTTCGATTTAATTCCATATTTTTAATTTATAAAAGCTATAAACTGATATTTGTATTTGTTATTATTTGTTCCAATGCGTCTAATCGATCATGTAAAGGTGAATTAATTATACCTGTATATCTATAATATACATGTAAATATAATTGAAAGTATGCATATTTAGTTAAATTTTTTACTTATTTTTAGATCCGAAGTTATTACGTTCTGCACGTGCGACACACACCGCTTATGTCGAGATATTCTTTTAAAAAAAATAGAATTTGGTATTAAAACTCTGGGACGAAAATTGTGTCAGTTTCAATGACCAATTCGACAGAACATATACGAGGACCCTTGATGAGTTGGCTTATTCGCAGAAGAAAATCTGTATTCTTTCCGCGCGACAACCGTGACAAGAAAAAAACCTATAAAAGAACACACCATGGTATGGAAAACTTCGACAAAGCAATAGTCTTGCTTTCTCTTTCATGCAGCATCCCGGCTGGGTTTTCATGCTCTACTTACCTGGCGCATTCACGAGACAATGCTCACACTATGGACAACTGTTCTACAATATTTCCCTAGAAATCAACACTACACGTTTGTGATTTCCCTTGTATTTTATTGGTGACAGAATAATGATTATAAACATATAATTATATATTAAAAAAAAAAATAAACAATATATGTCTTTAAAAAAATATTTTTATCAAAATTATAAACACTTTAATATCAAGATTCATAATCTCTTTGATAAACAATTAACAATAACAATAATATAAATTAAATTTAAGTACAGTACATAATAATAATATTATTGTATCACTTTAATTGGAATGTCGTATTTGGAATTAATGTAAAATTATAATAAATATTTTTTTCTCTTTTGTAGTCTTAAAATTAAGCACCAAGTCATAGTACGCCCACGTGTACAATGGATGGAACACTTTGGAAGTTGCAACGGTTTTTAGTGATAATATTTAGAAACCTCGTCCACCAGCTTATCAATATTTATTTCGTTGATTTCTACAAATTTTTTACTCTGTCTGCTAAAATAGTATATATCACCGGTGTAAATATCGAACCAAAGAGCGTGTATATGCAGGTCATATGCCTCTAGACGTTTCCTAAGAAAACCGTAGCTGGCAATATTTTGTAGCTGCTGCAGGGTATTAACCTATAACACAATTATTTTATATTATTCTAACTTTTATACGAATGTTATTGAATTATTTTAAAAGACCAATGAAAACAAAATATTATTTAAAAAAATTGATTAGTTAGAAATAATGTATACAGTATAACTATATAATCAGAATACTAATGAATTTAATGATACAAATCAAAACGAAAATGTGTTTTAAATGTATTCCTTATTTTTAGATTTTATCGTTTATCAGAATTTGATGATGTATATGAAATTAATTTGTTGATTAAAAATAATTAGATCTTAGATAGGTAGATAAAATATTGTATTGCACGAATAATTTGTACAAAGTAGTTTGCATTTTTATAGAATTGATTGAAAAAAACTTAAGACGGTTATTCAAATCTTGTCTCATAAAATAATGATATACTCGTACAATACAAATATTTTGGGTCTGTTATAACAAGAGGTTTTTACAGCATTAAATCATAAATTCTAATTAAGTGAATTAGCTAATCGATAAATTAAAAACAATCCTACAATAAATACATTTTCAGTTAGAGCAGCAATGTGTCGATACAGCTTGTATACGTACGTACCTGTGACAACTTATCTGTTACATTGAACTTGTTTTCCGGATCAATGTAAGCAATAATCTTGCGTAAGGGTGTCTCGGCCTGAAAAACGAGTGGTGTGTCGAAGCCGGCTGCTTCCAGCTGTTGATACTTATCTAAAGATGATATGGCGTGTGTGCAAAGCCATGATCGGAGCGGCGACAGCCGGCGGTTATCGATGCTAGCAAATTCCGTATCCCTGAGCAGGTGCAATAAGTTCATTGCCTGAGAATAAAATGAATAAGTGACTTCATATTTGAGTATTACAAACAACGATACACAACAAAACTTAATATTTTCCGTAAGAATAAAAATAAAGTATGATTATACATTGATAAAATCTTCAATCGCCCATGTAAGTGATAAAACGATTAAGATTTAATTATTAAAAAGTTATACGAACAGATTTTTCTAAAACATTGAAATTGTATTTCTATAGATTACATAAATTATATTTAAAATAAATGTAAAATCATGTTGAATAGGAACATTATTTTTACGGCGATTGATTCAAAAATCGATGTTCAATACAGATTTTCACAAAAGTCATTTTTTGTTAATAAATAAAGCTACAATATACATAGCGGAAATTATGGGCTATAATTCGACAAGTACTATGAAATTAGGGTTTTATATAGTATGAATGGTAAATTTTGTGAATTTACAAGGAGTGTAGTTCAAAATATGATTTAAAAATTTGAATTTTGTACTATCACATTCTTTCAAGACTACTTTTATTCCGCAGTGCGCAATAATGGTAACACTTTTATATTTAAAATCTTAAACATTGTATATTTTCCTTTTACTAAATCTTAAAATCTTTAGAAAGAAATCACATAAACACAAAGTGTAAATGTAAATTGATACAAATGAATAAATAATTTAAATATAATTAACAAGCATTTTATAATGATTAATGTAGTTCTGCAGAGAAAATCAATTATTACCAAATTATGAAACATACCTAGAATACGGTGCTATATGTAATACAACAATCTTTGGATGATTTGATAATATATTATATTATTATTATATATTACTTTGCAGTCTGAATGGCCGCAAACGATAACATGTCTTATGTCGTTATGTACACATCCAAGTTCCAAGGCAGCTGGTTCGCATGTAGTGTATTCGTCAAGAAAATGTTGTGAATGTGGAATTAGGTTTCCAGCGTTTCTTACTAAAATCATTCAATATATTATGTATAAATTTTCGAAATGTAATTTTTAAAATTAAGAATGTCTTTCTACGTTGCGATAAAGTATAACATTTAGTAACAATCAATACCAGTGAAAAATGTATTCGTCGTAAACAGTAGCAACAATATTGCAGTATAAATTAATCGCAGGATACATTGTCGTTTTTATAAATGGTATTTTGATAATACTTTGTATAATATATCGCTACCGATAGTATATTAAAAATAAGTTAATAATGTAAAGCTAAAAAATTATAATATATGTTGCCCCTAATTCATCAAACATATACTAACCAATAAACATATCGCCAACATTGGTTTCAGTAAATTTAGCTGGTAACATTCGACTATCCATACATGTGAAAAACAAAGCTTTAGGCTGAAACATGATTAAACATGATAATTGTTAGATAATTTGCTAATTCGTAGTTATTACTTATTATTATCTTTTAAATCACAAGACTTATAATAATTTTCATGATATGTTTCTATCAAATATAACAATTTTTCTAAAGTGCGTAACAATTTTCATACATATTATATTTAATAAATAAAAGGCAAACGTAAAAAAAATCGACTAGATTTTGATGGATAGCTAAAGCTTGTTATTATTTTTCAGTGTTCAGGAGTCAATAACCTATCGATTTAATATCATAGTTACTGCTAGAATACTACCAGAAAAAATACTATAACATTAAAAGCCAAATGCATTCTTGTTTAACTCTTCGCAAAATATCTTTTTTGTCACAACAATATTTAAATTTTTTCTACTATTAAGGTTAGAAATTAATTAATAATCAATAGTCTCTCATATTTTAAGAATTAATAATTTCTCTATTAAAAATGTTTAACGTGTGAACGTGACAAATAGCTTAAACACTGCTGGTACTAATAATATACTACTAGATAACGTTTATTTTGATAAAGTATTTCAAATGTTTTATAAAAATGTTCTATAATCGTTATAATTACTGATTAATTATTGATGTGAACAAAATAAATATAAACTATTTTCGTATCCATGTGTTTATAACTTGATATTAAATGTATAATAATAATAATAATAATATATATTGATACGAATTTATAAGTTAAATTTACAAACATGTTATAATGCATAATATAATTAATTATTGGTTCTCTTTTCAAAAGCAAAGCTTGTGCAGAAAAGAGAGTGTATGTGACACAAAGTCGTAATCGTAAATAGTTAAGAAAATGAAAAATATAACAAAAAGTAAATTAATAAAACAATATAAATAAAGATATAAAATAATTAATAGTATTACAGATTAAGTTGACACATTCGGTTCGTTAGACATTCGTTATTGAATTAGGACTAGGAAATTATTAACGTATTATTTTATATAATAATAATAATAATAATATAGAAAATTATACTCTTAAATATTAAATGTATAGTTATTTGAACATTGTATCAAGTTTTCATTGCAAACAGCTATTGACCATGGAGTTATAACACCATAAACAAATAGACTTAATTTAAAAACCATAATATGGTATATATTATACGAGTATACAAAGAACATACGGTTCATGTATGTATTTTCTAGCAAAAATTACAATTTTTAATATATTTATAATCTTTTATGCGTGAAACTAAATTTTGAGTTATCAAACTTATTTTAGTTTTAATTTAACTTACCTAAGTAATTTATAGAAGATAAATGTTTACATTATATATATTGATACAATACATTAAGGCCCCTGCAAACCCTATCAAATTTTCATCAAAAAGATCTATGGGACTAAAAGAAATTCAAGTACTTTTAATTGTCTGATTTCAAAAATGTAAAGATGTTTGAATTGGTAACAAGTTTACTTTGCTTCAGTCGGAGCATATATTTAATATTTTAAATATTTTTCAGTATATTCAATACTAAAAATTGAAAAATGCATACAATTTAATTATATCTATTTTGATCTATTCTCGTCAGGAATTTGGGAAAATTGAAAAAGTGCTCTGCCCAATGCAAAGTAAACTTGTTTACCAATTCAAAATTTTTCACATTTTTGAAATTGGACAATTAGAAGTACTCAAATTTCTTTCAGTCGCGTAGTAATCGATACTACGATAATAGTAGGTATCGTTAAATATTTTAAATTACACTAATTAAATTAATCAAATATAATACAAATAAATGAAGTAGTTTTTGATTTTTAGTATAATGTTAAGATTACAAGAAATTTAAATAATCATAAAATAATTTACACATAATATAAATGTTATAAGCTGCTTCATTATTGAATAATTATTAAACATAATGCAATTAATAGGATATAGTGATAGTGATACACTTATACTTAATTTAAGTCAATCAAAAAAATAAAAATAAAATAAATTCATGTAGGCATGTGATACATCTGCCTTTTAACAATATTTTAATAGTTACAAATTAAAACGTAAATTTTATTTAAAAAATAACACGAGTTTATGAAAATAAAAAGAGTTAATTACAAGTCTCGTTTTACATTAAAATTACAAATAATATGTAAAGAATATCTCGAGTCATTGTTCTATTTTGTTCTTTACTAATGTAAAATTTCACTTGTGCTCCGTCTATTTGTACAGTGTGCTAGATCATAGTAAAAATTATGCATAAACGTAGGTATTACTATTTGGCACAGTTTTCACTTATTTATAATATCACGCGGATTTAATGCGAAAAAAAATATTTGTGATGGTTTTATAATCTATACTCTTAGTATAAGAGTCTATAACAAGCATAACACAACTAATAATATTTTAATTTTGTCAATAAAAATTATAACGACTTAACATAAGATATCAAACGTTAAAAATATTTCATGTGAATTTAAATATTAATTTTAATGATAAATATAAATACCCAATAAAATTAATATAATAATTTAATGTTCAACTAACGTGTTAAATTTGAATTTGGAAATCTACAATTCTATATTATAATACACAAGACAAATTCCATAAATCGTTACGATGTTAAGATTATAGTTTTCACCAACTTCTCATTTTCTAAACTTTTTATGTTGGTCATCTAACAAATATTTTATATTTTTAAGTGTGTACTCGGAGCCCTCTAAAAATAATAATAAAAAAAAAAAACGTTAGTGTACATTAGAACCTTAGTAGAACTGTTAAAAATCAGTAATAAAATATAATTGATTATTAAAATGAAAATAGTTCAATAAAAATAATAAAATAATAATTATAGGTACTGAGACCATAATAATTGTTTACAACAGCACATAATGTCTTTTATTGCACAGCGACTCATCAATTCATTAGATTGTATAAATTAAAAAATTCTCTTAATGAATATCGATAAAGTTATTATTGAATCAATTTTTATTGGGTTTCTTGAAAAATTGAATCTATTTTTATAAGGATTCTTTTATTTGCATTGTTGTTTATAACAAATTGTCAGATTCAATTAATTATGCTATTCACTATTAATATAAATGCTAGAAACATTGAACATTGTTGCTGTTCTCAATAATTATGTGCAATGATTAGTTCTTGTATGACAAGTTTTATAGAAATAAATGACCTACATTAGTATTATATGGTACATAAGTCAATAGAAAATATTCTTCATTTTAAATCATGCACAGATATTGAAATATATTAAAACTAATATTAATATATAAACCATATAAATATTTATTAAGATTTATATCGCAGTAAATTATCTTTAAAACTCAAGGCAATTATAAAATAGTAATTGGATTATAAATAATTGTAACCATATTTTAAGTAAGTAAGTACTATGATTTCAAATATAATATTCAATAATAACGTATTTTGAATGAAACATAATTAGTTAAGTACCAAGTCATTATCTAATAACTATTCAGCCAATCGTAAATTATATAGGTATATGATTAAACTAAATGATTATCATAAGTAAAATCAGGATAATTGCTTTTTTTATTAATTCCAAGATACATTGATCAAATAAAATACAGGTTAAGTACGTATTGTAAAAGATACAATGTTTAAGCATTAATATGGTTTTATACGGTACATTTTGTACACCATTAATTATTGTTACTTATTTTTTTCTGAATAAAATAATGAATGATACCTACTATACGTTTACCACAATATTGGCGGTACTCTATAGTAATTATTTCGACGACTGCAAACACATTGTTAAAAGTGATCCAGTAAATATTACTTTAAAAACCACTCTTTAAACAATAAACCATTCGAAAGCAGTTAATCGGAGTTGCCCTCAAAGTCTAATGCCCACAAATTTATACGTCATGGACCACAATGGTTATCGTTACCATATAGTGTTATTTAATTCAACTAGTACGTACATAGTACACAAACGAAATAGTTGGTCGGTACTTTAATGAGGAAACGAGGTTAATTTAATGACCCTTTTATTCAGGAGATCATTATAATATGTTTTGGTCACTTAAATAGAGCCTGAGAGTAACGTCCAGATACTGGCCATATTTTCAATAATCTAACACTGCTTCAAATAGCCGCGTAGTCGATAGAAAATATTAGATAATAGTTATCAATTTGTTTTTTAACGAAATGTTATAAGTTTATAATTATTAAAACACGTTAAAATATTTTAAGAAATTAATACGGCTCCGGGAATTAGCGTATAGATTTCATGGATTATTTAATTTTATCAAAAAAGTATGAACAAACTCACTGCTCCACGTCGAAATTATATCATAACAAATTATTAAAAACAATCATAATATGCTAATTTTTCATTAGTAATTATGCATTTAATACTTTAATCTGAGGAAGAAGCAACATAAATCGCTAAATTTTCTTGTTTATCAAACAGACTTGAATTAAAATAAAGTGTGGGTATCTGCGGACGCCAATGGAGTATACAGCATGAAATCCGTGACTCATTTGTAATTACCGCCGTAACAATAGTCTATTTTGCTGATACTAGACACACTGGGTTGTATACGTAACGAAACACATGCGAATAAAAATTAAATTATGTACATGTATAATACATAGGAAACTTTGGAGCTACCATGGCTAATCGCTTACGTTAATATAGTTTTATACACATTGCGAATCCAATTAAATTAATTAAAATTAACTAAGACAGGACTCGGGTTTTAAAGCGATTCCTTCTTTTTGAATTTGGTTTTTATGCTAAGAAGATAGTAATTTCTGAAAAAAATATTCGTTTCGCTTAATTTAATTTTTATTTAAGAATATTATTTTTTATTTTATTTTTTTTACTCTTTTCACTCGTTAGGCTATTAATTATTTTGTTGTTATTTTATGTTTTACGAAATGTTTGATATTATGCAGCTGTCACTTGTAGGCAGGTGTTAAAATTCTATCAATAATAGCATTTAATATTTTTATTATTACAGAATTTATCTAGTATGTAAATCCTTCAATAATACATCTATATTGAATATTCGATTACGAAACAGCAATATTTTTGTTTTGAACTCTAGATCGAAACCCGATTATCAAATAGGTTTTGCCGATGGGTTTATGTACTAGCAATTATGTTCCCGGAGCCAAAACCAAACGAGTAATCAGTGTTTAATTACCATTGCCGTGACTCTCAATGTTACTTCTAACCCCGGGCGAGAGACTAGAAACGAAGAAGGCAGCACAACGGTGTAATAATAGTAATAATAATACCAGTGGCGTCATTTCTTTTTTCAATAGAGAGGGCAAAGGTTTTTAACGGACCAAATGAGTAAAAAAAAACCCCTCGCTTCACTCGTAAGAAAGTATTTACTTACATTTTATCAAATTACCATAGGTACCCACTTCACTTGTTTTATGATTTAAATATTTTTTCTTTTATTGTTAAAATTTTTTTTATTAGGTAACAACATAAATTGCAAATAAAAAGAAGTAGATATTTTATAAAAATAATTTTATATCTATACTAATTAAAACTCTGTAAGCTGTAAATGTTCTGAAAATATTATAAAAATAGACATTTTTTGCGTTAATAAAATATAATAATGATTAACCTGCAACGACCTGGAACCGGACTGCTTTTAAAGTCAGAGAGATGCAAATGTCCACCTTACCCCCTGCCCATTTGCGCCACTGAATTAAACGTCCCGTGGTGCCGCGGAGTAAAAACATTTTGAAAATAATTGAATATGTTGACAGCGGCCCGCGCGGTGTTGCAACGATGTCCGTGGCCGGGAGCCTGGCAACACTGCGACGGCGGGACGACTGACTAGTTCCGCGTGCGAAAGAACGATAAGGATCAAACAAAACGTCTACTGATGATAATGAACGACCGTTGATAAGCGGGCCGGCGCACGTTCATCGTCCGCTGTTCGCCCGTGCCGAGGAGCTCACCACCACCTTGAAGCTCAGCTGACACCGTCGACCGCAGGTAATTAACATGGAAAACGAGCCTGTTGGCTGTTCGTTCGCGCGCTACAACGGAACCCCGGTCAGGGTTCCTTGCTCGGGTCCACTTACCTCCGGATGGTTTTTCACCTGGACGAACTGCTGGACCATTTTCGCCCGGTTCGTCCGCCTGTACTTCATTATGCCCCGGAAAATCCGGTCCATGGCTGGCGTCCACCCCGGGTTGTGGCCGGCGCTTACTGCCCTTCGGTCCCGCAACTCCGTCCCCCGCGATCGTCTACATCTGACCGGTGCACATGGTCGCGGCCCGCTGTCACCGAACGATTAAACGGCTCGCCGACGACGCGCGTCCGGTCGACCTTAAAGCGCGCGGCCCAAGGGCGTCCGCACCGCCGTCTCCGTCCCGGATTGATTAGGCGCGCACGCGTCCGTACGCCGCGCGTTTCCGCGTGCACGAAAGCGCAATCGTTTCCACTCGACCGCACTTGTACGGCGCCGGGATCCGCGTGACTCGTACGCTTTCGATTTCTAAGACGTATGCGTCGGCCTCCGGCGGACACCTGTTGTGTCGCAATTTCGACTCGTCACCAGCACCCACGCACCGCCGCCGCACACCTTCGTCTTGCCGACGACTCGTCGTCTTTTCCCCACCCGTGACGCTGAAAATCGAATAACATTTCGTTTTCCGTTCGGCTACGTGACCGTTGAAACGAACGTAACGCAAACCGTTCGGGTTCGACCCCGTCCGTGTTGGTAGGAGATTTTGACATTTTAACATTTTGACGGAAGGTCAAACAAACATGTATGTCAATTTATTCGCAGCGTCAACGTGCCTACGACGCGTACGAGTATTACACTCTCGGTATAATTGTCGTTAATGATATTGCTTTGTATTTAGGTTCGATTGGACGTTTCAAGCTTTCTGTTCGTTCGAAGTTTTTCGGACATGTTCTTAAATACGTTATTTTCTCATTACTCCTATTACATATTTTCTAGGGTAAAAAAAAATTATTTGCTTTTCAGTTACAGTAATTAAAAATGGACCAAAACGTTGAAGAGATTCAGCAGAACCTGTTAAAATTCGGGTGTTGCCGGGTGTGTGCAGTTAGACACCTTACAAAACCTTCAACCATTAATGTTAAAACATTAATTGCAGCATCAGAGCAAGACCACGATGAGCCGAAACGTCTAAAGAACAATCCATGTATAGCATGCTTAGGACTGTTTCAAAATCCACAAAAAGATGATATTATTAATAAAATAATTTCATATTTAAAAACATCTGATTATGATTCTGATACATTTAACTTAGCGTTTAATTTGCCTATGTGTACTATTATTCGTGGACATTCAGTAGCATTATACGTGTCAAAATTGAGAATATCTTTTAACCCTACGTTCCCTACAGCCTTTGTGTGCCTTAAAGATGCTTGGAAACTAATGGCTGAAGATGCCATTGTGAAAGCCACTGGTAAACGTTTCGATGTACATTCCCCTTTGCTAGTCACTGTAGGTTTCCATTATAACGATACCAAAGATGAATTTGATTGTTTGAATGCAATTATAAAATTGAGCAACAAAAATTTACAGAATATTTTATCTCAAATGGATAATAAAGATTTTGTGAGCCAATATGGAGAGATGCCATCAGTACCAGAGTCGACTATAGAATTCAAAAGTGTTGATGCTAGACATGAAAGTGTTTATATTGCTGGTCGTTATAATAAATGGTCTAGAACCCTATCTCAAACACCTTGGATAGTAGACCAGGAAAGAAGACTTGAAAGTTCTGTTGAAGAAATAATATCTGAACCATTAAAAAAACATGCATTGGTAGATGAATTCAGATTCTCATCATCTGGTAGAGAGGACATTGATGTTAGAATGTTAGGTAGAGGAAGACCATTTGCTATTGAGTTAGTAAACCCAAAACGAACTAAATTTAGCTATGAACTATTGAGAGAAATAGAAAACGAAATCAATATTGATCCACAAGTGACTGTGAAACATTTGCAAGGCATTAACAAACCCCAATTAAAGGAATTAAAATCTGGAGAAGAATTTAAAATCAAAGTTTATAAAGCTCTATGTTATGTTGAAGGAGAGTTACCAGACTTGGAAAAGCTTAACAAATGTACTCCATTAGAAATATCACAGTTTACACCAATTAGAGTGTTACATCGAAGAGCTAATATTTCCAGGCCTAGAACTATACACTCAATGAAAGCCACAGCCGCTAAAGTAGGAGTAGATAATGGATGTTCATTTTTCAATGTAATTGTATCTACCCAGGCCGGTACATATGTAAAAGAATTTGTGCATGGAGACTTTGGTCGAACAAATCCTTGCCTACGAACAATTTTGGAAAACAATACCGTTGACATATTGGCCTTGGATGTATTGGACATAGAAATTGATTGGCCTACGCCTGTAAAGTATTGATCAAACAATTATATAACATTTTTGGTTAACAAACGACGATCAATTATGTGTACAGTTTTATTTTTGAGTATTGGTTAAAAATATGACTGTTAAATGGCTGTGTTAATAAATTTATATTAATAACTTAAAATCTGAGTTGATTGATAAAAATAAAAAACGATTAATTTGAAAATCATAAAAACATATATGAAAATTATGGAAAGTCAGATGTTCTTTTCTAAGAATATCATATTACTAACGAACTGGTTACCTAGATACAATTTGAAATTAATTTAATTTTACTGTAATATTATTAAATCATATAATTAAAAATGAAAAAACTAATTTAAATGCTTAAAATATTTATTTGAATCAATATTTTGCAAAAATCTAATTACAATAATGTCAAAATCAAATTTATACTTATGTTTATTTTTTATAAAAAAAATATTTAATTATTGTACAATTTCTAATGATGTATCTTAAAATAATGACTAAAAGGTACAATTATTTACAAATTATAGGTTTAAGAATGAACAAATAGTAACTTCATTTTTTAAAATTATATTGGATCTCTAGTTAATCAAGTGTAAAATAACTTTACTTTAAAAAGTAATATGATTAATAGATATCAATAGAGTCAAAAATGTTTTAATATATTATTAAATTAAACTTAAATCAACAATTTATAATAGTTGCATGAATTTATTACGTATATAACTTTAAAAAAATAAATACATAATTTAACAATGTATTTTTTACATTTAAATTGTAAATAATTAATATATTTTCATATGACAAAAAAAAAATTATCACAACCAGTCTTCACAGAAATAATATTTAAAAAAATATTGTTGTGCCATGATATAAAATTTTTATATTTTTTATTATTATTTTATAATAAAATACATATATTTATTAGATATCAAATAAAATGATAAATACTTATAAAAGTTAAACATATATTTTCTTTACAGTAAAAATTATGTTTTTCACTGCCCAAAAATGTATATAATTTTAATTTCTTATGTTGTCAACTAAATATATTTTTACCTGAAAAAATATAATCTAGTTTCTATAAAATTTAAGTTTTATAATTTAAAACTTTATTTATGTTATATTTTACTTATTTTACCAAAAAACAATTATTTTCACTCAAAGGTTACTATTCTTTATATTAGTTTTAAATAATTCAAATTTACAATTCTCCTTTATATTGATAAGATTTCATGTTAAGAGTGGGTTGATTGATTTCATCTAAATGTTTATGAAGTAATGCAAGGTGATTTTTAACTTTCTGCATTTTTGGGTCAATACTCAATGCTTGTAAATAATTCATTTCTGCAAGTTCATATTTTTCCCAACGATGATATAAGACTCCTAAAATAAATAGTTTAAAAATTGATTAATAGCTTTTTAATAGAAGCTAATTATTTAACATTATTATTATTCACCTAGATTGGAATGATATAATGCAACAACTTGAACTTTAGATACTAAATGCTTTAACTGAATAGCAGATAAGAAATGTTTTTCAGCTTCTACAAATTTATCCATTTTGCCTAATATATTTGCTATATTGAAATGTAAATTCGGTTCATTTGGTAAAATAGATAGTGCTGTTCGAGCCACATTTTCCGCACGTTTTAATTCACCGATTGACTCCAACAATACAATCATATTATTCCATGAAATCACATGTGTTGGTTGTTGAAATGTAGCATTTTGCCAAGCAAATAATGCTTTAGTCTTTTCTCCCATTTCTAAATACTGCAAAATAAAAGTACAATATATACACATCAATATGATAAATATTTCAACAGTACTCACTAAATTTCCCAAGTTAAAATAACAATGAGGATAACTTTTTCGATGTTGTAGAGCAGTTAAATAAGCCTCCTCAGCTTTATTATATTGATGTTGGGCAGATAATACTATGCCTAAATTCATCCAAGCAGCTGCAAAATCATTTCTAAAGGCATGTTTAATTTTTAAATTATAAATAATGTTGCTTCATAGTTATTTAAATGTTAATAAATTTATTATTTTTTTTAAGGTTTAAACTAATAAGTAATAAAAATCCTATTGAATTAAATTATATATAATCAAGGAAAGTAATCACTTTTAATAATGTATTCAATTTATTTTTTAAAAGCCTAAAAATGGTTATTTATTTCATGACAATACTATAACACTATCCAAATCTAAAATGTTACAAAAACAATAAATTATAATTAATTTTTACTTACCTAATAGAAACAGCTTTTTCTAATAAAGATCTAGCTTCTTCTAATTCATTTTGATCTTTCAAAATATTTGCTAAATTGTTCATTGCTTGATCATACTTTGGATGTAATCTAATAATTAATATTACATTAGTATTTAAACCATTCACAAAATATAACAAATTTACAATAATGCGTGTTTATAACGATTTATAGCTTCTTGTGTATGCCCAATATCCGCTAAACTTTTTGCTAAATTATAATGCACTTTAGCATTCATTGGGCAAACTTTTAAAGCACTTCGAAATAAATCTAATTCAGAACTCCATTCCTTACTTCGTTGATATGTCCGAATAAAATGAATAAAAACTAATAAAATAATGCACATTCCAACTACCTAAATAAAAAAATTGAAATTAGATACATCAAAGAATATAACTTGTTGTATAAAATATAAATAAACTTAATTTTTTTGCAAAAGAATATAAACACAATCTCCTGATACCAAGAACTACAATTATAATAAATCCAGCAGAAGGCAAATACAAAACTCGTTCTGCAATGACAAAACCAACAGTAAACATTAAATTTGAAGCTGGTAAAAATAATAGTAGACCAAATAAAAATCCTATTTGCAATTGTCTGAAAAAAAAAAAGTTTTTAAATGTTTATATTTAATTTCGTAACAGATAATTTATACTTTTGATCATAGCTTTTTAAGCATAGCAGTTTATACAATATTATAATAAGAATAGTCCAAAAACCAAAAACAATGAACAATCTTGGATCTTTAGGAAATTGATTTAACTGTATCAAAGGTACACATCCCATTGACCAATCAAAACACAGCCAAATTGGACATATCATTATCCAAATGTTAATTACATAGATGTAACTATAGTTAACAAACTGAAAAATTGACATATGTTTAATACAGTAGAAAATTGTATATAATATTAATTAATAGCTATATATAATATAAATGCAAATAATGAATACATACTCTTTCAATTGGAGATGTTACAAATGATGCAGGATTATCAATTTGTTGAAAAACCGGAGGTGAACCCATTACAGTCCATCTGCCATAAAGAATAACACAAAATCCAACAGCTAATAAAAATAGTCTTTCTAATGATTCTCTTTTGAATAATCTAATCATTTTTGAGATTTTAATATTTTTCATAAGACTTTTAAATGTAATTTTATTGATTCCAATCACTTCATAAACACCACAAAAAGTCTGTAAATTGTTAGTATATTAATATTAGGACCATCCAAACTATTTTTTAAATTAAATAAAAATGTATACTATAATCATAAGTCCTTGTTCTTTACATAACATAGCCATTAAACTTATAACACAACATAATATTGTCGTTATTATATTGATTATACTAGATATTTGTTTAGCTTTTGCTACTTTATGATAAATAATAAAGACACCTAGTGATAAACATGCACTAAGCAAATCAGCACGGCCGACTACTCCAGATACCTAAAAATAAAAAAAATAATGTTATTTTAAAAATAATAAGAAACATGATACATACCACTTCAACATGAACAGGATGAACAGCAAACATTAGAGCAGCTAAGAATGATGTTTTTGGTGCATTTCCATCAAAAAAAAGATTATAAACATGTAAAAGTTGACAGGAGACAATGGCATGTAAAATAATATTAGTCATGTGAAATGACTTGGGAGATAAATTTCCATTATCCATCCAAACATTAAACCTAAAAAAGATGAAGTACATTATTATTAAAATTACCATAAAATCTTAATATCTTGAAATGTCCAACTATACATTTATACGATAACTTTAATACATGTTCTTGAGTTCAGATAAGTTATCAATATTTTACTGTATTTAAAAAGAAAATATTTAAAATTTCGCAATAAAATATATTTTATACCTAGTAGGTATCTACCTAATAAATAGGATACTTTAATTGATGGTTTACCTGAATGATAGTATTGTTAGAGGTCTATATGATTTATGACTGGCGTGGTTGGTTAGTCTTGTACCCCAGAAATCATGATTAAAAATCTTATACACTGGTGTTTTCAGGTTAACATCATGATTATTTACAACTGCTTCAGAGTCATCAAAAACGAATGCACCATAATATGAATTACCATAGCATAATATGGATGCAAATGCAACTATTAGAATATATAACCAATTGGGCAACTCTGAAAATCATACATTAGTTATATTTTATATTATAGTTATTAGGATTAAATTTTCTAACTCAAAAATGGCAATTTTGAGTCCCAGGAATTAATCTCTAATTGTTTTTTCTTCATTATTAACTCTATAGCATGATTTAAATGTTAACTGAAACCCATTTACTTGTCATGACACATTCATAACAATAACATTACGTTTTTGGAACATAAACATTAGGTGAAATATACCAAGTAGGTAATAATACAAAAAAATACAACTATTTTACTATTGCAAAATATACACGAGTGAGCTTAAGCTGTATAACGAATAAATGAAACTTTAACTATAAACACAAATATAAAACTGAAACAATAAATCATCACACTTTACTCCTTTACTCCTTCAAATTCTCTAAACTTCTCATGCTGTCACGCCGTTACCGGCAAGTGATGTGCATCAGTCGGAAACATGACAAAATAGATTTCATCTATTTCGTCATGACTATAGCAGTAGTGCAATCCTTATTCATGGATCGCGGTTAAAGATTTTTACTCAAAAATGCATTGACCAGAATCCACGATTGTTATCGTGATAGTAATGATAGGAAAGTATCGCAGGACATGCACAGACTACCTCTGCCACTGATTAGGAGTCAGGATGTAAACCTTATCAATCCTGTAACCTTATCAAGAAATTTTCGAGTACCTAGTTATAACCATAGACCTTACATTCATAGGCATGTGCTAACATGTATTTCAGGGGTGACTACAATACTTTTGAGCCCTAATTTTTTTACAAAACGTGTAAATATTGTAAATATTGTAAATATATTGTAGTGTAAATATTTAATAAATTATAATGTATAAATAAGCATGACTAAAGCATTCTCAGATAGCGTCTTCAATTATTTATGATTCGTACTTTTGTAGTCAGTTGTAGCTGTTATATTATCATGAAAAGTTTTTGAACGAAAATTTAGTATTTTTTATTATCTATTACGAAATATAATTTATTTTTTACCAAATATTATAAAATTATTATTCTAAATATAGATTTAAATCGCATTTAATTTGAATAACATAAATTACAATACGGAGCCTTACTTTTAGACTTAAATCGTCGGATCTATTTACAAAATTTGGGGGTAACTTGGCATACCTGACACCTCCCCTTAACTTGTGCGCACGCTTATGTTTACACTATATGGACTTCTGTGGTTATGATTTGGCGAGTTGGTGGAGCAGTGAGGGTTAGAACTCCGGGGCCCGTCGTCCCAGCTTTTTATTAAAAATTATTTTATAATGTCATTCACCGTAGCATAAGATGCAAATTTTAATATTTTTATTATACGAAAGTATGTACAAGTAGTATGTATCTTGGCCAAACAAGTGTTAGGGAGCCTGGAACCGATCAGCCCCGGGGCTCTCAAAAGCTCGACGTCCCTGGTTATGATCGTTGGGCGCTGGTGAATTTTGTGTCCTATTTAGTTGAACTTAAAAGCTTAGGCCCCAAGCCTTAGGGACTTGAATGATCACACTGATAGTATGTATGTATATAATATATATATAAAATAAAGATATAAATATAAGAAAACAAAATAATAACAATCATAACAATCGATTTACAACATAAAGGTACTACGCACTCTAAATTTTCTCTAACTATCTTATCTTCGTCGTGACTTCCAATTTCAAATTTTTCTTTTCTACTCAACAATGTCTTTTTTTTATTTAAAAAAAAAGGATTAATCATAAAAACGTTGAAGTAGGAAAATTATTGCATATTATCGTCACTGCACCACTTGTGCGGTAAAACAATCGTGAAGAATTTTGAATATCAAATAACGGTTATCGGCTACGCTCGTCGTTTCCGTGAACATGTGTCGTCCCGCTCACAGCAGTAGTCACGTGTAGTCGTCCCTCACCAGATCAATACGGTCGCACGTGGCGTTCGACGTTTCTTCATCGCCGTTCGATCGTCGCAGTTGCTCGAAGCCGCCGAGCAGTCCGTATGGACACGATCTTCCACGTGCAGCAAACATTGCAAATGATCCCGGTCGTCCACGTCGTTGCGACTCCACTCAAGACCATCCTTAGGGCCTTCTGAAATTTCAAGTTCTAACGTTTTCATAAATAAATAATTTTCAAATGATAAATTGTTTCCAATCAACAAAGTTTACGAACAAAAGAAATATTAAAAGAAAAAAAAGTTTAATTTTGAAAGTTCCGGAACATCTTTCAATTCTAGTAGTGAAGATACATTTAAATTTTTTTTTTTTTTTACATTTTTGACCCAGTTAAGAATTGACGTCTTTTAGTAAACGATTAAAACAATTGAAACACTTTGATGATTATTTTAGTTTTTTATTTGATATCGAAAGTACTTCTAAAACGAACCAAGAAAGTTTGATGAAGCATTGTGTGAATATTATTACAAATTAGTAAGTGAGAATGTTTCTTTAAAGGCTCCGAAAAATATTTTTACCCCAGGCCTCGAAAAATGTAGGGACTGCTCTGACTCCACTTGCTCATCAGCACACGTTTGTATCAAATTTGCGCCGAAACCGATGCACAGCGCGTGCACAACCCGCTCGCCGCAGCTGTCGTCCACACCGGTATCAGGGCAGTCCGACCACCGAATCCCTTGCCTCGTCCCCAGCGTTTTCGGACCGGATCGCCGCTACAGCCGTGACCTGGAACAACATCAGTGCCGCCGCGAAAACGTGATGACATTTTTAATTGCCAATATGATAACTTGAATATAATTAAATAAAATATGTTATATAATATCATAGATAAATAATATGAATAATAATTTTCAATGTGCAAGTCGTTCGGACGTCTCAAGCGCGGCTAGTAATCCGGGAACTTTACTATCGTTATACTGTCAGAAAATGTTCCACCACATGCTACGTAGTCATACAGCTTAGTGAGCATGTATCGAGTTCGCATCTGTTGATATGCCAACATCGGTGTGCACTTGACTTTATAAATATAAGAAAACGAAGGAATTTGTATTGCGCTAACGTGATATGATGTATTCCCAAGCCCCAAGGAATGGAGGAAGTCATTTCGTTTTCGGCTATTATCGCTCGTTGTCGTATTTAAAAGCATAGACGTGTGCACGGAGGATGTCAGGTGTTCCGTACACCCCTTGAAATGTTGTATATGGGGCTGTACTATTTAAATTTAATTTTAAGGGGCCCGTATTTTGACTGATGTTGCTCAATTAGTTGTAATTTATTACAAAATCTTTATCTCAAGTTATGAGAGAAAAATGTACGAAATTCAATGAAAATGTATTCAATGGGACTAATATACCACAATATTAAATAAAATATAAGTCATTTTTATTTAATTATTAATACATTATAATTTATTAAATATACCTACATATTTTGTTCAAATAGGGCCCAAAAATGTTGTAAGCAACCCTTGATGTTCAAGTCTCCGCATGCTAACATTTTTAAGAGAACAGTGGATTTTTACAGAGCTCTTTACACATTCATTTGAAACAGTGGCATGCATTTTATAAGCTGTTATAAACGCTTCAAGCAAATATAATATCCTTAGAAAACCAATCATTAATTAGTTACAACTATATATGCACTAAGTAATATCAATTATTACTATTGACGAAAACATTTTATATAACATCGATTTGCAATTAACATGGGTGTACTAAGCTTGAGCAAAATTAATCATTATGGTTCAAAATTACACTTATTATTTCAAGATTTAACATCAAATTATCAATTTTTAACTATTAGTTTAAAATTCAGTTCTAACAAATAATTTGTAAAAGAATAATTACAATATTCAAAATTGTATCTAAAACTATTTTTAATCATAATAAATACAAAGTATAATACAAGTTAAATAAATATACATTGAAATAAAATTAAAAAATTATTGATTGTTATGAAATAAGATTATTATAAACAAATATATAAAACAAATAATAAATCAATTACATTCAAATATATAAAATTCTAATAAAATTGATTATAGGTCTGCTACAAAATTAGGGTGGACTACTAATACAGGATCATCATCAGCATCTTCCTCTTGTTGTACATCTCCAGATTGCGTCAAGGCAATTAGTACATTATCCTATTAAATAATAAATAATTTAATAACATGTGCCATGGTATAATGCATATTCATTAATATTAACTTACACTATATATTAAACGATCTAAAACTTTTTCAATGAAGCTCTTTTTTTCTAATAACTCAGATTCATTATTGATTTGATCTTCAATTTTTTCCAGATACCAGTTAATTAAGCTACTACGTAATAAACCACCATTATCATCACCTTGCTCATTTTCTACACACAGAAATTTAATTATTTTCAATTACTTTATAATAAAAACAAAATACATACCAATTATTCTATTTTCTTCTTCACTTCTCATATATACTACAATCATATTAGTAATTCTTTTATATTCATCAAAAGCAAGAGTTAATTTTTTCTTAGTTAAACTTCGTTTATCAGGTTCTTCTGTTACATCAACATCCATTCCTAGAAGACATTTATGGTCAAGATATAATAAATAAAAACAATTAAAACTATTTAATTCATCACTACCATCAGTTTCTGGTATTCTACTTAATAATTCATCATCATCATCATCATCTAGATTGACATCAGGTTGCTCTACTCTTATAATAGACTTATTAAGTAAATTAAAAGCTTCTGACACATGCTTTATTGTTACCTAATAAATTATTAAATTTTTATATATTTATTTATATATCTAAGTTTAATCAATATAATATATTAATTACATGATCTGAACATTCCATTTTGGCCATAGCTTCAGATAAACGTATCAATGATTCTAATTGTCTTACAGTTATACGCCAAGTTGACTTTGTACTAGATTGACTATCACGCTGTCTTAATTGTGTGTATGCATGTACCAATTTCTCAGAGGCTTCCTAAAATCAATATAATTGATATAAACATAATTTAATTGATGGACATTTTGTTATTAGTACACTTACAACAGTAAGTTGAGGTTTGAACTGTCTAGCAAAACTAATATATGTTAAAATATCTTCTTGATTATATAATGTTTCGACTGTATCTTCCATATTACTGTGTATATCAACAATTTTCTTAGCTATTGCATAATCAACAACCTATTCACATTTAATATTAATTCAAACAAATAACACATAATCAATGTTAAAATGGTAATAAGTTTATTTACTTACCTCATTGCATTCATCTATAAGGACATAGAATAAATCGAAACGAGACATGATTGGAGCTGAAAGGGATACATTTTGTTGGAGTGATTTACTTCGTTCATAACGACCATTGATAGGATTTGCTGCAGCTAATATTGACGTTCTAGCATTTAATGTAGCTCTAACACCAGCCTAAGAGTAAACGATTATTATTTCTTAAATATATATTAAGGATTCATACATATATTGTATAATATATAGGTATATATTTAATATACCTCTATACATTAAAAAGTTTTTTATAATTAATGTTTACTTATTAAGGGCCAAAACTAAAAATCATTTAAGTGTATTTATTTTTTTAGTAAGAAGTTACTTTTAAACAATAAAAAAATAAATTTAATATAATTATAATAAATACTATACTTTTGCTATCGATATGGTCTGTTGTTCCATAGCCTCATGGATAGCTACTTGATCACGAGGATCCATTTTATCAAATTCATCAATGCAACATACACCATTATCAGCTAACATAAGTGCTCCAGCTTCAATAACAAAGTCAAAAGATTCCTCATCCCTTACAACAGCAGCGGTAAGACCTGCAGCACTAGAAGCTTTTCCAGAAGTATAAACTGCACGAGGACACATATCAGCAACTTGTTTCAATAATTGAGATTTGGCAGTACTGGGATCACCAACAATACAACAATTTATATCCCCACGAAGGGTTGTCCCTTCTAATGTAATTTTTGGCACTCCTCCAAAAAGCATTAATAATACTCCTAAACATTTTTTTAACTCAAAATGTAATTAAAATCAGAAGATTAAATATGTATAATAGTAACCTTTTTTAATTTGATCATTTCCATGAATTGCAGGGAAAAGGCTATCAATTAAATGTTGATACAAATTTCGATCACGATTCATTTCATATATTTTTTCCCATTGTGGCCCAGTCATTTGTTTCTTCATACGTTCAATTGAATCAGCAGTCAATTCATCATTGTGCATTTCTCCAGTACCACCAAACTATAAAAAATGTAATTAAAATTTATGTTTAATTTTATAGAAAAATTAGTAGAATTATTTATTTAAATAATTTTTAACCCTAGAATCTGTTGCAGATAAGCTACATGCTAAGAATGCCAATTTGTAATTTAATTCTCTGATTCCTAAACATTTTAATCCTTTGACACCTTCGTTATTTGCATCTCCTCTTTTTTGTCCAGACGCAGATTCTGCTCTAGCAGAAGGTGTAGACATTACACTTATATCAGGAACCACAATCAAAGTACCCGTAAAATCATATCGATCCCCAGCTTGAACAGTTTCAACATTTTCATTCCTCAAAATAATTTCAAGACTAATAACAAAAAAAAATAAAAACAATTTTAAATTTATAAATAAGTTAAAAATTATTAAACTAATTAGTTAAAAAGATTTCTGATCAAGAACTAAATTATTAAACTAAAAAAATTTAACTATATTATTTTTTGCTAATTACATTTATTTAACCCGTTGTTGGTGACACTTTGAGCATTTTGCTCTCATTATTATTATTTTGGGAACCATTAGTTTTAAATGATTTTGTTCATATTGATAGTATTAATATGCTTATATAAGTTATTAATGAAGATAATATCCTAAAAATTATCTAATCTATGATAAACTTTTCAAGTTATTTTTGTTCAATGTTGACAGTACCGTATTTGTAAGCAAATAGTTGAATGAAAATGTTGGAACATTTTTTTTGTATTTTTAAATTTCTTACAATTTATTTTTTTTTTATATATTTTTAATAGGTTTTAAATTATACTTTGAAAAATTGTTAATAAGTTGATTACAATTTCATTTATTTTTTTCAAAATTTATTTTAATTGTTTTTTTTTTCAAAAAAGTGTTAACAAGTTTATGGGATTTTTTAGTAACTAAAAAATTTCTAAATTTAAGTATTTTGCGTTATATTATATGTTAGAAGCATAAATGTTTATAAATAAAGCAACAAAATAGTTTTTATTTTTCTCATGATGATCTTATTTAGTATGTGAGCAAAACGCTAATACGTCACTAACGATGTCAAAATATTTGCGTCACCAACGACGGGTTAAATATATTGCAGGGAACATTTTTAGAAAATATTTTATATTATAATCCATGAGTTAATTAAAATTTTAATACAAACTATTATAATATATGCATAATATACCTTCGTGGGATACAGCCTCGAGGAAGTTCTGATTGACATTCTTGTACTCTAATCTTTTGAAAATCCACAAATCGAGATTTATTAACATTTAAATTGAACCTCCTTCTATTAGCACAAACAGGATTTCGGCATATAGTTGGCTGAGTGTACTAAAAATTAATAATATATGTTATATACATATAAGTTTAATAACTATTAATCAACATAATTATTGTTACACATATTTCTAAAGCATTAGTTCCATGATTTTAGTAGTGAATAATTAAAAACATTTATTTGCTTAGTAACTATTGAAAACAATAAATTTACAAAATATTACATTGTATTAATCTAATGAAGAAAATGAAATATTTGATTTTTAATAGTAAATTCACATTATTGAGTACTGATAAATATATTACAAATGAATTAGAAAATTATCAATCAACAAATAAAAGTTCTAAATCAAGAATACACAACTCAAGTATTGCTGATAGAAGTTATATTTATAAAGACCATAAGGAAGCATTTAATAATGAGTTAAATAATTTGAACAATCAACAAATTAAATCAACACCGATTAAAAATCAAGTAATTACCAACAATATCAAAAACTATTTCTATTCTGAAATGTATGTCCCAGAAAGATACGGATTGAAGCACAATAATACGTTTGTGATGGCATTTTGTAAACCATCAATAAATGATTATTTTAAATGGCTATTTGGTATAAATAGTTATGAATATGAAGACTACATTCAATATAAATTAAACAAAAAAAATTACAAGAAAAAAGATATTTTAATAAAAACTATAATCGTGGAGAAAAATGCATTTCACTGCCAAGGATTGGTTAAAAAATTAATAGTGATTAAAGATAAAAATCATACTCCTAAAAAAGTAATATTTGTTTAAAAAAAATAAAAATATTTTTAAAATAGGTTTTGAAAAAACAATAAACTAAACTTATTATTATTATTATTATTAATAGGTACTCTATTATTATTGATATTATAAAAAAAGTTTCCAGAAAAGTCTCCAATAAGAAAGTCACACGGGAATAAAGTCTACTATTACATTTAATTATAAAATAAAAAAAATAAAAATTAATATCTTATGATAATGTTATTTAAAAAATATAAAAAGTTATTTATTCAAATATAAAAGATCTCTCTTATATTTTGACCTATTAATAATAAAAAAATTAGGAATATCTGCTGATTTTCTTCATTAAAACTTTAACCCATGTAGTGCAATATCATTATTTCCTTGGTTTGACTTTAGAAGTTCAATAGTTATTCCATAAAATTTAATTGTAATATTAATATATTAATCATAATTGTTATTTTATAAATGGATAAATAATTAACAATACATTTGTAATATAAACCATGATAATTTATATTACCTATGCAACTTACTTTAAACTGTTGCTCAACACTGGGAACGTCTGTCTGACAGTCTTGACAAGTAAAATGACCAGATACTAGCTCTGGATGAACAGGATGAGTTCTTATTACTTGTCCAGAAATACGTACTAATTCGCCAATTTTGGCTGTTGTCAATTCTCTTACATTAAAACGAGTGGTCACATCTACAAAGCTCACAAAGTAATCTTGAGTGTTACCAGTAGCTTCAGTACGATCAATAACAAAATTACCAACTGCTAAACACAAAGCTGGATAAACCCTAAACAATTAAAATAAATGAAATTTCTGAAAATATATTGAAGTAAAAAATTAATATAACCTGTAATATTCTTCAAGAATGGTGATTGCAAGATTTTGATTGAACTTTTCAACATCTAGGAAACTAACCTCTAGTGTGAAACGTTCAGAGTTCGTCATTTCTACAGCCACTTCCAAATATTTAGGTTCATTACTGCCTTCTTCCACAAATCTAAAACATAGATATAAGTTTTTAGCAAACATTATGAACATTAAATTAATTATAAATATATCTTACTCCTCTAAGAAATCTTGAAATAGTTTTTGCGATCTAACTTTCAACTGATCGCGTACCCTGTTGACTCCAGTTTGGGTTTCTGCTACATCCATGATTAAGTGTAAATGTAATTATATATACAGTTGGTTAACAGGACGAAACTATATTGGATCCACTTAATTTAAAATATAAGAAGAAATTTTAAAGCATTCGACAACAATGCTGAACTGTTTAATTTCGCTGCGAAAGAGAAAAGCACGAGCAAATTTTAATGATTAACATAAAAAATAATGCAGTGGCGGTCTGTGGATAGCATATTTCGTTGTTGTCTAGAAAGAATTGGCGGGAAGAGTTATTGTTTTGGGTCATGGTCGACTTCGTAACCAATATATTAGTACCACGAGTGGGTGAATTTTCCGCAAACAGTTTAAAATGGTTTGTTACAGTACGTTAACTGATGGAAAAATATTTTATTTCAAAATAGTTTCTCATTTTATTAATTGAATAATATTTATAATCTTAGCTCAGAGTTATACAGATCGTTTAAATGAAAATAGGTACGACGAACGGTACAGTTGGTGGTGTACCTAAAACGATGTACGGAATAAAATAAAAGTAACGCGCTATCTATCATCGACACCAGTAACCATACGATGTGAATCTATTGTAGACAAAAACAATAATTGTAAATTATTTATTTGAGGGATTGGAGATAGACCTACAAAAATATGTTGATAAAAAAATGTATCTAATTAAAAGTACTTCGATTTACTACAGGTAAATTTATTAATTTTCTATATTTACTATAATACCCAGTACCTTATATTATTCAATTCTCACCCCTTCATCGTAAACAGTGAACACCCATAATCAGTGGCGTATTTTGGATGATTTCTTGGGAGGCGTCTAACACTTATTAAACCTCACAAACAACATTTTTAGAATTATTTACTAATGTAAAAAAACAAACAAAAAACTTTTTAACAAATTACTACGTTAGGAATTTACAAATAATTTTACATTTGAAGCTCATGTAAATGGTATAATAGTAAAGTTGTGGGTTATTACCAGGACTCGGAACTTTATTCATTTGCATATTTCTTAGGAATCTGCATATTAAAAATCTGATTTGAGACAAATTTGTTTTATAGTACATATAATCTAAATACAAAAATGTATGTTGCATATTTTAAGATTTTAAGCATATAAATGCATATTTAGTTAATAAATCATCGATCTAAAAAATTTAAAAATAAAAAGCCGCAAACCAGTTTTTGACATAATCAAATTTTTTATTTTGCTATAACTCAAAAACTAATCGATGTAAATACTTGAAATTTTCACCAAATGTTAAGATTTGCGTTCTCTATACACCGTAAAATTTTCAAAGTATTTTGACTTTTATTGAGCTATTTATAGACAATTGAAATTTTCAATTTTTTTAAGTATTTTTTTTAAAATAACGATAAAATTTTTTTGGCCGGCCAGAAAATCTTGAAAATTTAATACAAGGTTTTTTATAAGTTGTTCCTTAACTGATAAAAAAAAATCTAAAATCGTAAGTCACAATTTTTTTTTATAAGTGCTCAAAGTTCCAATTTATACGAAATATGTAAAAATCACGATAATTTGCAGGTTATTTTGTAGATAAAAATTCATAAAATTTTTTCTGTTCATACTTAAGGTTCAAAATTTTAACACTAGGTTATCTATAAGCTACTCTTCAAAAATTTAAAAAAAAAATTCTACCGGACTTAGAGGAAAAAATTTTATGACTGTTTGAAATTTAAATATTTATGAAATTGCATAAAATAACGATTTATTCTCGAACGATTTTAAATATTTGTTATAATTCAAAAAGTATAAGTCGCAGATTTTTAAAATTTCTACCAGCTGTTAAGATTGGTATTTCCTTTATGTCATATTTTTTTCAAAATATTATATTGATTTTTAAGCCACTTATAGGCATTTAAAATATTCGATTTTTTTACATTTTATTTTTATAATCGGTGATAAAAATAATTTGGCTCCTACAAAATACTTGAAAATTTAATAGAAGATTCCACAGAAGTAGTTCTTAAAGTCATTCAAAAATTATTAAAATCCATAGGCACAATTTTTTTTTATAAGCGTTTGAACAGCGAATATTGACAAAAAATTACATGTAAAATATAATATACTGTATAATATTCTAGACTGACAAAGATATCGGTTTTTTTTTAAAATGCTCTAACTCAAAAATGAAATATCGCAACAACTTGAAATTTTCACCAAATCTTTATATTGACGTTCTCTATACATGGTTAAGATTTCAAAGTATTTTGACATATTTTGACTTATTTATAGACAATTTATATTTTCGATTTTTGTT